>JAFEMH010000980.1:0-565879 GCA_022495995.1 Adenophora triphylla var. japonica
AATTAAGGCACTATTTTTGAAACACAAACTATAATTGTACGCACTTTTAACTATCCTATTAAGAATGTTATGAGAAAACCAGTAGATGTCAGGTCGATATGGCGAAATGGTGCAGACAATTAAGCCACATACGACATCCAAGTACGAGCCCCCGGAACTCTCAATAAAATCCCGAAGCCCTAGGCGATTTGTGGGCGATTTCAGGTCAACCTACTGCAACAAGAGGTGGAATTGGAAATCTACAAAGCAACTTCAAGATGATGACATCCTAAAAATTTGGACTCTACTACACGTATCAGGATTGCTTCCCAACATACGTAGAGGTACGGGTCTTGGAGTTGTACTAAAATCACCGCACAAGGGGACATAATACCACAATCTATCGCTGCAGCTTTCAAGGCTACCAACACCATGATAAGGGGCAGTATAGAGGCACTAATTGCAGAGGTTTAAATGTCAGCAAACCGAGGACTTAGAGTGTCCAAGCATATCCGGGTGTTCATGGATTCCTTGCTAATTGTTAACCACTACAACGGGTCCTACGTAAGGGCAAAATGCTAAAATGACTGACATATTTGGAAATGCGTAAAAATTCTTTCGGCCAAATTCAAATCATTTTCCTTAGAACAAATCCCACGAGAAGAAAATTCTCAGCGGATGCTCAGCAAACTTGGGTTCGGCCTTCAAAAGCATTTCACAAACCGGTATCCCAATTGTGCATGTTGACATCCCAGCCAATTGATCATCTTGAGATGTTCGCTCTAGATGTCGACATACCTTCCTCTCCATCGGCAATTTCTTGGGCGGCTCCTATTATCAAGTATCTCTTAGATGATACGATCCCAGCTTAGGAGAAAAATGCTAGAGCATTCGGGGTAAGAGTTTCTAAATATTTACTTATCGATAACCTCTTGTTTAGAAAATCTGCTTTGCAGTCACTACTTAAGATGTCTAGAAGCGAGATAGAGCCCATCGGGTTCTCGGAGGCGCACGAAGGAGATTGTGGAAATCATAGGGCGAAGTCTACATACTAAGGCTCTTAGAATGGGCTATTTCTGGCCCACAATGAGAAAAGACGCCGTTGACTACGCAAAGAAATGTGATTCTGTCAGCGGCGTGGGGACATCTGCCACCGGCCCAGGTTTGACCGCTACATCCTATCCTGTCGCCATGGCCTTTTATGGTTTGGGGAATGGACATAGTAGGAAAATTGCCCGGGCACCAGGTGGAAGAGTATTTCTATTGGCTATGACAGACTACTTTTCTAAATGGGTAGAAGCCGAGGCATACGTGCAAGTCCGTGACAAAGAAGTTATATCTTTTATCAAAAGAAACATATTCGGCCAATTTGGAATACCATCGAGAGATAATTTGTGACAACGGCTCTCAATTCATTAGCAAGAGAACCCAAGATTTCTTGACATCTTGGGGTGTTAAGATGGTGACATCTTCGCACTGTTCACCCTCAAGCCAATGGACATGCGAGTCTAGCAACAAAATAATCATAAGCAACTTAAAAAAGAGGCGGAACCGAAAAGAAAGGACGATGGGCGAAGTGTTACCAATGGTTCTATGGGGTGACAGGACTGACATCTAAGAATGCTACCGGTCAAACCCCTATTCACTTGTATTTGGAACCGAATCAGTTATTCCAGCAGAAGTCCTTGTACCTACGGCAAGATACAGTTTGTTGACATCTGAACATAATAAATACATCTTGATACATGACCTAGATACCGTGGACGAACCGAGGGACATGGCCAAAGTTCGCATGGCAGCATATCAACAAAGGGTAGCCAGATCTTACAACAAAAATGTAAGGATAAGAAGGTTTCAAGTAGGAGACTTAGTCCTACGAAAGGCATTCCAAAATACCAAGGAGCCCAATGCAGGCAAGCTCGCCCCAAAATGGGAAGGACCCTACCTAATAGATGCACAAGCCGGGAAAGGAGCATATCGCCTGGCAACCTTGGATGGCCAAGTGATACCGCGAAGTTGGAACGCCATTCATCTTAAAAGGTATTACGTTTAAACAAAATTCCCTATGAACTCATCTTTCCAGGTATGGATCGTATTTTAATTCGTTGCAACCTTTCTTTTTTCCTATGCACCTTTTTTCTTTACAAATTAAGATGTCACTAACGTACTTTGTGGAAAGACGTCAACCTTAGTTGGCGTCCGTTTTAACATGTTTCTGTCTTTTGAGGTATTGACATATTTACATGGAGACATGTCGAATGCGCGCAAAGAACAACGATTTCTCCTCCGTTAGAGACTGGCCATCTCTTCTCAAGTAAAGGTACATAATCCCTTCTAAGGTTTAAAGAGTTAATTACCTCTTTCTTAAGATATTAGGTTACCACACCTTCGCCTGGAGCGCAAGTTATCTCTCTAATTGAGGTGTGGGGTGGGCCTATATGGGTAAACTCATATAGCTTACCCATTCCCACTCAGTTGGATGATTGATCTTACGTATTATTCTTATGGTTATGACATATACGTGTCATCTGAAGTATCTACGGTTTATGGCATATACGTGTCATCTTAAGTACCTACCATTTTGGCATACTATCATGTCACCTTATGAGCATAACAAAGAATCATCCAAAGAAAAATCTAATCCAAAAAGAAACAAGCCTTGACATGCTTGAAAACTACTAAACGTTAACCAGATTAAAGTAACCATAAAATATCCAAGCTACCAACAATAAAAGTGCAAAAGTGTTGGACCAACCCAACACGTAAAAAAGATTGTCTTTGGTCCTTATGGACCCATTACATAACCAAACGAAAATAAAAATTGTTTTAAGGGATTCCACCCCAGTAACATCATCAAAAGACCAAGAACAAAGTTCTTTTACCTTCTTTTTTAGGTGGCTTCTGCGCGGAGTGTCATGCATTTGGGTTCACTTCTCCAACTATCGCGCATCCTTAACGATCGCGTCATACGGACTTGACGACACCTCGCCCTCATCCGTCACCTCACCTGTCAACTTAAACAAATAGGCACATTCCCTATTGATATCCCAAGTATCAGCCTTCCCTTCCTGATACTCCTTCATCATTTTTACCTTGCATTGAGAGACAGTTTTTGCCGCAGCCAGTTTGCAGGAATTCTTCACGTCTGCTATCTCTTTGTTATGATCATCCTCGCTTTTCGCCAAGCTATTCATTAAATCCTTTACCGTTTGCTCTTGCTCTGCCAGCAACTTAACTTGTTGCTCTAAGGTTTTCTCGTGCTCTTTTATCTTATTCTCCAACATTGTCTTCTCTTTCTTGACCAAAGCAATATCCGCCTTGGATTTCTTCTTCAATATCTCCGTTTCCTTTACCAGACCTTCCAAAAGTCCTATCGCTTCTCGTAAAATCATGCCCTCGATATCAAAAGGTCTTATAAAACTTTGGAAACAGTACAAACCCATTTAATATTATCTTACCCCAGTTGTGAAACTCATGCATTTCTTTTTAAAATCTCCTACGGACGTTTCTTCAAAAGTATCTTCAACTTCAACCACCTCCTCTTGAATCGCTTTTCTCTTCCTTACCCTAGAGCCAATACCTATGCTCTCATCCGGAACAGGAATCTTCTTAGGGGCAGGTGGAGGTTTCATTTCGATCTTAACAACAGGCTCAGTGAACATAGCCTCAATATCATCAAGGTCAAAGTCAGATCCTGAAACTACCAGTTTGGAGACTGCATGGACATATAGATGTTGTCAACAAAGAATAACGCATCAAATTGATAACAATTAGTAAAGGTAAAGAGACACCATGCTTACCGGTGGACATAATTGCAGAAGTAGAGGCCTTTAGGTCTTCCGGGATAGTCGAAGATGCTTCCAACAAACCCTTAGGGGATCTCTTATCTGGAGGGAGCCCGAAAAATTCTTCAATCTTGGTTAGAGTGTCTTCAGCAGGTGGAAACAATTCTCCCCAATCGATATCTGCATAAAAGCAAGAACAATTACAATTCAGTTTGTCTCAAGAACAGGAAGTCACAAAAGTAAGAATTTAAGTACCTCCCTTGTTCCATTGGCTTGATATCTCATCCTTTTCTCCAATAGACGTCCTATCAACAAAGAAAAATCTATTCTTCCATCCCCTATCACTGGAAGATGTGGTGCTCATCAAGGAACTTCTACCTGACCTCTTTCTAAAAAGGTATCTTTTGGAACCAAAGGGTTGAAGGTCGTACGAATATGCGATTTCATGGAGCCCTAGGTTTAGTCCATTTTCTCGGTTCACTTTAATGACAAAAGCAAAAACTCGCCAAGCCATCGGCATCAGTTGAGCATAAGCGAGTTGGGTTTTTTGGAAGAACTCAGAAACCAACAAAGGAAAAGGGTAGCTGAACCCTAGAAGAAAAGGATACTCAAAGAAACAGATCCATTTGCGGGAAACATAATCAGACCTAAGCTTCATGGAAAAAGGATGAAAAATTGTACCATTTGGGAAGTAGCATTGTTGTTTCATGGACTCTATTTGGGAATCACTAAATAAGCAAGTCTCTTCGTCTGGTTTTGCAAGAAGGTTTTCGCAAACGAAGTCATCGAGACTAATTTCTTTGGGGCCTTGTGGGGTTGGGACACTCTTGGTTTTGGTCGAGGACCACCTGGTCCTACCCATGGTTGATGAGCAAAAGGAGAAAACTAAGCAAAGGAAGAAGGTGAGAAACGGAGAAGTTTTACCTTGAAGATGAACGGCGCCGTAGGCCAATGGAGGTGAAAAAGAAGCTTTGAGAAGTCTAAATGATCTTACCAAGCGGTTATTAAAAAGAAAAAGGATTCTTTTTCAAAAAAGTTACTTTCCAGACCCTTCTCCCCAACCGTCCATTTGACGCCACGTATTCCTAAAATATCCCAGCGGGCGGGCGGGCGGTTGAACAATTAATTCGAAAGAAAAACATTTTGCCTCTTCGCCTGCCAACATAGTCAAATGTTTTTGGGGACAAATTGTTGTGGGTATTTTTCAACATGGTGACATCTTCAGTTGATCCTGCATATCAAGATGTCATTACACTGTAAGTATTGTTCTAATATTTACTTATTTAATATTTCCTAATATTCTTATTCTTTTTTCAGTAATTAAGAGAGGAATGCGGGATATTCTCCAGCACGTTCAACAGACCTTCAACAGCTAGGGCGACTTGGTCTCACGGAGGTTGAAAGGATAAGCCAAAATCCCGAGATTGTAGGAACCGTATTGACTGCATCATATTTACTTGTATTTAAGGGGAAATGGAGACGGAACATACACGAATGCTCACACGCACACACTCTACACACAAGCTCTTGTAATCCTCTCCATTATCTTCCAAAGTTGTATTCGTGATCATTATAGTGAAACTTTTAAGGTTGGAGACCTAACTCCCGGGGTTTTTTCCAAAGAGGTTGTCACCTCCAAGGTTTTCCTCGTTAACAAATCGTGGTGTCATTATCTCTTTTTCGTGCTTTTGTTTCATATAGTCGAATTCCACAGTCCCCTCCTTATTGTCCAATCCACACACTAAACAAAGTTAAGATTCTACTCTATTGTTTTTTCTACCAAAACAAGTACCTTTTAAGGTGAACGGTGTTCCAACTCCGTGGGATCATTTGGCCATCCAAGGTTGACAGGTGATATGCTCCTTTCCCGGTCTGTGCATCAATTAAGTAGGGTCCTTCCCACTTTGGGGCAAGCTTGCCTGCATTGAGTTCCTTTGTATTTTGGAATGCCTTTCGTAAGACTAAGTCTCCTACTTGGAATCTTCTGACCCTTACATTTTTGTTGTAAGACCTGGCTATCCTTTGTTAATATGCTGCCATCCAAACTTTGGCCATGTCCCTTAGCTCGTCTACGGCATCCAGGTCATGTGCCAAGATATCCTTATTATACTCAGGTGTCAACAAACCGTACCTGGTTGTAGGTACAAGAACTTCTGTTGGAATGACTGATTCTGTCCCAAATACCAGTGAATAGGAGTCGACGTGGTATTCTTAGATGTCATCCTGTCGGCCCATAAAACCATTGGTAACTCTTACGCCCATCTTCCTTTCTTGGTCTCGCCTCTTTTTAAGTTGCTTATGATAATCTTGTTGCTGGATTCTGCCTGTCCATTGGCTTGAGGGTGAACAGGTGAAGATGTCACCATCTTGACTCCCCAACTTTTCAAGAAATTCTAGGTTTTCCTACTAATGAACTGGGAGCCGTTATCACAAATTATCTCTGAAGGTATCCCAAACCTGCTGAATATATTTCTTTTTATGAAAGAGATAACTTCTTCAGCCATGACTTGCATCGTATGCCCTCGAGCCTTTCTACCCATTTAGAAAAATAGTCTGTCATGGCTAGTAGAAATACTCTTCCTCCTGGGGCCTGGGTAATTTTCCTATGATGTCCATTCCCTAAATCATAAATGGCCATGGCGACAGGATAGGATGTAGCAATTCGGCTGGTTGATGTAGTATGTCACCATGTCGTTGACAGGAGTCACATTTCTTTGCATATTTTGCAGCGTCTGTTTGCATTGTAGGCCAAAAATAGCCCATCCTTAGGGCCTTGGTATACAGACTTTTGCCCCCGGTATGAGGGTGGGCAGTTGTTGTTAGGTCTGTTGTGAGGGGGATTTGGGAATTGGGTATTGGGGTAGACTTGGCGAAAAGTGTGACACTGGGAAAGAAAATGACCATCACGGCGGCACCATTGGCAGCGGCCTTTGTAAGGTTGAGATGAGGAGTTGGTGCGAGGGTTGAAGTTGGGAGATGAATTTAGTTGGTTGTTGGTAGAGCAAGGATGGTTTTTGGTGGTATAGTTGACAACTGCAGGGAAGGTGGCTGTGGGCTTAGGTTTGTTTTTGAGGGTTAACTCACGATTGATAAGCTTTTCATGGAGCTCATCAAACGTGATTGGATTTTCTCGGTTCTAGACAGCAGAGATGACACTTTCATAGTCAGGGTCAATGATTTGGTCGAGGATTTTGTCAATGAGGTCATCTGGGTCAATGGCGCGGTCTAGGGAGGTTAATTGGGCTGCACAAGTTTGGATATCTTGCATGTATTCAGTTATGGATTGGGTACCCTTGGTGATATTACGAAGGTGGTCTTTGATCTGTTTCATGTGACCTTTGGAGGGATTGACAAAGGTTTTGGCTAGGGTGTTCCATGCGGCTAGGGTTGTGGGACAGAGAGATATGAGGGGAACTAGAGATGGTGATAGGGAGCCGGCTAAAGCACCAAGGAGTAATTTGTCCTGGCGAAACCAGGTTCTGTATGAGGGGTTGGGCACATTCTGTGGTGGTGGAGGGGGCGGAGCTGGTGGGTTTTCGGCAGGGTCTGTGGGTGCGGCAACGGTGGCAGTGGTTGGGAGAATGGTTTCAGGGGGTATTGGGTGGTTGTTGTCGATGAAATTGTGAAGGTCCAGACCTATGAGGGTGGCTTCGATTTGAAGTTTCCAGGCTATGTAATTTGTGTCGGTGAGTTTGAGGACATGGGTGAGAGAGACGGCAATGAGGGGTTGGGTAGGCTCGGCAGAGTTGGGAATGAGGGTGAGATCAGTAGTTGCCATGGCAGGTAGTGGCGGCAGCTATGGGGTTTTAGGTTAGGTTGCGGCGGTAGCTATGGATTTTTAGGGTTTTAACCGTGAAGCTCTGATACCATGATAAAAGAATGATAACAGAGAAAATATGTGAAGGGATTCTTTGTATTATTGATGATAATAGGGAGTATATATATACATGTACAAGAGTCCTATTCTAGGTATATGATTACAATGAATAATTATCTAAATATATCAAGATATGTACAATGTAAATAAGGGAAGAATATATTCTAAGTGGGAGAGAAATCAGGAGGATCTTTATCATTATCAGGATATGTGTCACAACTGTACGTGGTACATAAGGCAGTTAGATATATGTCTACTTAATCAGGATGTGGGTTATTATAGAAACATCTGCCATGAGTGGTAGAGTTTAGAGATAATATATACTCTCTCCGCCTCAAAATGTTTGTCCAATTTGACTTTTTTATTTAACTTTGACCACAAATTTATGAGAGATTAATTATGTTCATGAAATTCTAAAAATTTCTATTGATTCACCATTAATAATATTATCAACAACAACTTTTAAAATTTCATGAGCATGATTAATCTCTCATAAATTTGTGGTCAAAATTTAACAAAAAAGTCAAATGGGACAAACATTTTGAGACGGAGGGAGTATATTATTATTGCATGGTTTGTAATATCTGAAGAGAAATTAATAAAAATAATAAAATTTTGTTTTTTTTATCAAATCACGTGACATATAATAGATGCATTGATGCGGGAGCTAAAGCATTGTCTCTTGACATTCTTAATAATTTCAATCAAATTCAACAGGATGTATTTATCAATTCACTGGTCAAACAATACAAGTTATATATCATTAGAAAGCTTTATAAATCATTGGATCTAGTTTTTAGTTTTCATACTTTTCAGATCGGCAGTTTTAAGTTTTTAGCAAAAGCTATGACTATTTTGGTGGAGGATATACTGATATAGTCTTAAAGTCAGATTCATCCAAAAATTGGCTAAGTATTCATGTTTATCAATTATTTTGAGTTACATTATAATTGATTGTTCTGTCCCTTTCATTGAGTATTTCTAAGCTTGGAATGATGTTTCATGAATGAAAGCGTGAGCTTTTGGGAACAATTTTTGTTTCCTTATTTTCGAAATATCTCTAAATATAATAAGAAGATTTTGTGACTTTCATGGAAAGATTTACTTTGACTAGGACTTTGTAAATAAAGTAAATATCTTTTATTTATGTACATAGTTTTATATTAGGACTAACCTACTAACAATCTATTTATTTGTGAGCGTGATTTATGTTTTCTTGTAGGATTTGAGATCTCACAAAGAAAGAATGTTGATTGCGTGAAGACCTTCTCCATGGTGCATATAAATACAAGGCCATTATCACAAGAGAAGACACGAAATTTTAGGAGAGAAAAATACTTGTTCTTCACAGTTTTCAACATTGTTGTTTTAGGTTGTGAGTGAAGGTTGAAATGATGTTTCATGAAATTTATAAGTACCCTACAAAATGTCTTTGCAACGAGAGTTGAAATTTGAGTTAAAATCAAATACAAAGTTGAGTTTGTGCCTTCTTTTCATGTTGATCTCTATCTATTCGGTGAATTTCGTTTAGTGGTGTACATATGTCATACTATATCTCTTCGAGAATTCCGTTGATTGGTGAGTACTTATGTTGAAAAATGATGTTTGGTCTCTCTAATTTTATTGGTCGATAACCGTAAATTAATAGACCAAAGTGGGATGGTGTAATGGTGTTATTGATATTCACTAGAATGACTTTCATAAGTAGTTGGAAATCAATTTAAGGTTGAAATACAAAGTTGAAAGATATATTATAAATTGGGTTGAATAAAGTTTATTTTTATAATCTTGTATAAATATGTATATATATTTATATTAAAGATTATATAAGTTAAACGGAGAATATTTAAACCCATGTAGTACTATTTTTGTAGACAAAATTTAACAAGTATTTTGACTAATTCAAATAACCAAGTCAAAGATTGTTAAAGTGAGACGTGGGCTTTGAAGGAAGTTGAATGGGATAAGTCATTATCCCTGGCGGTACAAATTTACTAGCTAAAAAGGTGTGATACGTAAATGTTATCACATGTCCTTCGTTCGTCTATAGTGCACTCGTAAGTACGAGGGCAATACTTCTTAAATGCCAGTCTGTTCATCGAACGATTCGATACATATTTCTCACTTATAATTTTATTTTATTTCCATCTCTAATAATTATTCATTTTTTCGTCTTTGCTTCTGCTATTGCTCTGTTTGGTTTGCCTTTAGTTGTTCTACAATTATTTAATTCTTCAATTTAAATAATTAATCTGCTAAACTTATATTGTTCCCTTTAATCTGAATTATTAATTATACTCATTTAATCTCCTGCTAATTAAGTTATATTATATTGATAAGGAAACTACTTCTCTTAAGGAAACTACTTCTAGATCTCCTTAAGCTATAAGCAATATGTTTTCCTTTTCCTATTTGTATCAAATTCTCTTTCCTAGAATAGTTTCCTAATTGTAGTATGAAAGCCTTATAAAACTTATATATATAGGGGCTTCAATTCAGACGTGAGATACTTTTTCAATTATTGTGTTACTATTATATGATATCAATAGCCCAAATATCCTAACCTATCTCCTCTCCCCGTGGCTGCCGAGAACACATCCACCACCTTCCCCGCCACGGTCGCATATGCTGCCAAAAACCAACCTCAAAACCGAAACTTTAATCCTAAAAATCAAAACTCAAACTTCACCCCTCCCTCTTTTCCTTCCAACTCGGCACCCCCACCTAACCCTAACCCTAATAATCAAAACCCTCACAACCCTTACAAGGGACGATGCCAATGGTGTCGAAACTTTGGACACTTGCTATCCTAATGTCAATGTTTTCGTCAACTTCATCCCAAGTCTTTTCCTACCCCTCCCAATAACAACTCCCAATCCTCTCCTAGACCTAGAAACCAAAATCGTGGTCCTCAAGTCACCCACCCTAGTGCTCATTCGGCCACCACCACCCCTCAATTTCAACCCGGTTGGCTTTTCGATAGTGGGGCAACACATCATGTTACTAATAACCTCGATAACCTTGCTCTCCATTCTCCTTTTGATGGTACCTTATAATTGGGGATGGCTCGGGTCTTAATATCTCCAACATTGGTTCTAACTCTATCCTTAATTACTTCTTCTTCTCCTTTGCAACTTACTCAAGTTCTTCATGTTCCTCTAGTGTTTCGTAATATAATATCTATCTCTAAGTTGTGTCATGATACTAATGTTTATGTTTCTTTCTCATCTTCCTCTTTTGTTCTAAAGGATCTCCGTAGGGGGGCATCCTTCTTCAAGGAAAGTCTAGTTCTGGCATCTACGAATGGCTTCCTCAATCTCCTGTTGTTCACTCCTCAACTCAGTCTTCTACTATTGATTGGCATCATAGATTAGGGCATCCGTCATATCCAATTCTACAAACCATTAGTACTACTTTCAATTTAGATATTCCTAGAGTTTCAAATTTTCATTGCAATTCATGTGATTACAATAAAAGTCATCAATTACCATTCAATGAAAATTCTATTTCTTCCAATGGTCCTCTTGATTTGATCTATAGTGATGTTTGGACATCTCCGATTTTATCTTATGGTGGTTTCAAGTACTATATTATTTTTGTCGATCACTTTACAAAATATACTTGGATCTATCTTCTTAAACACAAAAAATGATGCCAATCATGTTTTCACCTCCTTTAAAAATCTTGTGGAAAATTTCTTTAAACGCTCCGTCATCACTATCTTTAGTGACAATGGTGGGAAGTACATTGGACTCCGTCCTCTTTTGTTGTCGTTTGGTATAAGTCACATTACTTTTCCTCCTCACACTCCGGAGCACAATGACTATTCTGAGCATCGTCATAGGCATATTGTTGAAACGGGTTTGTCTCTACTAACACATGCCCACATGCCTCTGAAATTTTGGCCCCTTGCCCTAGTGACAGCGTGTTATCTCATTAATCGAATGCCAACTCCCACTCTTAACCTTGACTCTCCGTTCCTTAAACTTTTCGGTTATTCACCTAATTACTCAAAACTTCGTAGTTTTGGGTGCTTGTGTTTTTCTTGGCTCCGTCCCTACACTACTCATAAGCTCGACCCAAAATTTGTCTTTGTTGGCTATTCTCCTACCCAAAGCGCGTATTACTGCATGGACCCAAAAACATCCAAAATTTTTGTATCCCGCCATGTGAAATTTGTTGAACATCAATTTCCCTTCTCCAATTCCTCGCCTATTACTACCGACCCTTTATCCTCTGATTCTGCCCACACTTGGTGTAATGCCCAGATCACTGTTCTTCCTCCACATTCCTCGGTACCATCTTCTTCTCGCCTGCCCACCACCCAACATACCACGGCCTCACCCACTCCAACTGCTGCCCCACCTTCTCCTATTTCTGCATCCCTACACTCGCGTGCTTTCGCCCAAACTGATCCTTACCATGTCCTGACCCCTGCCGAACAGCCTCCAACCACACCCACCTCGGTCGACCAGCCTCATGTGTCTCCACCCTTGACCGAGCAGCCCACACCCCAAATTCATCGCCCTGTTACAGGATCCCAACACAACATTCATAAACCGTCCAGAAACTAAACTTAAATATGAGTCTTCCCAATCCCAATCCAGAATCAACCACCTATTCTCAGGCACTTAAAATTCCCGAATGGAGAGAGGCCATGCAGTATGCAGTCTGAGCACAATGCTCTCATAAATAATCACACTTGAGATCTTGTTCCTGCAGCACCGTCTCAAAATCCCATTGGTTGTAAGTGGATTTTTCGCACTAAGTACAATCATGATGGCACCATTAATCGGTACAATGCTCGTCTTGTTACCAAAGTTCATCAGCGTCCTGACATTGATTATTCAGAGACATTTAGTCCAGTTGTTAAACCTGCCACAATTCGCACTGTTTTATCTATTGCTGTTTCTAACAAATGGGTTTTTCGTCAGGTTGACATAAACAATGCATTTTTGCAAGGATTTCTTCATGAAGATGTGTTCATGGTCCAACCTTTTGGCTTTAAAAGTACGTCTCATCCGTGCTACGTGTGCAAATTACAAATTTATTTCAAAATGTGTTCTTTGTTTTAAAAACATTCAACTCGTTCTTTTATCATTACTGTCCATCTTTCTTTATATTTCTTCTACTACGATTTTCCGGTATCACACCCAATGAGAACAAATATAACAATATATAAGAACAAAAAGCATTTTATGTGCGTAGCAAGTTGCATGATATTATATATGTTTCGTTATTATCTGCTCAAAAACAGGTTATTCGGGCATTGTTGAGTGAAAAGATGCCCCAATTAGATGCAGAACGAAGTACAAAAACACGTGCTTAATTAATCATCTAATTACAATGAATTGAGACTATTATCATACAAGTTATCTTGACGAACTAGCTAGTGGCCAATTCAGACATGTACGAGACTAAAGATTTGGCGACGGATTTCCTTCAAATTATTCGGTAGTGCCGTGGCATAATCATACTAAATATGTTGCAAAGTCGAGGCAAAAACTTACCTCTAGCAGAAAGGTTCCTTCATCTTTTCACTGATGAATCGGACCTTCTCTGTGAACTTATTGATATGGGCTTTCTATTTGTGGCAATCTCTGATAAATTCCACTGAAGTTTCTTGAAAATTCTTCATTTTTCAAATAATATACTACATCTTTTAGAAAGTTGCATTTTTTTTCCACCTTACTTTGTTTGGTAGTTAGGGATCTGGTGTTGGAATATTTTATGGACTTTACATATACTAGTATAATAAATAAAGTCTTTGGGCACATAGACGTATGTGCACTATAATTAATTGTATATGTCACATTAAATATTAAAGTATTTGGGCCTAATAAAGTGATCTACTAAAGTTGAAGGGGGCCCAAGTCATCTTTTATAAGTATGGGATCTATAATTAATATGTGTAGATACCTAAGGGGCCTAGTTGTTAATCTATAATGGGCTGACTAACATACTAGGTCATTATAAATATAGGGTTATGGTCCCCAATTGACCTACCTAGGTTTTATTCTCTTGATTCCCATTATCAATTGAATTTCAAGAACCCTAAGGATCAATTGGAAGGCAATAATCGTTCATCAAATCTTCATCAAAGGATTCTCAAGATATTGCTATGGATTCAGGTTTGTCTATCGTTCCATAATCTTTGATAACATGAAGCATGATTGTCCTAGAATAAATATTCCGCATCATTCTAGGGTTTATGTATAATTAATTCCATCAAGTGGTATCAGAGCCGTAATCTTGCTTTGTTGTTGGGATTATTTGGATCGAATTGATTATGTTGTTTATGATTTAATTTGGCTAAACAAAAAAATTGATTATGTGCGTAATCTTGCTTTTGTACCGTAACCTGATTCGATCGGAAACTGTTGTTGAGACGTCATAATTAAAAAGCTGTAATTGAACTTCATTAACAATCAACTCCCCCTGTTATATGAAGAGAGAGAATAAAGAGGGGTAGATCTAGATCATCTTCTTGTGCAAATTGAATCTGAAACAGCTCTCCAATGGCTGGTTCCAAGTTATTGCTCAGTTTGGCCGTTTGCAGTCCGAGCTGTAGGCGTCGGCCATAGCTCAATTTATTGAGTTTGATTATGTTACTGTTTCGATAAATTTGTGTGTGAAATTATGTGTTATTTGGATTAAGAAAATATTATTTATTGAAATTATTATTATGGATTTAATAATTTTAAATTTCAATAATAATGTTTAAGTTATGCCCATGTTTGAAATTACTTTGGGTTCGTTTATTCGAACACATCTTGTATTTTATGTTATTAAATTTACGTAGCATGTTACCAAAGTAACCTCTCCTATGAAATTTTTTAATTTAAAATACATGATTATTTGAAGTTTTAGCGTGTTTGTTTTTTCATGCGGGTAATGGTCGGCCCAAAGGAAGGCTATTATCTTGCAGAAATTCAAATTCGTTTGTGGAGATAAATATGTAACAGTTATTAAGTGTCCATGTGAATATTGAGTCGGTCCAAAGAAAGGCTTGGTATTTCCGACGAGATTTTACTGTTAATATTTGATTTCTACATCAAGAAAATCACTTGCAAGTTAATTTTCTATCCAAAGATTAAAATTAATGTTGCGTCGATTTTCTTGTAATGGGATAATTTTAATTTCAAATATTTATCTGCTTAAAATTATATGTGAGCTCATTTGTTTTATTTTTGTTCTCTATTCAGTTAATTCATCAGCTTCTAATGTATCTGCTAACATCAACTCGATTCCCATGCTGAATGGGATGAATTTTAAGAGCTGGAAAGAAAATGTGCTGATTATTCTGGGAGTTATGGATCTAGACCTTGCACTCAGGGAGCCAAAACCCGCTGACCTGACTAGCACGAGTACATCTCAAGCTAAGAAGGATATGGAAAAGTGGGAACGCTCAAATCGCATGTGTCTTATGATCATGAAGAAAAGCATCCCAGAATCATTCAGATGCGATATAGATGATGAGAAAGTTGCAATGACGTTCCTTACAGAGCTTGAAAAGCGTTTTGCTAAGAATGAAAGGGCGAGAAACAAGCACGCTTTGCGTAATCTTGTTGCCATGAGGTATAAAGGTAAAGGGAACGTGCGTGAGTACATTATGGAGATGGCCAATTTGGCATCTAAACTTAAGGCTCTCAAGTTCGAGCCGCCGGATGACATGCTTGTTCATATGGTTATGATCTCTCTTCCACCACGGTTTGGGCAATTTGAAGTAACATTCAATTGCCGAGGAAGGAAAAGTGGACTCTTAATGAGTTCATTTCACTGTGTGTGCAAGAGGAATCAAGGTTAAAGTCTCGAAAAGACCGAGAGTGCTCACTTTGCGGCTTCCTCTTCGGGCTATAACAAGAAAAGGAAGGCTAAAGAAAGCTGCGTCAATGAGCCAAAGAAAAAGCAACATAAAGTATCGAAGGGACAAGCTAAGGATTTAGCAACGTCAACGTCCAAGGGACAAGATAAGGATCCAGGTTGCTTTTTACGTAAGGAAATGGATCATATGAAGAGAGATTGCCCTAAATATCACGCATGGCGTGTAAATAAAGGTATATCTCTTGCTTTTGTTTGTTCCGAGGTTAATTTGGTTTCGGTACCTAGACACACTTGGTGGTTAGATTCTCGGTTCTTCTACTCACATCGGTGTGTCTATGCAGGTTGCCCGAACCGCCGAAAGCCAAGTGATGCCTTTGAAAGATTCATCTATGTGGGGAACGGCAATTCTATTGAAGTTGAAGCAATCGGAACTTTTAGATTATTATTAAAGTCTGGATTTTATTTAGATTTGTATGAGACACATGTGGTACCGTCTTTTAGACGGAATTTGGTTTCCATTTCGCTTTGGACAAAGAAGGATTTACTTGTTCATTTGCAAATGGTGAATGTCGTTTCTCATATAATTCTAAGTTTATTGGATCTAGTACTTTGTCGGTTTATGATAATCCTTATATGTTGGATACTGTTGCTTCATATCATGAAAACTGGCATGTGGAAACACGTGGTACTAAACGCAAATTTACTAACAATAATTCCATGTCATTATGGCACAAGCGATTAGGACATATATCAAAACGAGAGAATGCAAAGGCTTGTGTCGAGACGGAATTATTGAAACACTTGACAAATCAGATTATGAAATATGTGTTGAGTGTATTAAGGGAAAACAAACAGACAAAAGCAAATTAAAAGCTGAGAGAGCTACGACTGTTTTGGAATTAATTCATACGGATATATGTGGACCATTTCCTACACCCTCGTGGAATGGTCAAGAATATTTCATTACATTCATAGACGATTACTCTCGTTATGGTTACCTATATTTGATCCATGAAAAGTCACAGCATTGGATATGTTCAAAAAGTTTAAGGCCGAGGTTGAAAATCAACATGGCAAAACAATAAAGAAAGTCAAATCGACCGTGGTGGTGAATACTATGGCGTAAATGACGGATCGTGTGAACAACGTCTGGGCCTTTTGCTAAATACCTAGAGGAATGCGGTATCGTCCCTCGGTACACCATGCCAGGCAAACCTAGCATGAATGGTGTAGCCGAAAGACGAAATCGAACTTTACAGAAATGGTGAGAAGTATGGTTAGTCATACTACTTTACCGTACTCACTCTGGGGAGAGGCATTAAAGACTGCGGTTTATCTCCTTAACAGGTACCCACAAAGGCCGCTAACAAAACCCCTTATGAACTATGGACAGGCAAGAAACCTGTATTAAGGCATTTACACATTTGGGGATGTCCCGAGGCTAGGCCTTACGTGTCTAACGAAAAGAAGTTGGACTCAAGGACTCGTTAGTAGTTACTTTGTTGGTTACTCAAAGGTCAAGGGGCTTTAAGTTTTACGATCCCAAATCCGTAAATTTTTTTGACACGGGAAATGCTCAATTCTTTGAGGATGTTGAGCTTGTAGGGGACAAGTTAGAGATGATTTTGTCTTTGAAGAGGTTCGGTTACCATTCCTCTTCCTACAATTGTCCTTGACCATGATTTGGATCTCAATCCCGATGTGGTTCAAGAACAAAATTTGGATCAAGAAGACATTGTCAATATCCCTCTAGTTGTCCATGAGGAACAAGCTCAACAACCTCAAGAACAAGTGCCTTTAAGAAGATCCACTAGAGAGAGACGAAGTGCCATTTCGGATGATTACTTGGTATTTCTAAATGAACAAGAGGTAGACATTGGTCAATTGGAAGATGATCCAATCAACTTTCATGAGGCCATTGGTAGTTCTAACTCTCAAAAGTGGATAGTCGCTATGGATGATGAGATTAAATCAATGAAAGACAATGATGTATGGGATCTTGTCCCATTGCGTAAGGAGTGAAACCTATTGGTTGCAAATGGATATTTAAAACTAAAAGGGATTCATAGGGCAATGCGGAAAGACATAAGGCACGTCTTGTCGCTAAGGGATTTACTCAGAAAGAAGGAATAGATTATAAAGAGACTTTCTCTCCGGTTTCTTCGAAAGACTCTTTTAGAATCATTATGGCATTAGTGGCACATTATGACCTAGAGTTACATCAGATGGATGTTAAGACTGCGTTTCTTAATGGAGACATTGAAGAAACAATTTATATGGTGCAACCAGAAACCTTGGTTTCAAAAGATTCAAAGGATATGGTATGCAATCTCAAGAAATCCATCTATGGACTCAAACAAGCATCCCGTCAGTGGTATTACAAATTTCATCAAGTTGTATTGTCATTTGGTTTCACGACAAATACAGTTGATGATTGTGTCTACCACAAGTTCAGTGGGAGTAAATATATTTTTCGGTTTTATATGTGGATGACATCCTACTAGCCACAAATGATACGGACTTACCGCATGAAACTAAGAGATTTCTCTCAAAGAAATTTGAGATGAAAGATGCGGGAGATGCATCTTTTGTATTAGGAATTCAAATACACGTAGATCGTTCTCGAGGTATTCTTGGATTGTCACAAAAGAGTTACATTGATAAGGTACTTAAGAGATTTGGCATGCGGGATTGTAAAATGGGTGACACCCCAGGTGGCTAAAGGTGACAAATTCAATCTTGCTCGGTGCCCCAAGAATGAGATTGAATCTAAGGAAATGAATAGCATCCCTTATGCTTCGGCTATAGGGAGCTTGATGTATGCTCGGGTTTGCACTCGCCCGGACCTAGCATTCATAGTTGGTGTTTTAGGCGAGATACCTTAGCAATCCCGGAAAGGATCATTGGATAGCGACAAGAGGGTCATGCGTTATTTACAGAGAACAAAGGATTATATGCTCACTTACAGAAAGTCGGATAGACTTGAGATCATTGGGTATTCGGATTCCGACTTTGCTGGATGCCAAGATAGTCGTAAGTCTACTTCGGGCTACGTTTATCTACTTTGTGGAGGAGCAGTTTCTTGGAAGAGTGTTAAGCAGACACTTGTTGCTACTTCTACGATGGAGGCAGAGTTTGTGGCGTGTTATGAGGCATCAAATCACGCAATTTGGTTGCGAAATTTTATCACTGGGCTGCGCATATTAGGTGTCGTTGAAAGGCCATTAAAGTTATTTTGTGATAATAAGTCGGCATGTTGGGTATGCATGTTTTAACCCTCCTATTTTTGTATTAGATTTGATTGATACCATAACCTCCTGTCTATTTTAAGGACTTTAGGACCCTATGTAATGAAGCTTAGACTTCAATTTTTTAGTTAAGTCCATTTTATAGATTAGGTTAAATTTAGGCTTGAAGACTGGCACAAGACTCATTGGAATTGAGAGTTGCAGTTCAGAAGTTTCAAACCGCTTCTTTGGAACCGCCTTAGCAAAACCGCCCTTAGCATTTGCCTGGTGAAATCCCTTGTTTGAAACAACTCTTGAACTACTAAATTGCAACCGCCCTTTGATGATGAACCGCTCCTTTGCGGCTCATCATTAACCGCCCTTTGCAACCTCACCGGAGTTACCAACCGCACTTGTCAAACCGCTGTACTTCGTAACCGCCCCAATGATTGAGACTTGAAGTGAACCGCTCTTTGACTTTGTGATCCACATCAGCAATATCCAATGTCAACCACCTTATCTTGTCACGTGATTCAAAGTCGAAAAGATCTGCAAGGATCTTTAATAGGTGACAGTGTCCATTACCTCATTGCTTGCGGTGGAGCATTATCGGCTTTATCTGACTACCGTACCAAAGGACAAAAGTGGTTCTTTGTGGACCAATAAGAAAGCATCAAATCTTGTCCTTCAACATTTGTGTCCAACGGCTACATTTTGGATGCTTGGGTATAAATACCCCCAATCTTCACCATTTGAAGATTGCTTGAAAAATTGAGAAAGTGCTTTGTGTTCATACGAAGATTGAAGCTTTGCCCGAAATTCCAAGTCCTTTGAATCTTCATCTTCATACTTCAAGAAATATTCCCGGCCAATCAAGCCTTAACACATTCAAGAATCATTGTGCTCTACATCTCTCAGATTTAAAGAGCCTTGATCTTGTTCTCACACACACACCTCTCGTGTTTAAACACATAGTTTATTCATTAGAGATACACTGGTTATAGTTTTGGATTTGTTCTTCATAGTAAAGATTTTATTGTACTTTGTAATCTCTCAAATACTTAATATAAAATCTCTCTTAGAAATCCAAGACTAACCATCTTGGTAGTGGACGTAGATCGTTTATCGATTGAACCACTCCAAATATTGTGTTCTTACTTTCTGCATTTATATTTCTTGTGCTTACTAATTATTTATCTTTGTCTCTGTTTGATCTTTATTTAGATATCCATTATTGTGAAATAGTGTTTGGAGTTAACAGTATCAAAACCACACTTGTTTGTAAACCTCACTTATCAACCTCCCTTAAAACCGCTTTACAAACCTCTCCTAACAAAACCGCCCGTAACTCTAAATATTCCATTTGTGCATTTTACACTATCACTTGTAGTCTATTATCAACTGCAAGAGGATTTTGTAAGCAAGAGGTTTAAATTTTATTTAAGGGAGAAAAATTTGTAACATTATTCACCCCCCTCTAGCCGTATTTTCACCCTTGTTGCCACCTTTGGGACCAACAAGTGGTATCGAGCTAACACATTTTAAAACCACTGTTTTCAAGCTTAACGACTTGTGTGCCGATTCGATATGGCAACCTCAAAGACAATGACTACCGTTAACTATTCACACATTCCAATGTTGGACGAAGACCACTTTGACATCTGGAAGTGCCGAATGCTTATTCATTTGGAAACCATAGATGAGATGCTTTGGTGGAATGCGTGATCAATGGCCCTCTAATTCCAATGAAGGCTAACACTGATGCAACCACCAATGCTGAAACTCCAGAGGTCAAAAAGCCAAAAGATGAGTGGTCGGATGAAGAGAAAAGGATAGTTGCCTTGGACAGCAAGGCGAGGTTCATCATTTACGGAACCCTCCCCGTATCAACTCTACGGAAAGTGATGTACCTCAAAACCGCAAGCGGATGTGGGATGCCATAGAGAGCTACCTCGAAGGTGATGATGAGTGCAAGGAAAACAAATTATACACTGTTGAAAGATCCTACAACAACTTCAAACGTAAAACCCAAGCGAAACCTTGCGTCAAACCTACGATCGCTATGTTGAGGTAGTTAACGCTTGTAGATCTCTTGGTAAAACTTTAACCGATAAGGAAATCAATATGACTTTCCTATACGCTTTAGGTTCTAGATGGGTAAATAAGGCTACCTCTCTAGAAGACTCCAAAGTATTGGGTACTTGGTCATTAAGTAACTTGTATGCCAATCTTAGAGTCTATGAACTTAAACTAAATCATATTGAAGAGATAGAAGGAAAAACCAAATCGCTTTCTATGTCTCGTAGTGGAACATGAAGAGAAACCATCCACATCCAATCAAACCACTGATCCTTCCATATCAACCTCATCACTCATCGAGATGGATGATGATGATTTTGCCATGTTTGTGAAAAGATTTCAAAAATTTAGAAAATCCTCAAAACCTTTTACAAAATCATTTTCAAAAGGCAAACCTCCCGCAACATTTTCTAGGGCTGCGAGATACAAAGAAGAAGAGTGACTTGGTATGCTACAACCGTAGGAAACCTGGCCACTTTGCATCCGAGTGTCCACGGCCTAAATATGAATATATGAAAAAGAAAACTTTTCCTTGAAATTTTCTCATCGTAAGGGAATGGTTCTTTGAGGAGGAAGAGAATTCCAAGGAATTAGCAACTTGGATTGAAAGCAGTTACTGAGGATGGAAGTGACGGTGAAACCGAAGAGGTTAACCTCCGCTTAGTTGCGGACGCTTCGATGACTCAGATTACGAATCATTTGAGTTGCATGATATGGAGGAAAAGGAGGTTTTTGCAAAACTTCCAAATTACAAATTGGATGATGATATTAAACTTACTCCTAGCGTTAAGATAGGAAATTGTTCGTATTCACGTCCCATTTTCTCATCTAAAAGCTGCTCCACCTTCAAAAGCTATTCCAAAGAAAATTTTGAAAAAGGTGGTGGAAGAGGTTTCTCCCATGGAACATGAAAAGATGTTCAAGGAAGCTGAAATGGTGATCCATCAATTCTCAAATCTTAAGAAAGCCTTAAGCTTAGCTCATGATGAACTTAATCATGTACAAGACGGAGAAAAGCGTGATGAGGTCTGAAATTTCTAATCTTAAGGACCAAATCAAACAGATGACTCCTCTTCTTTGATCAAAACCGCATCCTTGAAACTAAGGTTCTTTGCACTTCAACTCGGGAATGATGACTTGGTAACCCAAATCGACGATCGTCAAAAGATTATTGATTCGTGGCTCAAGTCTCAATCCACCAAGGATAAAATCTTGGACTTCCAAGTTCCTCCTGGAACTAAGGATGGTCTAGGATTTGGATGCGAGGAAGAGGAGAAGTGTGCATCCTCGAGTGAAAAGGATGAGGAAAATTTTGGAACTAACTAAAGAAATTCCCAAGGGGAAGCATGCTAAAGGAAAGGGTAAAGGAAGACAAGTAAATTATGTCTACCTAAAGGAAAGCAATATGGGAAGAATTACGTGTTAAAACCTAAGAATTACTGTGGAAGCACCCGAAGAGGAAATGGCTTATGGAATTGGTAGAATCCTGCTCCAACCGCCTTGGTGGAAAAGGCGGTTCTGCTAACTCCGAGTCTGATCGCGCTTCTTCTTCGACCGCTCCTCCTGCCTTCAAAAGCGGGAATAGCGTTCCCGAGAAAATACGTGGTCAAACCAAAGCCTGTTCCCTTCGTATCAGCCGGAATGTTAGCTGGGCTGCTCCTCCCAAACCGCTTCCTTGTCCAAAACCGCATGCAACTCCTAAGAAGAGTAAGGAGTTAGTAAAACCTCATGAAGCTTGTAGCTATTACAAATGTTACGTGTGTGATGGTTTAGGTCACAAGGCTGCGAGAATGCCTTTTGCGGTTCACATCCAATGCCAGGAAGAGCAAACCTCCTTACATCAAACAGGTGTGGGTCGTAAAGGGTTGCTAACTTCGGACCCAAGGAATAAAGGGGACCTCGTTCTTAATGTTTACATTTCAGGTCCTCTCGCTTCATGGCTGGTCACTCCAAGGATAATGAATGGTATCTTGACGGTGGCTGCTCAAGACATATGATTTGGAGATAGATCATTACTTGAAGATGTCGTTGAAGCAAGTGGTCCATCTGTAACCTTTGGTGACAACAACAAAGGCAAAACCATTGGATATGGTGTTATAAGGAGAGGAAACCTAACTATTGAGAAGGTTTCTCTTGTCGATGGACTCAAGCACAACCTCCTTTCAATTTCTCAATTTTGCGACAAAGGAATGCTTTGCAACTTCACGTCATCAAATTGCTTTATCAAAGATAGCATTTCCGGCGTCACCCTACTCACAGGGATTCGTAAGAGTAATATTTACATTATTGATCTAAATTCTGCATGTAGTATTACTAATCTCTGTTTTGTAGCTAAGAATGTGAGCGAAAATAGTTGGCTATGGCACAAGAGGTTGAGCCACTTGAACTTCAAGTATCTTGCAAAGATTGGTAGGGAAAACCTCGTTCGTGGTTTACCCAAAGTGGCTGACCACCATCCGGAGAAATGCGGTGCATGCCGGCAGTAAGCGATCCGCGTCGTCTTTCACAGCAAGACCGCTCCATCAACTTCAAGATGCTTACAATCTGCTTCACATAGATTTGTTTGGACCCGTAACCACTGCCAGCATTGGAGGAAATAGATATACCTTAGTGGTGGTGGATGATTACTCAAGATATACGTGGGTTGAGATGATGATTTCCAAAGATGATTGTTATGAGATTCTCACCGCACTTTTTAGACGGCTCCAAACTCAAAAAGAAGACGACATCGTTAGTGTTCGATCAGATAATGGAACAGAATTCAAGAACAACGGTGTTGCTCAGTATTGTGATGACCATGGGATTGATCACAATTTCTCAGCAGGGTGTTCCACAACAAAATGGGGTTGTGGAAAGGAAGAATAGGACGTTGATTGAAATTTGGAAAGACTATGATATCTGAAGCGAAGCTACCTCGGTATTTTGAAGTGAAGCAATCAATACCGCATGCTTCACTCAGAACCGCTCCCTCATCAACAAAACCTATAATAAGACTCCCTATGAGCTTTGGCGAGGAAGAACCCCCAACATTGCATTCTTCAAGATCTTTGGCTGCAAATGCTTTGTCCTCTACAACGGAAGAGAAAATAGAGGTAAATTCGGAGCCAAGGCCGACGAAGGTATTTTTGTTGGGTATGCTAAACATTCTAAAGCTTTTCGTGTTTTCAATAAAACTAGTTTAAAAATAGTAGAGTCTGTCCATGTTACTTTCGATGAGCATTCTCTCCTTGAGCCACATTTGGCTCCAAATGTTGCTGATGATTTTGTTGAGCATAATGAACCAGGTGAACCATCTCAAACCGCACCTGAACCTCAACCTCAAAATCCAGCACCCTCAACTGAAATTCCCCAAAACCGCAATTTTGAAACCGCACCTGAAGAACCCTCTCCAGATGCAACTGCAAGGGAAGATGAAGTTGAAAATTCCCCTATCCAGCTTATAGAACCTCTTCGTCAACTAACCTTCCATGACTTCGCTGAAGGATCCAACGATGTTCCAATTGAAGATCTTCAGCAAACCTCAGTCCAACCAGACTTACCCCCGGAGGTTCGTGAAGTCAGCAGTCACCCCCTCACAAATGTGATTGGTGATCTGTTTTCCGGTGTTCAAACAAGGAGATCAAATTATGACGAGCATACATCTCTTTTATCTCAAGTTGAACCCAAGAAGATTGATGAAGCACTCCAAGATTCCAGTTGGGTCGTTGCTATGCAAGAAGAACTCAACCAGTTTGAAAGATGCAAGGTCTGGACTTTGGTTCCTAGACCTCAAGATCAAGGAGTGATAGGAACTAAGTGGGTATTTAGGAATAAGATGGATGAGAATGGAAGCATCACTAGGAATAAAGCAAGGTTGGTTGCACAAGGATATAGGCAAGAAGAAGGAATTGATTATGATGAAACCTTTGCTCCAGTTGCAAGATTGGAAGCTATCAGAATCTTCTTAGCCTACGCCTCTTTCAAGCATTTCAAGTTATATCAAATGGATGTTAAGAGTGCATTCCTCAACGGCGAACTGCAAGAGACCGTGTATGTTGCCCAACCACCTGGATTTGAAGACTCCAAATTTCCCAATCATGTCTACAAACTCCTCAAAGCTTTGTATGGACTTAAGCAAGCTCCAAGGGCATGGTATGAGACTCTTTCTAAATTTTTACTAGAAAAAGGATTTAAACGCGGTAAAATTGATACAACTCTTTTTATTGCCAAATATAATGAGCATACTTTACTTGTTCAAATTTATGTTGATGATATTATTTTTGGTTCTACTAATGAGTTACTTTGTAAGCGTTTCGAAAAGCTAATGAAAAGCAAGTTTGAGATGAGCATGATGGGAGAATTAACATTCTTCCTCGGGCTTCAAATCAAGCAATGCGAAGAAGGTATTTTCCTCAGCCAAGCCAAATACACCAAGGAGTTAATAAAGAAGTTTGGATTAGAAAATGCTAAAGCATATGATACTCCTATGGCCACCGGCAATAAGCTAGATAAGGATCTCAAAGGTAAGAAAGTTGATCAGACTTTATATCGAGGTATGATCGGCTCATTACTTTACTTAACTGCTAGTAGGCCCGATATCATGTTTAGTGTCTGTGTATGTGCTCGCTATCAAGCAGATCCTAGAGAAGCACATCTTATTGCAGTCAAGCGTATAATCCGCTATTTATCTGGAACCACTAACCTTGGACTTTGGTATTCCAAAGATTCGAATTTCGATCTTGTAGGTTATTCAGATGCAGATTATGCAGCTTGTACTATTGACAGGAAAAGCACTAGTGGTACTTGTCATTTCCTTGAAATAGACTAGTTGCTTGGGCGCAAGAAGAAGCAAGCTTCGGTTTCAGGTGTCAACCACGGAAGCCGAGTATATTGCCGCTTGGTAGTTGTTGCTGTCAAATCCTTTGGATGAAGCAATAGCTGGTGGACTATGGAATCCATGAAGGGAATTGCCCTATCATGTGTGACAACACTTCAACAATTTCAGTCTCCAACAACCCTGTCATGCATTCCAAGACCAAGCATATTGATATCAAGTATCATTTCCTCAAAGACCATGTGGAGAAGAGGAATATCCATTTAGAGTATGTGGGGACAGATAATCAGATTGCTGACATCCTCACCAAGGCTCTTGACTCCAAGAGGTTTTCTTTCCTCAGAGGAGAAATGGGTATGCTTGAACTTAAATAAATTCCATTACTTTTTATTTGCTAACTTGTGTGTTAAGTTTAGGTTGTATTTCCTATTTGAGAATTTTCAACCGCATATGTGATCAACCGCGTACTTCCAACCGCATATTACCAACCGCCGTATGCTTGTGACCGCTCCATCTTCAAACCGCTCTCAACAACAGGTATTTTCAAATGTTTTGATATTTCTTAGCTTTAGAGAAGCTAAGCGGTTTTAAAACTCTTTTCAACCGCACTGCCACGTGGACCCCAGGTAAGTTCCTTTATTTTTATTTTAGTCCACATTTTGACATAAGGGCATTTTTGCAAATGTTTTTCCCACGTTATTTCAAATTTTAAATGCATTTAATGCAAAGGGAACATTAGCATTTAAAGCTATCATGTCAGCCGTCATTGGCAAATGAGAAGAAGATGAAAGGGTGCAACAGAGGAATGATTTCTTTTATGGGAAAATCAAATAGTCTCTTCAACTGTCCTTTACTTGAAAACTTTCCTATAAATAAAAACCAACTCTTACAATTTTAACTTTCCAAACTCTGTCACTCTCTGCACCGTCCTTTCCTACCAAACTCATCTTCTCTCTCTCTAAAAATCTTCAAACTTCAAAGTTATTTCTTGAATCTTCAATGGCTCCTAAAGCTCCATTCACTGATATGGTATGCATTTCTCAACTTCATCTCTCTATTTTCTGCAAATCTTTCGTTGAATCCGCCATTGATAAACCTTGAAGCTTCGAAAACCCTTGTTTGATTTTTGTTCATATTTGCTTCGTTAGTTGATCATTTTGAATGATTTCAGTTGGGTTATGTTCGGATTTGTTGCTAGATTCTTTATATGTAATTTATTTTACGATCAAGCAATGATTTGAACACTGATTTTGGATTTTAAAATTTTCTTATTCGAAAACCCATTTGAGTGTTCTTGCCTGTTCTTAGTGATTCTGAGCAAAGTATGAATTTTTAAGGTTATATTGTTAATCTACTGCTCAATGTGATCATTTTGACATGTTATTTGTTGATTTTGGTAAACTTTTGTTGAATCTCTGTTCTTAGTGTTCTTCGTGTTCATCATGCCTTCAACATGACTGTTCATATGCCATGTTAAAAGTGTCACATGTTTTGGTTCATTTGATTTTCACACATGTTTTTATACTTAGAAAATTTTTCTATAAAATTTTTATGCACTATTGTGAATAATCAACCGCATGCCTTGATTGTTTGGAACCGCATTCATGAAAACTCCTTGATTTCAACCGCATGTTCTCTTCAAACCGCATTCACTTTTGAACCGCATGCAAAATATGAACCGCCTGTCATTATGAAACCGCATGCTAAGTTTGTTTGAGATATTACTTAGTATATAGGCTGGACACCATAACCTTCCTCTCCAAGCACTGCTTGCAAAGCCAGGATAAACTTGGATTACAATGCCACGTACTAGTATAATCTTTTACATATTTTCTAAGTGTTTTGTTGTGTTCACAATTTACTTGAGGTTTGGAGTTCTCAACATTTTCAACCGCATCAATTGCCAACCGCATAGATGCCCAAACCGCTTGTGAATTGTGAATCACTGTTTGGATCTAAACCCTTTGTTTCATTTTGTAGGATCCTAAATTCTTTATTCCTGGCCATGAGATTAATGAGACTGAGCTCCAAGGAGATGCTCTTGGTAGAGAATTGATCGAAGACCGACTACCTCTGGAATCCTCCCTCTTTTCAACAAAGGCCAATCTTATATCATTCCGTCCTTTGTGGATCAGCTACTCCTCACTGTTCTAGGAGACAGAGTATTATCGAGATGGCACCAAGATCAAGTGCCTCGGTAGGCGGTGTTGAAGGCTTCGATATATCCATTGATCATTTGGATATTAGAAGTACTTATGATTTTCATGTCTCCGGATCCCCTATGGAGGTTGATCGTGAAGTTACGATGCAACCGCTTCGTCTACAGCTAATCGACTTCTCTTCTCGGTTATTACAAGAAGAGAGCTAGAAGAGAGTTTGGAGAACTTATGAGCCACTTGGGCTATCTTGTAGGAGTGTCTGTATGTGGAAAGACTGGCAACCACAACAACTTCACTTCTTCTCAATGGACTTACTGTTGTGCCATTTACAATGGTACTAAATTAAATTGGCCCAAGATCTTGATGAAGGAACTGGCTAGTTCCATTGATGCTTATCAATCCAGAGTCAAGAATGAGCATCAAAGGTGGAGACCATTCTGCAGGCTCCTAACCGCGTTGTTTGCAAGCTATCAACACTTGGAGGATCTCGACTTTCAACTCCTGAATTATCGAGTGCCTATGGGTGAGGGAGACTCTCTTGGAACCGTGGTTTGTCACAATTTCGGATATTCCTTCGAGACACCCAAGATAAGTTTCTGTATGATGCTGATACCCTCAACCCCAAGGAGTTCTATGTTGAAATGTCACCTGCAACCGCGGTTACTGCTCTTGGGAAAGCCATTAAGAAAGTCTCAAGGAAGAAGAATCTAGTCCTGGACCCTAAGCCTAAGAAATCTAAAACCGCACCATCTCAAACCGCCGGTGCCGGGTCCAAGTTCTAAGGGTAAAGGGAAGATGAATCTGAGAGATGAACCTGATGAGGAGGAAGAAGAAGAGGAAGCTGGCATTGCCCCTCTAATCAAGAAAGCAAAGACTGTGAAGACTGCCACTGCAAATCTCTCTGAGGAAGATAAAGCTGCCTTTTACAAGGCAAAGCTGGACAAGTTGGAAAGGAGGGCAGAATTGAGGAAGGCTGCCAAGGGAAAGAAACCACCTTCTGAACCGCTTGCTACTTCTCAACCGCAAGTTCAACCGCCACCCCAACCGCAACCAATTCCTCAAACTCAACCGCCTCCCTCTCCAACCATATCTCATGCTCCAACTCCTCCTTCTTCACCCATTCAAACTCAAACTTCTTCTCCAATTCCTACCCAACATATTTCTCCTTCCAAATCCCTTTCTCCTGAACCTCTTTCTCCATCTCCTCCTCCCAAAACTGCAACCGCTCAGGGGGAGAATCCCAAGAAGAGGAGGTTCAAACAAATGGCCAAGAAAACAACCCCTCCAAAGAAACACTACCTTCACACTATTGCCAAATCCAACCTAAAAATACCTGGTGAAACCTCCTCCTACTTTGATAAATCCTCTTCCAAATCAAATTCAGACTCATCATCCCCCTCTGAATTTCAAACCCCTCAAAATCAAGCCACCTCAATTCCCAAAGCCTTTACTGAATGGACATCCAAGCCATCAAAGAAAGCCCAAATTTCATTCAACCTCTAGGCTTAGAACTCCAACCCCTTCACCACAAAATTCACCCATACACCAATCATCCCCTCATAACTCAAACCGCACCCAAAAATCCCCTTCTAAATCCCCTGCTAAATCTCCTATCTCTTCCCCACAAAAATCCAACTCAACTCATTCCAACCCTATATCAACCGCCCCTATATCAACCGCCCCTATATCAACCGCCCCTATACCAACCGCCCCTATCCCAACCGCCCCTATTCCAACCGCCCCACTCCCAACCGCCCCCCTCCCAACCGCCCCCATCTCAACTCTAACCTCATCTCCCTATACTATACCTGCCTCACGTATTTTTCAAACCCTCCTTTCCCA
Organism: Adenophora triphylla var. japonica; assembly: GCA_022495995.1. Classification (NCBI taxonomy): domain Eukaryota; kingdom Viridiplantae; phylum Streptophyta; class Magnoliopsida; order Asterales; family Campanulaceae; genus Adenophora; species Adenophora triphylla. The sequence goes on from JAFEMH010000980.1 coordinate 29,586, forward strand.
AATCCCTTCAACTGCTCCTCCTACATATTCTCAACCGCCCCCTGCCTTCACTTTTATTCCCTCATCATCAACCGCTCCTCCACCCTCTGACTACTCCCAAATCCTTTCCACCCTTCATCTTATTCAGTCCCAACTCCTGATAAACCAAGGACACATTGTCAAGCTAACCGCTTCCAATGCCTCCCTTGAAGCTTCCAACCGCTCCCTTCAAAAACTTGCTGAATCTCGCCCCATCTCGATTGCCTCTCAAACCCTACAAATGGCTGATCATAAGAACTCCTTAAAGAGTTTTGCTCAGAGACTTGATGCCATTAAGGGGGAGAAGGATATTGCAAACATTGTTAAAGCCTCAGCTGACTCTTGCTTTGAAAATTTCAAGAAGGATCTAGCTGAAGGTGTTGTTCAAATCCAATCATTTGGAGACTCTGACCTCAAGGAAATGATTTCTCAGCTTGCAACCTCCTCCAAAACCGCCTTTGATTCCCTTCAAGCTGAATTCCTTAATTCTGTCAATTCCCAACCGCCTTCTACTCAAGACTTTCAAACCGCCTTGAATGCGGTTGAAGCAAATATTCTTCTGGAAATTGATGATATCAAAGAGAAGCTGGAAATCAAGACAAACTCCCTTGATGATGCTTTGATGGCTAAGTTAAATGAAGTCAAGGATGAATTCAATGACCGCCTTGAAAATATCAAGTTAGGATTCACCACTAAACTTGAAGCCACAGTCAATGAATTAAAATCCTCCATCCAAGTGACTGTGAATCTTGATGAAATGACTGAAGCTATCTCTGTTCAGACCGCAGCAATTCAGGGGGAGATTCACACCTTGTTCAATTCTTTGGACGCCTCCTTTCAAACCTCAATTGGTGAGCTATCTGATCAAGTGTCTGATAATTCCAAAGCTGTCTCTGATGCCAATCTCAAAATTGATGCTCAAGCAAATATCTTAGAAAGATTGGTGACCGCTCAAGGAAGGACCGCAGAAGAGGTGAGAAAAATTAGAAAATCTTTGAAGTCTGAAACCTCTGCCTCAAATCTTGCAAGGAATCCAGAGATCAATCAACCGCAGCAGCAAAGCAAAGAAGGTCAAGAACCGCATCAACCCTAAACCGCTATTGCTCGTATTTTTTAAACTCTTTTGTTGTTGGACCGCACTCTCTTTGTATTTTCTTTTGTCCAACATTTTTTTGTAACCCCGTAATTTTCTTTCATTCCCGTTTTGTAACCACTTGAGGAATTAATGGAAATTGCATCATGGTTCCAAAACCTTGTTCATATCAAACTGCTTGTTTGTAGAACAATGAAACCTCTTATGGTTTTAAACCTCATTCAAATATTTTTCAACTTAAAATCATTTTTGAATTGAAGTTTAAACATTCAGTTTAAACCGCACTTTGAACTTAATCTCATATTTCTTAAGTGCACTGAATGCATTTCTATACTTTCCATATTGTAAGTTTTCATCTTTTAGAAAGTATAAGAAATCTATAGCTTAAGCTAAGTGTGTGCATTGACTTGGGACATGAATTACCATGTTAATTCTTATGGACATGTTCTTACCAAGTATAATGTTTGCTTTAGTTATAGTAGGTAATGGCATCAATCAAATAGGGGGAGATTGTTGGGTATGCATGTTTTAACCCTCCTATTTTTGTATTAGATTTGATTGATACCATAACCTCCCGTCTATTTTAAGGACTTTAGGACCCTATGTAATGAAGCTTAGACTTCAATTTTTTAGTTAAGTCCATTTTATAGATTAGGTTAAATTTAGGCTTGAAGACTGGCACAGACTCATTGGAATTGAGAGTTGCGCTTCGTAAGTTTCAAACCGCTTCTTTGGAACCGCCTTAGCAAAACCGCCCTTAGCATTTGCTCGGTGAAATCCCTTGTTTGAAACAACTCTTGAACTACTAAATTGCAACCGCCCTTTGATGATGAACCGCTCCTTTGCAGCTCATCATTAACCGCCCTTTTGCAACCTCACCGGAGTTACCAACCGCACTTGTCAAACCGCCCGTACTTCGTAACCGCCCCAATGATTGAGACTTGAAGTGAACCGCTCTTTGACTTTGTGATCCACATCAGCAATATCCAATGTCAACCACCTTATCTTGTCACGTGATTCAAAGTCAGAAAAGATCTGCAAGGATCTTTAATAGGTGACAGTGTCCATACCTCATTGCTTGTACTGGAGCATTATCGCCTTTATCTCGCAACCATCGTACTCAAAGGACAAAAGTGGTTGCTGTGGACCAATAAGAAAGCATCAAGTACTGTCCTTCAACAGCTGTGTCCAACGGCTACATTTTGGATGCTTGGGTATAAATACCCCCAATCTTCACCATTTGAAGATTGCTTGAAAAATTGAGAAAGTGCTGTGTTCATACGAAGATTGAAGCTTTGCCCGTAAATTCCAAGTCCTTTGAATCTTCATCTTCATACTTCAAGAAATATTCCCCAAATTGAAATCAAGCCTTAACACATTCAAGAATCATTGTGCTCTACATCTCTCGATTTAAAGAGCCTTGATCTTGTTCTCACACACACACCTCTCGTGTTTAAACACATAGTTTATTCATTAGAGATACACTGGTTATAGTTTTGGATTTGTTCTTCATAGTAAAGATTTTATTGTACTTTGTAATCTCTCAAATACTTAATATAAAATCTCTCTTAGAAATCCAAGACTAACCATCTTGGTAGTGGACGTAGATCGTTTATCGATTGAACCACTCCAAATATTGTGTTCTTACTTTCTGCATTTATATTTCTTGTGCTTACTAATTATTTATCTTTGTCTCTGTTTGATCTTTATTTAGATATCCATTATTGTGAAATAGTGTTTGGAGTTAACAGTATCAAAACCACACTTGTTTGTAAACCTCACTTATCAACCTCACTTAAAACCGCTTTACAAACCTCTCCTAACAAAACCGCCCTGTAACTCTAAATATTCCGCTGTGCATTTTACACTATCACTTGTAGTCTATTATCAACTGCAAGAGGATTTTGTAAGCAAGAGGTTTAAATTTTATTTAAGGGAGAAAAATTTGTAACAGCTATTCACCCCCCCCTCTAGCTGTATTTTCACCCTTGTTGCCACCTTTGGGACCAACACGGCAGTTATGTATTCCAATAACAACAAGAGCTCGTCTAAGTCTAAGCACATAGACATTAAGTATCTTGCTGTTAAGGAACGGATTCAGAGTGGACAGATTTGTATTGAACATATTGGGACTAACTCCATGGTCGCGGATCCGCTTACTAAGGGTGTAACACCGAAGGTTTTTCACGAGCACACTGCTTGTATGGGTGTTGTATCACTAGAGTATGCTTAGATTGAGTGGGAGTTTTGTATTTTGCTCTTACATTTATTGTTATAAGTATATTTGGTTTTTCAGTTTTGGTTAATAAAGTTATTTTGCACTCTGAATATTTGGTTGATCTCAAAATAAGGTTGGACCAGTTGAGAATAGACATGTGAAGATCACATTACATGTTATTCCATGCTACACATCCATACTTGATCCATGTCATTTAGTTGAGTTAATATATGTGACCACTGATGGGTCTAGTTGCGCTAATAGTGACGAAAACCTCTTTGATCCTTATGTTGATTTGACTAATGGACCGGATTGGTTTAAGATGACACAATTTGGTAAAGCATTGCTGTTAAGGTTTATAATGTGATATGCAATTAAACTAAGGTATTATACTATGTACATGTGTAAGTCCAAGTGGGAGATTGTTGGAATATTTTATGGACTTTACATATACTAGTATAATAAATAAAGTCTTTGGGCACATAGACGTATGTGCACTATAATTAATTGTATATGTCACATTAAATATTAAAGTATTTGGGCCTAATAAAGTGATCTACTAAAGTTGAAGGGGGCCCAAGTCATCTTTTATAAGTATGGGATCTATAATTAATATGTGTAGATACCTAAGGGGCCTAGTTGTTAATCTATAATGGGCTGACTAACATACTAGGTCATTATAAATATAGGGTTATGGTCCCCAATTGACCTACCTAGGTTTTATTCTCTTGATTCCCATTATCAATTGAATTCCAAGAACCCTAAGGATCAATTGGAAGGCAATAATCGTTCATCAAGTCTTCATCAAATGATTCTCAAGATATTGCTATGGATTCAGGTTTGTCTATCGTTCCATAATCTTTGATAACATGAAGCATGATTGTCCTAGAATAAATATTCCGCATCATTCTAGGGTTTATGTATAATTAATTCCATCATCTGGGATTTAGCTAGCTAAGGCAGCACTTTGCTCTAGCTCCCCATTTCTAAAAGCTCTTCCTTAAAAAAGGTTGTACCACACAATTTGCCAAAATTTTGTAAAAAACTAGTTTTTTCTTAACATAAGAAAAAAACTAGTTTTAAAGTTTTAAGTCTAACTAATAAGAGTGATGAACAGTTATGAAAACTAGTTTTTTTATAACATTTTGAAAAAAACTAGTTTTACACAAGAGTTACTCCACAATTTAGTTTTTTATATTATTTTTTATTGAAAAGTTTAAATGAAAATAAACAATTGTGGAGCATTTTATATTTGAAAATGTTAGGACCTAACTATGTAAGCCACATAGTTACCATAGGTTTTGACAAAGAAATATATCATATGTTATCTGACAGCCAAGATAACATATGACCTTGGACAGCTAAGCCATCAACTTCAATCTGCAATTCTATATATATCAACTGGACAGCTATGATTCAATCATCCCACAAAGATATCACTCAAAACCACTCATATACATTGATGTATCTAATTACATGTGTAGTATGATACTTTACATATTGCCTAAACCTTCTAGATCAAGAACTTAGCTCTGACAGCTAAGGTTCTCTCACAAAGAAAGACTTCATCCCTCAACAAACCTATGATCTTCAACATCAAGAAGCAATGAAGAAATCCTGTGATGACCAAGATGTGCCTTGCCCAATCTCTCCATACGTATGTTGCCGCCTCATCTCCATAATAAACACATGCCCGGTTGCGGATTCCACTAATTTATTCTCCAAATAACAAAGGCCCTAAATGCAACTCCAACATGCATTCACTCTCTTGTCTCCTTGTCTCCTCCAACGGCTATTTCCTAGCTTATAAAAGGAACTCTCCAAGACCGAAGACTCACCCCGTCTTTACACACACCCAACTTCTACAAACCTTGCATCCAAACCTTCTCAACCCGCAACCAATAATCAAAACAATATTAAGACACTTGTAATCGATCTCGTGTGTATAAACCGATTTGTAAGAACCCCTTAAGACCGACTTTAAGTGGGTAGTGAGAATAGCTCAGATTAGAGCTTGATCCCTAATAGATCAGACTTATTAGGAAGAGGAAGTTCAAGGAACTTGCCTATTCAATCCTTTGTAAATCTTAACGGGAACTAGATTTAAGTGGATTGATCTCACTTGTCAAGGTTGACAAATGAGGGTGGACGTAGGAGGAGTGAACTCGAACCACCTTAAAATTCCTTGTGTTCAATTGGTATTATCACACAACACACACACACATATACACACACATACACTATTCACTTGTCTTTACATTATTTCAAACACTTTTATTCCGCCGCACATTTAACTCCAATCTTTAAAACCAAGTAACCTCTCGATGCCTAAGATTTCACCTCACTGTCAAACCTTAACCGCCTAACCTTTAATTTGATTTAAAGTAAACAGACCTTTCAATTGGTATCGAGCCAGTCTTCACACATAAAAGTCTAACAACTTGTGAAGGATCAACTACCAACCCACCATGCCTCAACCAAGAAGAAATAATGAGAAAGACATTCCCCACATTGATGATCGTGGATCATTTGAAATATATGCATCAAAAATCAAAACTTACCTTGATGCCAACAAAGATCCGGAACTGGTTTGCCCTTGAAAATGAAGTCACATATCCTGTATCTCGTTGATACAAATGGTGGACCTAGCAAAGTTAAATCTCCCGAATTCTGGACTCGATTCGTAAAGGCAACTTGTTAGTGCTAACCTTAAGGTCAAGAACATACTCCAAAAGAGTGTCAATGACTCTCTTGCTCAAGAAATTGCCAAGGAGCCAACCGCAAAGGCCGCTTGGGAACTCATTCATACCAAGTTCCAAAAACACACTAGTGTTAGAACACAAAACCTATACAATCTTCTTAGACAACTTGACAACTTCAAATTCTACCCCGGTGAGAAAGTAAGTGCCGCAAAACCAAGGTTTGAAGACTTGGTAAGATCCATTGCCGATCATGGTAAAACTTTTGAGAACCAAGACTTGTGTCTCAAAATATACTCCAACCTTCCTCAAGAATATGAGAAGGTAGCTTTGCCAATAAGAGAAGGCTCGTAATGGAGCACCATGACCGTTGAACAATACTTTGGTAAACTTGAAGCATATGAACTAGAAGGAATGATAAAACTTCAACCTGTTCCCTCCATCTCACAAACTCTTGCCTTAGCTGCCCAAGAAACCACCCAAAAACCAATTACCCAACAAGATATTGATTCTATGGTTCTTCTCTCCCTCCAAAAAGTAAACCTTCCCTCAAATAACCTCTCCCAAGGAGATCTACCAAGCCTCATATCCATGGCGGTCAGAAACACCTTGAAAGCACATAAGAAGTCCTTTGAGAGAAGCTATAGCCCATCCACATCTGATCAAGAGAACCCTAAAAAGAAAGTTGAATGCTTCAACCGTAAGAAGCTTGGACATTACTCCTCCGATTGTCCCGAACCAAGGAAACCTAGGGAAAGTCGATGCCTAAGAAATTCTCATACTCTAAAGAGATAATTCATAGTGCAAGATGCAACTGCTACAATTGCACAAAGAAGAAGAATGAGAAGAATAAAGAGCAAGTATTGATTGCCGACTCATCCAAGTTCTGATGAGGAATGTGAGTACGGTGACTCGAAAGTGAAGGAGAAGAAGCAATGATATGCTTGATGGCCGGAGATGATGAAAACTCAGACAATGAAGAGGATCTTGAAGCCTTAGCCGTTGCCGAGGAACTAAAACAGTACCTCAATTTAATACCTTAAATAATGAAGAATTTAAACAATTAGTCAAGATTTCTTTATTAATTCAAATAAAAAGACACCAAACTCGGCTTTGCTTCATTACTCACCGACAATCTATCCCAAAGTAAAACCATTGAGAACCTTGAAAAAGCCAATCAAGGTCCGAAAGTCCAAAACCTTATGCTTGAAAAAGCCAATGAAGATCCGATGCCTATGAATTCCAAACTTCGAAACCAATATCAATCTTGAAAAGGAAAATGAATCCTTCGTAAAGAAGTTTAAAACCTGGAATAGCTCGAGAAGCCTTGACCCATTTTAGCTACAACCAAAGACTCCCAAGTGACAAATCAGAATTGGAGCTAACAACCCTACTATGTACACTTATACCCCTCTTACCGATGAAAGGGCAATTGACAAAATGGTTCTTGAAAGCATGAACTATGTCAAAGTCCAAGAAAATGTTTATCCTATCCAAACCAAGGAAGATCTTAAGGAAAAAGGAAAATGGATGAAGCTAGCTCCACCACACCGATGTATCAACTCCGCATAGCCCCACTCACACCGACAAAAATCATATAGCCATTCTAAAACAAATAAAAGGAAAAGGAGAACAAGCAAGCAAAGGTAAATACATATGGCAAAAGAAAGGAATCAAGGAGCAAATTAAGGAGAACCAACCAAGACATGACAGACAAACAGAGGTCTCCTAGACAACCAAGACATGGTGGACAAAGCAGAGGTTCCCTAGACAAATAAGATATGGTGAACAAATGAGGTCTCCAAGACAAAGAAAGATTCTATGATCATCACTCATATGCCAAACCTCAAAGACCTAACTGGCCATTCTCTAATGGAAGAAACCATGCCCAACACAATACCTCTCCTAGATCATCTCATAATTCCCCAAGCCATTCTCAGTTTCATAACCAAAATCTATTCTCTTCTCCCAACCAATTCCTTAATCAAACCCAACCTATTGCTCCTACTCCCTATATGCCGCAAATCATGGGATATTATAATGCCCTAAACCAAGATTTCTTTGGAAAGAGAGCAATGAACAAAGCTAGGGGACCAAAGAAATTCTAATCCTTTGGACCCAAAAGAATAAAGGGTACCATAAATGTATTTTGTTGTTTTGTAGGAACCTAGGAAAGGAATATGGTACTTGGACAAAGTGGATGCAAGCAGTACATGACTTACAACAAGGAGTGGCTACAACAATATGTTCCCAAAAATGGTCCAAATGTAACTTTTGGTGACAATTCTCAAGCCAAAGTCAAAGGATCAGGAAACCTTGTTACTAAAGATATTATTTTCACTAATGTATCTTATGTAGAAGGTCTCAAGCACAATTTGATTAGCCTTAGTCGATTTGTGATAAGGGATATCATGTTGAATGTTCCAAGAACCACCGCATTGTCAAGGATGTCAACAACAAATCAATCCTCACCGGAATAAGAAAAGGCAATCTCTACCTGTCTAAACCTTGAAATTGTGGATTCCTCGCATGCCCATTGCCTTCTCTCCTTCACCAATCCGACATGTCTTGGTTATGGCACAAAAGATTAGCTCACCTAAACCCGAAAAGCATCTCAAAACTAGCCAACTCCAACCTAGTAAAAGGCCTACCCAAAATACCCTTCAAAAGGACAAGTTATGCAAAGCTTGTCAATGTGGAAAACAAAAGAAAACCTCCTTCACCGCCAAAACCGTACTAGATACCTCTAAACCTCTTCAACTTCTTCACATGGACCTTTTTGGACCTATCGTAACTAGATCTCTTGGTGGAAAGAGATACTCTCTTGTTGTAGTTGATGACTACACTAGATTTACTTGGATCATCCTCCTTGAATCCAAAAAGGATACTTTGGAACAACTTGTCAAATTGTTCAATAAAATTCAAAACCAAAAGAGTTTATCCATCATCAAAATTAGATCGATCATGGTAAGGAATTTGAGAACACCGGTGTTGAAGAATACCGTGATCAAAAAGGGATTGAGCACAACTTTTCGCTCCTAGAACTCCTCAAAGAAATGGAGTTGCAGTAAAGAAAGAATAGAACAATTTGTGAGGCAAAGAAGGTCTATGCCGTCGTAACACAACCTTCCCAAATATTTTTGGGGTGAAGCAAGAACCACCGCCGTCTATGTTCAAAACAAAACCCTCATCAACAAGTTTCACTCCAAGACTCCTTATGAACTTTGGAATGGAAGAACACCAACCATTTCATAATTCCATGGCTTTGGAAGTAGATGTTTCATACACAACAATGGGAAAAATAATCTTGACAAATTTGATTCAAAGAGTGATGAAGGAATTTTCCTTGGATACTCCAATACAAGCAAAGCCTATAGAGTTTACAACAAAAGAAGACTTGTTGTAGAGGAATCAATTCATGTAGACTTTGATGAAAATAATGACCAAAGTCACACCGAGCTATGTGATTTTGATGAAGCCGGGCAACTCGTATAACCTTCCCGAGGTTTCTCCCCTGCTCATGACCCCTCTTGTCTCATCCCCGAAGAAGATTCACCTTCCCTTCCTTATATAGTGCCCAAAGACACAAATAAACAATCAACTTTGCCTCGATGTACCCATGAAACCTCTCTCAACAAAGAAAGGTGCATCTCGATACCATGATGCATCAATTAACCTTCCTTCATCCAAACATCAAAATCCCTCAAGAAGACCCTATCCAATCTCGATAACAACTCCTCTCAATCAATTCCTCAACCTGAAATAATTACCCACATTATCCCTCCAAACAAAAACATCTATATAGATCTTCCTATACACAAAATGGACATACCACCTAACATGCCTGTTCTTGACTCTCTATTGAGTGCCTTCATCTCCCAAATTGAACCCAAAGATAAATGAAGCTCTTCAAGACCCGGATCGATAGAAGCAATGGAGGAAGAGCTAGAGCAATTTGAAAGAAACAAAGTTTGGAAGCTTGTTCCTAAGCCAAAGAACCAAACTGTCATAGGAACAAGATGGGTGTTTAGGAATAAAATGAATGAAGAGGTGTTGTAATAAGAAACAAAGCTAGACTGGTTGCTCAAGGATACGAGACAAGAAGAAGGCATTGATTATGATGAGACTTTTGCACTGGGCTTGCAAGACTTGAAGCTATAAGGCTATTTCTTGCCTATGCTTCATTTAAGAAGATGAAAGTGTTTCAAATGGATGTTAAGAGTGCATTTCTAAATGGAATCCTAAATGAAAAGGTGTTTGTTTCTCAACCTCCCGGATTTGAGCATCCCAAGTTTCCCGATCATGTATATAAATTGGACAAAGCACTATATGGACTTAAACAAGCACCAAGAGCTTGGTATGACACCCTATCTAGATATCTCCTTGGTAAAGGATTTACCAAGGGCCATATTGATAACACTTTGTTTATCAAAAAATATGGAGATGATCAGTTGCTCATCCAAGTCTATGTTGATGACATCATTTTTGGATCATCAAATGAAGACTTGTGCACCGAATTTGGGAATATTATGAAGGACCAGCTTTGAAATGAGCATGATTGGTGAGCTTACATTCTTTTTGGGCCTTCAAGTCAAGCAAATGGAGGAAGGAATATTCATCAACCAAGCTAAATATACAAGGGACATGATCAAAAAGTTTGACATGCAATCTTCTTCACCTGCTAAAACTCCATTGTCAACCACAACCAAACTTCATGCCGATCCCGATGGCCAAAGTGTAAATCCAACACTTTACAGAGCTACATTGGATCCCTTCTCTATGTAATGCCTTCAAGACCCGACATTATGTTTAGTGTCTGTCTTTGTGCTAGATTTCGTGCAAATCCCAAGGAGTCTCATCTCTCTCGTCGTCAAGAGAATTCTCGAGATATCTCAAAGGAACCCCGATTATGGATTGTGGTATCCTACCGAATCCCCATTTTCTTTAATTGGATTCACCGACTCGATTATGTGGTGTAACCTAGATAGAAAGTCCACAAGTGGTGGATGCCAATTCATTGGATCTAGAATCATTTCATGGTCAAGTAAAAAGCAAACCTCGCAGCCACCTCAACAAATGAGGCCGAATATATTGCCGCCGGTTTGTGTTGTTCACAAATACTTTACCTCAAAAGTCAATTACAAGATTTTGGAATTGAACTGCCCAACATCCCAATCTTTTGTGACAACTCAAGTACCATTGCCATGACGAAAACCCCGTCCAACACTCAAAGACAAAGCATATTGAGGTCGACATCACTTCATCGTGAGACCATGTTGAAAAAGGGAACATTAGTCTTGCTAAAGTGTGTACTCGAAAATAATGTCTCGACATCCTAACAAAGGCTATGGATGAGAAAAGATTTGAGATGTTAAGAGCAATGCTAGGCATGATTAATCTACCAAAATAAAACAAAGGGAAAAACTCTTATTCATTGGAACAAAACATTTCCTATGGCCGCTGCCAACAACATTGTCCGACGCCTAACCTATTTCTCAATACAAAAGCTTCTTACCTATCAAAACCAAACTTCATTCCTACATTACAGTAAATTCAAACACCTTAAAAACAACCATAAACCCATAGTACCAAAAAGCTTCATCAACCCTCCTTCTCATCTCAACAAGCACCTCGAAAAGCCTTGACAGCCTAAGGACTCGTCAATCCTGTTTATCCCATAGCCGATCTTGGAAGCAATCATCCCCATATCCTCTATCACTATGAATAATGTCTGGAGCTTGGTATGCACTCTCTTTGATATCTCCATATCTCTCCAACCAAACAGGTGCCTTTCCATGAATGGATCAATTGCAGAGGTTGAGAACCGCAAAGAAGGACAGACCCTCCTTGGCCACCATTCTTCAACCGCATTATAGGGAGGATACTCACTAAGTGGTGAGATAAAGCTGAAGGTACTCGAAGAATTTGCACTTGCCTCGTGCAATGATAGCTTGATCGACCGAGGACCTTCATCCTCCTCACCATTTAGAGCACTGACTCAAACACTTGAGAAATTGAGAAAACAACTTCATATAGACTTTGGAAGGAGAACTTTGCACTCCCGCAAAGTTATCTCCAGCTTCCTCAAGAACCGTTTGGCTAAGAGTTAGAGAATCCTCGGTGACAATGTGAATTCCTTGACAGCCTATGAAATCGTTGACCAATTTTTGTGTCAACCTTAATCCTTTCATCACCGTCAAGCTTCACTAGCTCTCCCAAGGTATAAACCCTTTCCACTTTGTCCTTAACCGGCCTACTTGACTCTCCTTCTCTCTTCCTTTCTTGACAGCCTAACCTTAGCCGTCGATCACCGGTTCCCCTTCAACTATCTTAGCCTTACCCTTACCTTTTGCTCTCTCTCTCTTAACCTATTTTCCTCACCTTCCAAAAGTGCTAATCTCTCCTCCTCCCAAAACTTTCTTCTTATCTCTCTCTCCTTCATCTCCTCCTCCTTATTGGGATCATCTTTGAGTATTTGATCCACCTCCCCGCTCCAAACCTATATCGCCTTGGAGCCTATATGACGTAAACTCCCTCTCAAACCTTGCCTCTCTTGTTTCATCTACCCTTCGACTTTGAAAAACAAGTCTCTTTGCAGCCTTAGCCATTTTGCTAGGACCGAACTTTGAAACAAGTCTTCCCATTTCTCTATGAATGAAATGAATTTGGTAAATTTCTTCATCTCGAATCATTTCCTTATATAGCCAAATTCGCCACCAAATTAGTGGCAATGATCATTCAAAATAGACTTGGCCGGTAATTAAGTCTCGATAACCTATGAATTTAGTTCTTGCCAAATCGAGGATGTTTTGGAACTTGCCACTAACATATATCTATTAATGTCTCTGTTTATTCCCTCTCGAAATTTCGCCTTTGTGTACGGAAATAACTCCCATGTTTTATGGGAAGTTATTGTACAAGTAATGAGTGGAGACAAATATCACCGTTCATGAACAGCCTCCTCTTAAATGCAAATTTTAACCGCTGCAAGAACTCCACGTATTAGCCGTTGAACTCCACCAATCCCCATATCAAAACTATCATTTAACCTTGCGATTTAATCCCTCGCTAAACAATCACTATTCTCCCTTCCAAATTCATCCTTTAATTCCCTCTCGTTTTTCTCATAAACCCTAAAAACTCTCTCGTTCTAAGTTCAAACATGTCTTACCCCGAAGCCCATGGATACTTCATCAAACCCGAGTTCTATGAGCACAATGTTGGAGCTCTCATCAAAGAACTTTTGGAATCCAATCATCTCTGCAATATGATGGAAGCTCAACCTCCTATCTATGAGAAGTCAGGCGTAGAGATTTTTATGAAAGGAGAAAGACAATCAACTGGGCAATCAAAACCATCATTGAAGGTACCGAAATCAATGTGACCCCCAAGATTGTGTCCAAGGTTTACAACATCCCCATCAAAAGCAATGGTATTTCAAATCTCGGAATAGGAAAGACAACAACCTGGAACCCTTCTACAAAAGGTTCTTTGACAAACCAAGCCGCAATTATCTATTGGTTCAGACAAACCAATCAAAAAGAAGGACCTTGATTTGTTCAAATCAACCCTAATGGATGTTGTAATCAAAGGGTTTGATGGAAAGCAATCATCATTTGATCAAATAAGTCCCAATGAATGGAAGCAAGCCCTAAGTTTGATAACCAAAGAAGTTAACTGGAGTGTTGCCTTACTTCACAACTTTCAATTAGCCATATCTCCCTCTCCTTGGAAATACAAGAAACAAAATCCAAGGATGAACAATTTCGCATTCATGAGTGGAATTCTCCATCATCTTATTCCAAGGTTGAATCCTCCCCTTAAGGATGAGTGGCTTGAGTCTCGCATCTCTAGTATCAACCGTAAGCTTCAACTTGAGCACCTTCAAACCGAAGGGCAAGAAGAAATTAGAGCTTGGGGACAAACTGAGAATTTTGATGAAGCCTCTCAAAGATTGAAAGAGAAAACCGAGAAGGATATGAAGATATGGCAGGATTGGTAAACATGGTGAATGATAAAAGATCCAAGAGAAAGCATGACAAAGGTGTTGTCATAAAAGAAAGAGCTCAAGAGACTTCTCCACCAAAATCAAAAGAAGAAAAAGCCTAGCCAAGATGAAGAAAACAGAAAGGGAAAGAAGCTTAGTAAAGGAAAGCAAATTCAAGAAGAGATAGTTGTTGAGCAAGAAAGTGCTCAAGAAACCGACAAAGGAAAGATGGTAGCCGAGGAGCATGCCGACAAGGAAGAGACTCGCCGCATCCTATCTTCAAGGATATTGATGAGTATGATGGTGAAGAAGAAGAAATCCCCGATGCCGTGTATGCCGGTGAAGCTCAAGGTGATGAGTTTGATGAAGATATGAGAAGAGCCGTTGCCGAGTCACTAATGGAAGTGAGGATGCCTAAGGTTGGACAGTATCTCGGGACAGCTATGGAAGCTTCATCTCTCGATGCCTAAGGTTGTCTCAAGTGCCGAAACCCCATCCAAGGTAATCTCTAAGCCTTCTCCTTACTCTCGCATTTTCTCTAGGAAGAGAAAAACAGATAAAGATGCTCCCCCATCCAAAAAGTTGAAACCAACCACTCCTCAACCCTCTTCATCCAAAGACCAATCTAGCTCACCTCATGACTCTGTGGCTTAAGGCATCCTAAATCTTAATCCCTCTAACATTAGTCCAAATGAGCCAAGTGTTGAAAAAGATAGGCGGAATAGCTCTAGCTCTGAAAAGGATGAGCCTCTGTTAAGGGGGAATAAAAGTCCTATGTCTCCCATTCTCGACAGCCTATCCCTCTCTCAAGTCAAGAATCTCCTCTCGACAGCCCTCGCATCCTTCCCCCATCCCCGAAAACATTTTCAAGGCTTCAAGGACTCTCCTTAGAGGATCCCATGCATGTCCCCGCTGTTATCTATTACTTAAGACAAGTGCTAACAGAGGAAGAAACCCAAAAGCCTTGAAACTTATCAAACACGTAGATTTGGCCAAGAAAGTACCCATTCCCGAACTCGTAACCATTCCCGAACCCGTAACCATTCCCGCACTCCGAACCCATTCCCGCACCCGAACCCATTCCCGAAACCGAACCTCAACCTAATCTTGAACCCGAACCTCAATCCGGTCAAGAATCTCAATTTAAACCTAGTGAGACCGATCAAAACCAAGAAACCTGTTGATCCCTCCCTTGAATCAAATCCTTCCTACTTGTGAACCTTGGATTTTAGATTGTGACATTGACTTTTCCTTCCTCTATCATGGCTGCCCACCAAAAATTGAAGGATATTTCCCATTTCCCGAAATTGCCAATCCTCACCGGTCTCCAATCCTTGGCCGTTAAGCAAAAATTCCATTATGATTCATGCAAGGAATAGATGTGGCCTCATAGTGTTTGCCCATGAGGAATGGAAAAAGTACGTAATAGCTCTTCCCAACTCCTTCTTTCACAAAGCCCCCTTACTACCCAACTTCATGGATATCTCTACCATAATAGATTGGGAAATTTTGTTCTCCCAAATTCCTCTCTTCAAATATCAATGAATGCATTTATATGCCTTCATCCCTGGTGTATGCCCTATGCATTGAGCTTGCCAAAGAAATGTATTGGAGGATTTGCCTCAATAAATCCATTATCATGGCCGTCATTGCAAGACCAAGCCTCGACAGCCTATGTTTCCCTTCATCTTCGCACTTCTCTTCTTTCATCCCCCTAAACACAAGATCTCTCCAATCCAACCTTCCTCCAAACTTCAATCCTTCAACTTTTGTGCCCCCATATCATGTGACCATTACGTACATGCAAAGATTTACAAGGTCAATGATAACCAAGATGAGACACATTTTGGAAGCCTCAACCGTGTCAAAATTCGAGAGGAAGGCCTCCAAAAGAAAGGCCATTGAATCTCGATGAAGAAGCCGAACTCCGGGAAAAAGAGCCTCGGTGCCGCTCCAAATGTTATTGTGTCAAGTGATGATGAAGATAGTGCTCCCGTGATGAAACAAAGATCAACTCTCAACCTCTACTGTTCTCACTGCCTCAACCGATCCACCTCAAACTCAACAACCCATCACTCTTCAATCAAACCCCTTCTTTTCTAACCTATTTGCAGGAACAAGGGGTCAAAGCTCAAAACCAAAGAAGGCTCCCTTATGGGGTACTATGAGATTGAGAAATGATGAAGAGCCCCCGTCCAAAGTCAGTTCTCAAGGAAAGGCAAAACCAAACCTTCACCTATGATGATGAGATGAGCTGGGAATGGAACAATGAGATGTACTACAGAGGTGTTGAGGACAAGATGAAGAGAGTGCTACTTGCGTAAAGAGAGGAGATCCTTGCAAGAAGAAGAGAAAGAGATGAATTTTCTTAAGAAAATGTTATGTCTTTTTGGATAAGTCCTCTTTAAATCCCTACCTTTAATTCTGCTTTTAAAAACATTGTTTATTTTGGATAATATGTTTTGTTTTAAAGACTCGCTTGATTGAATCAAGAAGATTGTTCTCATCTTCATTGGTATATTCATTCTTGAGTATCTTGCAAAGTTATATCTTTATTAGATATATTACTTTGCCAAAAAGGGGGAAATTGTTAGGACCTAACTATGTAAGCCACATAGTTACCATAGGTTTTGACAAAGAAATATATCATATGTTATCTCGACAAACAAGATAACATATGACCTTGGACACCTAAGCCATCAACTTCAATCCGCAATTCTATATATATCAACCGGACAATCTATGATTCAATCATCCCACAAAGATATCACTCAAAACCACTCATATACATTAATGTATCTAATTACATGTGTAGTATGATACTTTACATATTGCCTAAACCTTCTAGGATCAAGAACTTAGCTCGATGCCTAAGGTTCTCTCACAAAGAAAGACTTCATCCCTCAACAGCCTATGATCTTCAACATCGCCAGAATGAAGAAATCCTCGTGATGACCAAGATGTGCCTTGCCCAATCTCTCCATACGTATGTTGCCACCATCTCCATAATAATCACATGCCCGGTTGCGTATTCCAAATAATTTATTCTCCAAATCAACAAAGGCCCTAAATGCAACTCCAACATGCATTCACTTTCTTGTCTCCTTGTCTCCTCCAACGGCTATTTCCTAGCTTATAAAAGGAACTCTCCAAGACCGAAGACTCACCCCGTCTTTACACACACCCAACTTCTACAAACCTTGCATCCAAACCTTCTCAACCTCCGCAACCAATAATCAAAACAATATTAAGACACTTGTAATCGATCTCGTGTGTATAAACCGATTTGTAAGAACCCCTTAAGACCGACTTTAAGTGGGTAGTGAGAATAGCTCGATTAGAGCTTGATCCCTAATAGACTGTACTTATTAGGAAGAGGAAGTTCAAGGAACTTGCCTATTCAATCCTTTGTAAATCTTAACGGGAACTAGATTTAAGTGGATTGATCTCACTTGTCAAGGTTGACAGTGAGGGTGGACGTAGGAGGAGTGAACTCTGAACCACCTTAAAATTCCTTGTGTTCAATTGGTATTATCACACAACACACACACACATATACACACACATACACTATTCACTTGTCTTTACATTATTTCAAACACTTTTATTCCGCTGCACATTTAACTCCAATCTTTAAAACCAGTTAACCTCTGACAGCTAAGATTTCACCTCAGCTGTCAAACCTTAACTGCCTAACCTTTAATTTGATTTAAAGTAAACAGGACCTTTCAGAAAATAAACAATTATGGAGTATTATTAATCCTTGAAGCTGCACCTATATATTCATCTAAGGACGGCGATATTGGCACTCACATTCTTTTACTAGCTATACATCTGGTCGGGGAGTAAGCTTACTACATTAGACGGGAGGAGTCAGATATATGTCTGCTAATAAGGAGAGGCGGGCAGAATCTAAACCTCATTTCAGAAACATCTGCAATCCTTGGTAGATCGAGAAAAATAATAGAGACTGTTGTTGTCGTGTAAGTAGATGGAAATTATGATTTTTGCATGATTCGTGAGATCCGAAGAGAAATAAATAAATTAATCAATATAATGTTTGTGTTGAACCCACAATTGATCCATAAACTTCAGCTATTTTGGTTTACTAATTACTACATGAATGGGATGGATATAAGTGTATCGATCTGCATGATCCATATGACTCGCATATACCATCTACCGCATATGTTTGATGAATATTGACAACAAAAAAACACTGTCATCGTCGACAACAACAACAACAACAACAAGCCTTTCTTTTGGCCCCCACCGGTGAAAGGGAGGTTGGCAAGGATCCCAATCCGACTTACCTTTAAAACGAAAGATAAATTCGAAAGAAAATTAGTATTGAAAAACTTTGGTAGCACCCTAACTATGCATCTTAAGGACTTACAATAATATTACAAGTATATACAATAAAATATGATGTTTCTAAAAGATGAATTGTTGAGATATTGACAATAATATTACAAGTATACTGTATACAATAAAATATGATGTTTCTAAAAGATGAATTGTTGAGATATTGTCAATATCTTTTCCTTTTTGTACATATTTATCTTTTCCTTATTTGATAAATATAAACTAGGTAGGATATATGAGTGCGTCTGCTGAGAAACGCGTTTCTCCATAACTATGGAGAAACGTGTTTTTCATAGCCAGAAACTTTACATTTGATAACCAGAAAAAAAAAACCCAAGGCCAAGACCAAAAGCTTCTGGATATCCAGAAGCTTTGCATTTGATAGCCAGAAGCTTTGCGGTTGATATCCGAAGCTTTGTATTTGATAGCGAAGGATGTGAAATGTATATCCGTAAACTGTTAGTTGCATATCCGTAAAAGCTTAGGTGCATATCCGAGAAATGTGTTAGGGCATATCCAGAAAATTGCTATTGAAGTTTCTGGATATCCAGAAACCTTCAAATGTATATCCAGAAACATTTTGAAGGTTTCTGGATATTCATTTGAAGGTTTCTGGATATCACTTTCATAGGTTTCTGGCTATCTAGCTCATTGTCGCGCGACATGTCGGGACCCGTTTCTCCATAACTTATGGAGAAACGCGTTTCTCCATAGATTTTGTGAGGATATATATGCTTAGCTTAATTTTAGACGTTAGTTTTGGGAGTGATAGACTCCTTCTCCAACAGAAATCTCATATATATATGGAGTTGTATTTGGTTGAATCAAGTAAGGAAGTGAATAAATATTTTCTCCTTCACATAAATTGCATTCTTAACTTGGTATCAAAGCCACCAAAATCCGGCCACCACGACGACCGAAGCTAGTAACGAGAGGAAATTCATGGACGAGAGGCGCTCTCCATACTTTCTTTTCTATCGGCAAGTGACAATCCAGGTATGATTCTCACTCATGTCCAATTGAAGGGGGAGAATTATGAAGAATGGGCTAGGGTTTTCAAAAGCTCGTTGAGGGCCAAGACGAAGACCGTCTTCATTGACGAAACGATTGAAAGACCAACCAAATTAGACGAATTGGAACTTTGGAAAACTGTGAACTCGATGGTGGTTTCATGGATCTTTAACACCATCGAGTCGAATCTTCGTTCCACTGTGAGTTATGTGGATGACACAAAAACATTGTGGGACGATTTGCGGGAAAAGGTTTTCAGTTGGAAATGGACTAATGGTTTAGCAATTGAAATTCGATCTACAAACTGCAAACAACGGGGGAAAGAAAGGATATGAGCAGTATTATGGGTCTTGAAACCCCGAAGTTTGAGAACGTGAAGTCAAATGACCAAGACAAAGATAGTTAAAGGGTATGGAGTTACGTACATGAGGATTACCCTGCACCTATCAATTTTGTTGTTCAGACAGTTATAGGATCAGGTATATGCATAACTGGTTCAAAAGGGGAAAGAAAGGATATGAGCAGTGTTATTTGCTCTCACTGCAAGAAGAAGGGACATGATGCAGATTCGTACTACAGGCTGGTGGGGTATCCAGAATGGTGGGGAGAGCAACAATTGAGGAACATGAAGGGAAGAGGCGGAGGCCAAATCACTTCTGCTATGGGAAAAAATTAAGGCACATCCAATTCACGAGCTAACACGGTGCACACCAGTAGAGAGGGAACTGCTCGAATGACGGATGCGGACAGTGCTGGCTTGTTGGGCTTCACGCCTGAACGATGGAGCCACTTCAAGGAGTATGTAAAGACACAGGTTCAGACAACTGGTCTAACAACCGGCCAAATGAGTGGTAAGATAAATAATGAGTCTTGGAGCCACTTCAATCATATAGTGCATTTTCTGATAAATTATGTGTTGTACAGGATCGAGCCACGAAGATTTTGATTGGAACGAATGAACAAGACGGGGGGTTATACTACTTGAGGGGACCAACAGGGACACAGACTTGCATTATTAAAGAATCTGGGAGCTATCAATTGTGGCATCAGAGACTTGGACACCCATCAAGTAAAGAAATTGGTTTATTACCTTTCCTTAGTCGTAATAGTATTAATAAGGACGTATGTAGAATTTGCTGCCAAGCTAAACAAAGTAGAGACAAGTTTTTTCTTAGTGACAGTAATTCTATTGAAATTTTTTATTTAATACATTACGATATTTGGGAGATTATCTAAAGCCTGCAATGTGTGGAGCCGTTTATTTTTTTACCATTATGGACGACTGTTCTCGTGTCGTGTGGGTTTAGTTGGTTAAATCTAAAAGCAATGTTTCTCAAATCTTGAAAAAAATTCTTATCATGATAAAACGGCAATTTAATAAATGTGTCAAGAAGATTAGGAGTGATAATGTGACAAAATTTACTTGTTTAGAAAAATATTTTATTGAAAATGGCATTGAACATCACACCACTTTCATTTCTACGTCCCAACAAAATGGAAAGGTTGAGAGAAAGCATAGACATATCTTGAATGTGTCTCGTGCTTTAATGTTTCAAGCAAAATTACCGGTGAAATTTTGGGGGCAGTGTGTATTAGCAGCAAGGTACTTAATTAATCGTACCCCTTCAAAATTGTTACATGGAAAAACCCCTTATGAAATTATTTTTGGAAAACCTCCTTCTTACAAGAACATTAAGGTGTTTGGATCTCTGTGTTATCAGTTATGTTCATTATTCTCGGAAAGATAATGATAAATTTGCTAGTCGAAGTAGACGATGTGTTTTTTTTTTGGGTTATCCTTTTGGGAAGAAAGATTGGTTAGTTTATGATCTTGATGAGCATAAAATGCTCATTTCTCGGGATGTTGTTTTTGTGAAAAATTAGTATCCTTTTGCTAGTAACAGGACTGATCCAGGCCTATACGGATTCGAATATATTTCTTTGTGCACCCACTGATGTAGTTATTTGTAGGATAGTGCTTGTATGGTCTAACAGTTGCCTGAACAGTTGTCGGAATAACCTACTAAACAAGTTCCAGCACAACAGGCTGAACATGATACATATACTAAGCAGGTGCTCGAACAAGTGCAAGTGCAACTACAACAGAGAATTTAGGTCGAGGTCAGAGAGCTAAAGTGTCTTCTACAAGATATCCATCGACTGAATATGAGTTGGGCAAGGCTCACGTTGCTCAAGTCCCCTCCCCGTCGCGTTCACCTTTCCAAAAGAAATCTTCAGGTACTCATTATCCTTTATCACACTTTGTCAGTTGCACTAACTTTTCTATGGCACATCGTTGATTTTTTTGCTTCAAACTAGCAAATTTAAAAGTGCCGAACTTCGCAAAAGTGACCTAGCAGATTTATTGAGAAAAGAGCCCCATCACTTAAGAAGTCTGATCCCGAATTTTTTTGAATTAGACGGGTCTGTGGTATCGGGAAAGCATTCATAGAAGCCACGGATAGAGATGTCCATGGGAAGTCCATAAAGAGGCCACCGGGGGCCCGCAAATGTAGAAAGGATTAGGCTTTCGAACCGCGTCACCAAAGCCGGTTCCGAGAGCAGGAATAACCCCGAAAGGGAGTTAGTTCCTGTTTTTGTAGAAAAAACAATAATATAGAATCTTAACTTTGACAAGTGTATGGATTTAAATAACAAGGAGGGGACTATGGAATTCAATTAAATGGAACAAAATCATGGAAATAAAAGATGACACAAAGATTTGTTAACGAGGAAAACCTTAGAGATGATAACCTCTTCGGAAAAAAACCCCGGGAGTTAGGTCTCCAACCTTAAATGTTTCACTATGATAATTGAGATTACAACTGCGGAAGATGATGGAGAGGATTACAAGTGATGTGTGCATAGTGTGTGAAAAAGAACATGTATTTTTCCGTCTCCATCTCCCCTTAAATAAGAACAACTATGAACGGGTAAGAGGTAGTTCCTATAATCTCGGCATCCAAGCTTATCTCCTCAACATCCACAAGACCAAGTCCACTTTGCCGTTTGAAGAGAGGTTGAACGTGATTGAAAGTATCCCGTGTTTATCTCTCTTATTTGCTGTAAAATAATAATAGAAATATTATAAAAAATGAATTAGTAAATATTAAGTAATACTTACAGTGGAATAACATCTTGACATGCAGGAGCAACTAAAGATGTCACCATGCTGAAAAATACCCACAACAATTTGTCCCCAAAAATATTTGTCTATCCTGGCAACTGAAGAGGCAAATATTTTTTTCAATAAATACTCAACTGCCAGCTTGCATGATTAGACGGGTATAATGATACGTGGAGATAATGGACGGTTGGGGAGTTAATTGAGGGAAAGGTGATTTTTTGGAATCAGAGCCCTTTTCAAATTAAATAACTGCTTGGATGGTTCCTCAATAAGCTTCTCAAACCTTCCATTCCGTCCCTTCTTGCTACGGCGTGGCTCCCTGTAAGGTAAAACTCTTCGTTCTTACTTTTCTCCATTGTTTGCTTCTCTTGTTTGCTTCTCAATCATAGGTAGGACTAGGTGGAGTTCATCCAAAACCAAGAGCGCGCTGCCTCCACAAGCTCCCGTAGAAATTGATTTTGAAGATTTCTCGTGTGAAAATCTCCTAGCTAAACCAGATGAGGATACGTGTATGTTTAGTGACGCCCAAATCGAGTCACTAAAACAACAATGCTACTTCCCTAAAGGTGCTATCTTTCACCCCTTTTCTGTCAACCTTAGGTCCGATTTGATTTCCAACAAATGGATTTGTTTCCTCGAATACCCTTTCCTTCTAGGGTTTAGCTATCCTTTCCCACCTTTGGTTTTCGAATTTTTTCAAAAGACCCAACTTGCTTACCCTCAACTGATGCCCATGGCTTGGAGAATTTTTGCCTTCGTAATCAAAGTAAACAGAGAGAATGGTCTAAACCTAGGTCTCCATGAAATAGCTTATTCGTATGATTTTCAACCTTTTGGGTCAAAAAGATATCTTTTTAAGAAGAAATCAGGTAGGAATTCCCTAATGAGCACTACATCTTCAAGTGATAGGGAATGAAAAAATAGATTTTTCTTTGTTGATAGGGCATCTATTAAAGGAGGGGATGAAATACCCAGCGAGTGGAACAAGGGAGGTACTTCAATACCTAACTTTGTGATTTTCTGTTTTTGAGACAAACTGAAATCGTAATTGCTCTTACCTTTTTTCAGATATTGATTGGGGAGAGCTTTTCCCACCGGCAGAAGATACTTTGGCAAAAATTGACGAATTCTTCAAACTTCTTTTGGACAAGAGATCTCCTAGAGGCCTGCTGGAATCACCTTTGGTTGTTCAAGAAGACCAAAACGCATCAACCTCCGTCATCATGTCTACAGGTAAGCATTCTGTCTCCTTATTTTGTTTTCATCAATCTGATGCGTAATACCTTTTGACATTTTTCATATGTTGGTACAGTTTCCAAACCAGTTGTCTCAGGGTCAGACTTTGATCATGATGACATTGATGCCATGTTCAGAGATTCCCCTCTTACGGTGGATATGAAACCACCACCGGTTCCAAAGAAAATCCATGTATTGGATGAGAGCGCTAGAATTGGCTCTAGGGTTAAAAAGAGGAAGGCAATACAAGAAGAAGTGATTGAGGTTGTTGACGTATTTAAAGGACTGCCAATAGTGGAATTTAAGAAGAAGTGTATGAGTTTTGCAGCTGGGGTAAGATGTTACTAACCAATCTTTGACCAATCTTAAGTTTCCATAACATCCTTTGATACTAACTTATTTAGGTCACAGGCCATGGGATACGTGGAAGATTTGACGAAGGAACATGAGGTGTTTAAGAAAAAGTCCAAATAAGAGGCAGCATTAGCAAAGAAAGAAAAGATTTTGTTGGAAAACAAGGTGAAGGCACATGAAAAAGCTTTGGAACAACAGGCTAAGACGTTGGAGGAGCAGGAGAAGACTGTGAAGGATTTATTGGACAGTTTGGCAAAAAGTGAAGAAGACCATCTTAAGGAGGTTGATGAAGTAAAAAATTCTTGCAAAATAGCTGCTGCAAAAACTGTTTTTCAGTGTAGAATCAAGATGATAAAGGAGTTCCAGGATGGAAAAGCCCAGAACTGGGATATCAACAAGAAATATGCTCATTTAACCAAACTGATAGGAGAGCCAGTGGATGAGGGTAAGGTGTCATCAAGCCCACATGAAGCAGTCGTGAAGGAAGCAGCAGAGGTTGGAGAGGTTACTCCTAAAGCAACATCTGAGGCGGATGCCATCTGAAAAAAGGTAAAACAAGATTGTTTTGGTTTTTTTGCTGGTATTACTGGGGTGGAATCCCAAAGACAATTTTAATTATGTTGGTTATGTAATAGGTCCATAAGGACCGAAGACAATTTATTTTAAGTGTTGGGTTGGTTCAACACTTCTGCTTTTTAGCTTTAGTGGTTTGGATGTTGGCTTATTGCCTTAACTTTATGGTAGCTTTTTTAGGAAAATTATGATTTGGTAATTTTCAAGCATGTCAAGGCTTGGTATACTTTTGATGAAGTTTTCTTTAGATGATCACATGTTAAGTTCGTAAGGTGACATGATAGTATGTCAAAACAGCAGATACTTAAGATTACACGTACATGTCATAACCACAAGAATAAAACATAAGATCAATCATTTAATTGAGTGGGAATGGGTAAGCTATATGAGTTTACCCATATAGGCCCACCCCACACCTCAATTATAGAGATAACTTGCGTTCCAGGCGAAGGTGTGGTAACCTAACATCTCAAGAAAGAGGTAATTAACTCTTTAAACCTTAGAAGGGATTGTGTACCTTTACTTGAGAAGAGATGGCCAGTCTCTGACGGAGGAGAATTCGTTGTCCTTTTGACTTTGAGTACTTCCGACATGTCCCCATTCCCGTATGTCAACATCTCGCAAAACAAAGACATGTTAGAGATGGACGTCAACTATGTTGACGCCCCTCCACAAGTTGTGTTATTGACATCTTAATTTGCAGAGAAGTAAAATGAAAAAAAAAGTAAATAGGGAAATTAAAGGTTACACATAATAAATAAAGGATTATACATACCTGGGATGAGGTGGGTTTAGGGAAGGCATTATCTAGATGTAGTACCTTTTAAGGTGAACGGCGTTCCAACTCCGTGGGATCATTTGGCCATCCAAGGTTGACAGGCGATATGCTCGTTTCCCGGTCTGTGCATCAATTAAGTAGGGTCCTTCCCACTTTGGGGCAAGTTTGCCTGCATTGAGTTCCTTTGTATTTTGGAATGCCTTTCGTAAGACTAAGTCTCCTACTTGGAATCTTCTGACCCTTACATTTTTGTTGTAAGACCTGGCTATCCTTTGTTGATATGCTGCCATCCGAACTTTGGCCATGTCCCTTAGCTCGTCTACGGCATCCAGGTTATGTGTCAAGATATCCTTATTATACTCAGGTGTCAACAAACCGTACCTGGCTGTAGGTACAAGAACTTCTGTTGGAATGACTGATTCTGTCCCAAATACCAGTGAATAGGGAGTCTGACCAGTAGCATTCTTAGATGTCATCCTGTCAGCCCATAAAACCATTGGTAACTCTTCTGCCCATCTTCCTTTCTTCTGGTCCAGTCTCTTTTTTAAGTTGCTTATGATAATCTTGTTGCTGAATTCTGCCTGTCCATTGGCTTGAGGGTGAACAGGTGAAGATGTCACCATCTTGACTCCCCAACTTTTCAAGAAATCCTGGGTTTTCCTACTAATGAACTGGGAGCCGTTATCACAAATTATCTCTGAAGGTATCCCAAACCTGCTGAATATATTTCTTTTTATGAAAGAGATAACTTCTCTGTCGCGGACTTGCACGTATGCCTCAGCTTCTACCCATTTAGAAAAATAGTCTGTCATGGCTAGTAGAAATACTCTTCCTCCTGGGGCCCTGGGTAATTTTCCTATGATGTCCATTCCCCAAATCATAAACGGCCATGGCGACAGGATAGGATGTAGCAATTCGGCTGGTTGATGTAGTATGTCACCATGTCGTTGACATGAGTCACATTTCTTTGCATATTTTGCAGCGTCTCTTCGTATTGTGGGCCAAAAATAGCCCATTCTTAGGGCCCTGGTATATAGACTTCTGCCCCCGGTTGTTGTGGGTATTTTTCAGCATGGTGACATCTTCAGTTGCTCCTGCATTTCAAGATGTTACTCCACTGTAAGTATCTTTTTAATATTTACTTATTTGATATTTCCTAATATCTTTATTATTATTTTCCAGTGAATAAGAGAGAAGAATACGGGATATTTTTCTAGCACGTTCAACACATCTTCAACGGCAAGGATGGCTTGGTCTCATGGACGTTGAAGAAGATAAGACTATTCCCGAGATTGTAGTAACAACTTTTACCCATTCAAACTTACTTATATTTAAGGGGAGATGGAGATGGAAATACATACATATTCTCGCACACTCACACACTCTACGCACATCTCTCTTGTAATTCTCTCCATCATCTTCCACAGTTGTAACTCAATTATTATAGTGAAACTTTTAAGGTTGGAGACCTAACTCCCGGGGTTTTTTCCAAAGAGGTTATCACCTCTAAGGTTTTCCTCGTTAACAAATCGTGGTGTCATTCTTTCTTTTTATGCCTTTGTTCCATTTAGTCGAATTCCACAGTCCCCTCCTTGTTATTTAATCCACACACTTGTCAAAGTTAAGATTCAACACTATTGTTTTTTCTACCAAAACAATTTGGCACCCACCGAGGGGC
Source organism: Adenophora triphylla var. japonica (assembly GCA_022495995.1). NCBI lineage: Eukaryota > Viridiplantae > Streptophyta > Magnoliopsida > Asterales > Campanulaceae > Adenophora > Adenophora triphylla. The sequence goes on from JAFEMH010000980.1 coordinate 56,723, forward strand.
CTCGTGGTTTATCGGTTATTTGGATCATTTCCTGAGCGAATTCATCATGTCTGCACCTCCCAATGTGTCCGCCGCCAGCAAGGGTACCGCCATCACTCCAACATCAGGAGGTAGAACTAGCTTGTTGCCGCCACCTCCTCAGACAGGACCTCAGCAAACTCAACCTACAAAGACTCCACAAAAGGAAGTGACTTCTTCCAATGTAGATGCTGACATTTGGACTATCCTAACCAGGTTGAATCAGAGGTTGGATCAACAAGATAGCAATTCCAAGGTGTTGGCCAATTCCATGGTCAAGATGCAGAGGGATCAACAGCTCATTGCTTCGTGGCTTGAAAACATCTCACCATTGCGTGCAAGGAACCTCAACTTCGACAACACCGAAGGATCTACGCTCCAGAATGAATTTATTCCAATGAATAGTCAACCTCAAACTCCTCAGCTGACATCCTTACCCGGGGACACCCTAATGATGCCACCTTCAGCAGGATTCACCCCGTTCATTCCATTCATTGACAACACCACTGTCACAAATACCACAGATAACTCTGGTTTGCTGAATAATCTTTTAAATAATAATAATTTCAATCGTATTCCTATGGCTGACCGTTTTGCAGGAAACCCACTAGCCAAACAGATGCAGGATCTCAGGGAGCTGATAATGAACGTGCCCGGCATAACTCCTCCAATCCAACCAGTGTCTCAGAACTGCTACAATCAATCTCAGTTTGTCCCGGCAATTGCAAATGTCGACATCCCGAAGCGTTTCAACGTTCCATCTATGAAGTTGTATGACGGCACCACAGACCCAGAGGAGCATGTTGCTCACTATCAGGAGAAGATGGACATAATCCATATTCCGCTCCAATTTCGGGAGGCTTGCTTATGCAGAGGATTTGGATCAACCTTGGTTGGACCATCTCTCAAATGGCTGATTAGGCAGCCCCTAGGTTCAATTGGTTCATACGCCCAGCTTATCAACATGTTCTATAACCAATTCTTGTGTAGTCGACAATTTGAGAAGCTGACAAGTGATCTCTACAATGTGACCCAACAGCCTAATGAAACTCTGAAAGATTATGTTCACCGGTTCAATAAGGAAGTACTGGAAATTCCCAATCTTGACATGTCAACAGCCACAGAAGCATTCAAAATGGGATTGAAGAAAGATTCACAGTATTATCAAGATTTGGTGATGACTCCTTGTAAGCGGTTGGAAGAAGTCAAGAGCAGTGCATTGAGATTCATAAGAATGGAGGAAGATGAGCTGCGAAGATCAAAGTCCTCGTCTAAGTCGTCGACATATGACCACCCTGACAGGAAGACTGAATCATCCCATCGCAGGAACAACCGTTCCAATCCTTACCCAAGAATTGATACTAGCAAAATTAATTCAATAGACGGTGAGGATGAAGATAATGATAATGTGCCTAACATTTCTGATTATTGTTTTTCTGTTGACATTTCAGGTATACTCTGTGCAATGGGCAACCTAGGGGACAAAGCCAGATGGCCAAAGAAGACGGATAAGCCTACGGGATGGCGTGACAAATCAAAATGGTGCGCTTACCATGAAGACTTTGGGCATGTTACTGAAGATTGCATCGCACTAAGAAAGGAGATCAGTTACTTGCTCTCGAAGGGACATCTTAAGGAGTTGCTTTGGGATCCGAGAAGAAGAAGGCTGAAAGTGCGGAAGCTCCTCATGAAGTCGAGAGACCAGCATCACCCCCGGCATCAACAAAGGTGATCAATTTCATTAGTGGAGGCTCGAAATATGTGGCACTTCCTATTCGCCGCAAAACGACATGCTAAGGAGTCAAAAGAGGAGAGGCCGGAAAGACAACCAAGAATGTCGACACCCTGCCATGATCTAATCACCTTTGATGAGAGTGATCAAGAGAACTTGTTTGGAACCCCATCACGACGGCCTAGTTATTTCCTTGCGGATCACCAATTGTACAATCCGGCGTATCCTGGTTGATGGGGTTAGCTCTGTCAATCTCATTATGTTGAGCACCCTCAAGGAAATGAACATCCCGAAATCGGAGATCATCAAGAAATCCTCGGTATTGGTAGGCTTCGGTGGTGAAGTCAAAGAAACGGTGGGGGAAATAAAGCTTCCAATATACTCAAAGGGCCTCAACACCATGGAGCGGTTACGTGTAATCGATTGTGCAACATCCTACAATGTCATTCTTGGAAGACCATGAATTCATGGGATGAAGGCTGTCCCCATCCACTTACCATCGGTGTGTGAAGTTCCCAACACCTTGGGGTGTCACCAAAATATACGAGTGATCGGCGGGTGGCCAAGGAATGTTATAAGACTTCAATGAAGGCGTCGACATCTTCAAAACAAGCATAGCAATTACGAGAGGAAAGTACGAGAAGTCACGGAAGCTAGGGAGAACGATGTGAAAGAAGTATTGCTAGACCCTTCCAACCCGGACATCAAGGTACTTATTGGCGGTGACATTCCATCGAGATATAGAAGAGAAGCTTGTGGACTTATTAAAAAGCAGAGTAAAGAGTTTTGCTTGGAGACATGATGACATGACCGGCATCGGCAAAGATGTCATCACTCACAAACTTAACATCGATCCTAGTTTTAAACCAGTGCACCGTAAACGAAGAAAATTTGCAGAAACAAGAAACCAGATCATCAAGGAAGAGGTAGAGCGCTTACTCAAGGCCAACATGATCCGAGAGGTAGATTATCCAAGATGGTTAGCAAACGTGGTTGTAGTTGAAAAGAAGAATGGGAAATGGCGAGTACGTGTTGACTTCACCGACTTAAATAAAGCCTATCCAAAAGACCCTTTCCCTCGCCTCACATAGATTCGTTAGTTGATGCCACATCCGGACATGAGCTCCTCACCTTCATGGATGCATCTTCGTGATTCCAGAAATCCGAGATGGAACCATTCGACCAGAAGACACCGCCTTCATAACGCCAACAGTATTTATTGTTATATTGCTATGCCTTTTGGACTAAAAATGCAGGTGCAACATATCGAGGCTCGTCAACAAAATGTTCAAAGATCAGATTGGGGACACAATGGAAGTATATATTGACGACATGGTAGTAAAATCCAAGAAAGCCGAAGATCACATAAGCAACCTATCTCAAGCCTTTGACATCTTGGATTGTTTCAATATGAAACTTAATCCAGCTAAATGCAACTTTGGAATGAAGGCAGGGAAGTTTTTGGGTTACATGGTTACTAAAAGAGGCATTGAAGCTGCCCTGCACGTATACGTGCTATTATTAACCTTGTCGTCACCTCAATCTGTCAAGGACGTCCAAAGATTGACAGAAAGATTGCGGCACTCACCGGGTTCATTTCAAAATCCTCGGATCGATGCAAACCTTTCTATGACATCCTAAGGAAGAATAAGAAGTTCCAGTGGGAGAACCAACATGAAGAAGCCTTTCAGGAGCTCAAAACTTACATGTCGACACCTCCATTATTGGCCAAGCCTCAGGAGGAGGAACATCTTTACATCTACCTAGCAGTATCGAGAAAGGCGTTGTTAGTGCGTCTTGGTGGCGTAACGAGATGGTAGTCGGCAACCCATCTACTATATAAGTAAGACACTTTTAGATGCAGAGACCAGGTATTCTCATTTACAGAAGTTAATTTTAGCTTTGATAACTGCTTCTATTAAATTAAGGCACTATTTTGAAACACATACTATAATTATACGCACTAACTATCCTATTAAGAATGTTATGAGAAAACCAGAGATGTCAGGTCGAATGGCGAAGTGGTATGTACAATTAAGCACATACGACATTAAATATGAGCCTGTAAACAGCAATAAAATCTCAAGCTTTAGCCTGATTTTGTGGCCGACTTTAGTCCAACCATGCAACAAGAGGTGGAATTGGAGGTTCGGCAACTTCAAGATGATGACATCCTGAAGATCTGGACTCTCTACACGAGATGGTGCTTCTAACATGAGAGGTACAGTCTTGGTGTTGTACTAAAATCGCCACAAGGGGACATAATACCACAATCCATCGATTGCAGCTTCAAGGCCACTAATAATGAAGCAAAATACGAGGCATTAATTGCGGTGTTTAACTGGCCCGGGACCTAGATGTCAAGCATATCCGGGTGTTTATAGATTCTTTGCTAATTGTCAACCATTACAATGGATCCTACATAGCAAAAAATGCAAAGATGACGACATATTTGGAAATTGTATAAATTCTGGCGGCCAAATTCAAAACATTTACTTTGGAACAGATTCCACGAGTGGAAAATTCTCAAGCGTATGCTCTGGCAAACTTAGGTTCAGCCTTCAAAAGCATTTCACAGACAAGCATCCCAATTGTGCATGTTGACATCCCAGAATTGATCATCTTGAGCTGTTCGTTCTAGATATCGACGTACCTTCCCCTCCAACAAAGAACTTCTTGGGACAAATCCTATTATCAAGTATCTCTTAGATGATACGATCCCAGCCGAGGAGAGAAATGCTAGAGCCTTCAGGGTAAGAGTATCTAAGTATTTACTTATTGATAACCTTTTGTTTAGAAAATCTGCTGCAGGTCACTACTTAAGATGTCTAGAAGCGGGCCAGGAGCCTATCGGGTTGTCAAGGAACCGCATGAAGGAGAGTGTGGAAATCATACGGCGTAAGTCTGCATACCAAGGCTCTGAGGATGGGCTATTTTTGGCCCACAATGAGAAGAGACGCTGCGGACTATGCAAAGAAATGTGACTCTGTCAACGACATGGGGACATCCCGCACCGGCCCAGAGCTATTGCATCCTATTCTGTCGCCATGGCCATTTATGATTTGGGGAATGGACATCGTAGGAAAATTACCCAGGGCACCAGGATGAAGAGTATTTCTATTAGCTATGACAGACTATTTCTCTAAATGGGTAGAAGCTGAGGCGTACGTACAAGTTCGTGACAGAGAAGTAATCTCTTTCATCAAAAGAAATATATTCAGCTGATTTGGGATACCTTCAGAGATAATTTGTGATAACGGCTCCCAATTCATTAGTAAGAAAACCCAAGATTTCTTGACATCTTGGGGAGTCAAGATGGTGACATCTTCACCTGTTCACCCTCAAGCCAATGGACAGGCAGAATCTAGCAACAAAATAATCATAAGCAACTTAAAAAAGAGACTGAACCAGAAGAAAGGATGATGGGCAGAAGAATTGCCAATGGTTCTATGGGCTGACAGGATGACATCTAAGAACGCTACTGGTCAAACTCCCTATTCACTTGTATTTGGGACAGAATCAGTTATTCCAGCAGAAGTACTTGTACCTACGGCCAGATACAGTTTATTGACATCTGAACATAATAAAGACATCTTGACATATGACTTGGATACAGTAGACGAACTAAGGGACATGGCCAAAGTTCGGATGGCAGCATATCAACAAAGGGTAGCCAGATCTTACAATAAAAACGTAAGGGTTAGAAGGTTCCAAGTAGGAGATTTAGTCCTACGAAAGGCATTCCAAAATACAAAGGAACTCAATGCAGGCAAGCTCGCCCCAAAGTGGGAAGGACCCTACCTGATAGATGCACAGGCCGGGAAAGGAGCATATCGTCTGTCAACCTTGGATGGCCAAATGATACCACGAAGTTGGAACGCCATTCACCTTAAAAGGTATTACATTTAAACAATGCACCCCTTTAACTCATCTCATCTCAGGTATGGACAATCCTTTATTTATTTGTAACCCTCCATTTTCCTATTTACTATTTTCTTACTTCATTACAAATCAAGATGTCACTAACACAACTTGTGGAGAGGCGTCAACATAGTTGACGTCCATTTTTAACATGTCTTTGTCTTATGAGGTGTTGACATACGGAAATGGGGACATATCGAAAGTACGCAAAATCAGAAGAACAATGAATTCTCCTCCGTCAGAGACTGGCCATCTCTTCTCAAGTAAAGGTACATAATCCCTTCTAAGGTTTAAAGTGTTAATTACCTCTTTCTTAAGATGTTAGGTTGCCACACCTTCGCCTGGAGCGCAAGTTATCTCTTTAATTGAGGTGTGGGGTGGGCCTATATGGGTAAACTCATATAGCTTACCCACTCCCACTCAGTTAAATGATTGATCTCATGTTTTATTCTTATGGTTATGGCATGTACGTGTCATCTTAAGTGTTTACCGCATTGACATACTAACATGTCACCTTACGAGCATAACAAATAATCATCCAAAAGAAAATAAGCCTTGACATGCTTGAAAATTACTAAACCGCAACTAAGCTAAAGTTACCCTAAAAACATCCTTAAAAAGTTAAAAACAACATCCAAACTACCAAAGTTAAAATGCAAAAGTGTTGGACCAACCTAACACATAAGAGAAATTGTCTTTGGTCCTTATGGACCTATTACATAACCAAACCAAAATTAAAATTGTCTTTAGGGATTCCACCCCAGTAATACCATCAAAAAAACAAAACAGAGTTATTTTACCTTTTTTCAGGTGGCATCCGCCGCAGGTGTTGCTTTGGGGATAACTTCTCCAACCTCTGCACTTCCTTCTTAAGCATCCTACTTTTTGTGTTTTCCTCCTGAAAGTCATTCCATATCGCTGTCATGAGCATCATCAACCTATTCAAGATTCTTGGAGCCCTCATTCATCTTTTCATCATGGATCCGCTGCAAAGCTGCCTTTTCATCATCCAGGTTCCAGTTCACATGCTCTCCTGCCTGATATTCCTCAATCATTTGGTTTCTAATTTCAAAAACTGCTTTCGCAGTTTCATGCACCAAGTCATCCCGAAGTGCTTCAATCTCCCTTTCATGCTTGATATCAACACTTGCAAGCCTGGACCGCCATTTTAAAATCTCTTCATTTTTGTCCCTGATTTCCAATCCCTTTTCCCTTATTATCCTTGCAGCTTCTTTCAAATCCTTCTCGTATTCGACCCTACTCATATCAAAGGTATCACATTTATCCCTCCATATCCTGATCTCTTTGGACATTAACTTAGCCATCGAGACAATCTGTCATCAACGAACAAAAAAAAAGACACTTTACTAAAATAAAAATCAATTTACCCAAGATCCAAATTAACTCTTACCTGATTCTCCAACACTTCTTCATTCCAAATTTGCTTCTCCACGCCGGAGATCTGGTCCACCCTTTTTCTTTTCGAGGTAAGCTTATTATCCATATCATGCATGGTCTCTTCCGCTTTCATCTTACCTTTGTATTTGGCCAAAATATCATTCGTCGTAAAGCCGGATCGAGTCACTGCATATAAGGACATATGTTAGCACGGATTTAATAGAGTCGCCAATGCAATGACACGTTGATTTTGACTCACTTTTTTGGAGAACGTCGTGACTATGTATTTGAGAAAGAAGGATAAAAACTGCACCCTTTAAAGCTACTCTCACCGTAATATAGTAAGAGACGTCTGATTTGGATAAGAATTTGAAGAAGATTTGATGATAATGATGGTTATCAAGAATTACGGTTGCTAGTTCCTATCGAGACTCTTTCTCTTTCTAGCCGCCACGTATCCTTAACCGTCCCATCATGCAAGCTGGCAGTTGAGCATTTATTGGAGAAAAACATTTGCCTCTTCAGTTGCCAAAATAGCCAAATGTTTTTGGGGACAAATTGTTGTGGGTATTTTTCAGCATGGTGACATCTTCAGTTGCTCCTGCATGTCAAGATGTTACTCCACTGTAAGTATCGTTTTAATATTTACTTATTTGATATTTCCTAATATCTTTATTATTATTTTCCAGTGAATAAGAGAGAAGAATACGGGATATTTTTCTAGCACGTTCAACGCATCTTCAACGGCAAGGATGACTTGGTCTCATGGACGTTGAAGAAGATAAGACTATTCCCGAGATTGTAGGAACAACTTTTACCCATTCAAACTTACTTATATTTAAGGGGAGATGGAGATGGAAATACATACATATTCTCGCACACTCACACACTCTACGCACATCTCTCTTGTAATTCTCTCCATCATCTTCCACAGTTGTAACTCAATTATTATAGTGAAACTTTTAAGGTTGGAGACCTAACTCCCGGGGTTTTTTTCCAAATAGGTTATCACCTCTAAGGTTTTCCTCGTTAACAAATCGTGGTGTCATTCTTTCTTTTTATGTCTTTGTTCCATTTAGTCGAATTCCACAGTCCCCTCCTTGTTATTTAATCCACACACTTGTCAAAGTTAAGATTCAACACTATTGTTTTTTTTACCAAAACACCGGTATGATTTCCACACTGCCCTTCATGCAGCTCCTTTAAAACCTGATGGGCTCGGTCTGCTTCTAGACACCTTAAGTAGTGACCTGCAGCAGATTTCCTAAACAAAAGGTTATCAATAAGTAAATATTTAGATACTCTTACCCTGAAGGCTCTAGCATTTTTCTCCTCGGTTGGGATCGTATCATCTAAGAGATACTTGATAATAGGAGCTGTCCAGGAAGTTGCTACTGGAGGGGAAGGTATGTCGACATCTAGAACGAACAGCTCAAGACGATCAATTGCTGGGATGTCAACATGCACAATTGGGATACTTGTCTGTGAAATGCTTTTGAAGGCTGAACCTAAGTTTGCCAGGGCATTTGCTTGAGAGTTTTCCTCACGTGGAACCTGCTCCAAAGTAAATGTTTTGAAATTGGCCGCCAGAATTTTAACAATTTCCAGATATGTCGTCATCTTTGCATTTTTTGCTACGTAGGATCCGTTGTAATGGTTAACAATTAGCAAAGAATCCATATACACCCGGATGTGCTTGACATCTAGGTCCTAGGCTGCTATTAAACTTGCAATTAATGCCTCATATTCTGCTTCATTATTAGTGGCCTTAAAACTGCAACTGATGGATTGTGGTATTATGTCCCCTTGTGGTGATTTTAGTACAACTCCAAGTCCTGTGCCTCTCATGTTGGAAGCACCATCTGTGTAAAGTGTCCATATTTTCAGGATGTCATCATCTTGAAGTTGATAAACTTCCAACTCCACTTCTTGTTGCATGGTTGGACTAAAGTCAGCCACAAAATCAGCTAGAGCTTGAGATTTTATTGTTGTTCTGGGTTCATATTTGATGTCATAAGTGCTCAATTGTACGGACCATTTAGCCATTCGACCTGACATCTCTGGTTTTCTCATAACATTCTTAATAGGATAGTATGTGTCTCAAAATAATAGTATGTGTTTCAAAATAGTGTCTTAATTTAATAGAAGCAGTTATCAAAGCCAAAATTAACTTTTGTAAATGAGAATACCTGGTCTCCGCATCTAAAATTGTCTTACTTATATAGTAGATGGGTTGCTGACTACCATCTCGTTCTATCACCAAGACTGCACTTACAGCGCTTTCTGATACTACTAGGTAGATGTAAAGATGTTCGCCGTCCTGAGGTTTGGCCAATAATGGAGGTGTCGATAGGTAACTTTTGATCTCCTGAAAGGCTTGTTCATGCTGGTCTTCCCACTGGAACTTTTTGTTTTTTCTTAGGATGTCATAGAAAGGCTTGCATCGATCAGAAGACTTTGAAATGAATCTGGTGAGTACAGAAATCTTCCATGTCAATCTTTGGACGTCTTTGATAGATTGAGGTGACGACAGGTTGACAATGGCACGAATTTTCTCTGGGGCGGCTTCAATTCCCCTTTTAGTTACCATATAGCCTAAAAACTTTCCAGCCTTCATAACAAAATTGTACTTTGCTGGATTAAGTTTCATATTGAAACAATCTAAAATGTCGAAGGCTTGAGATAGGTGACTTATGTGATCTCCAGCTTTCTTTGATTTCACTACCATGTCGTCGATATATACCTCCATTGTGTCCCCAATTTAGTCTTTGAACATTTTGTTGATAAGCCTCTGATATGTTGCACCTGCATTTTTTAGTCCAAAAGGCATAGCAATATAACAATAGATACCTGTAGGTGTTATGAAGGCGGTGTTCTCTTGATCAGATGGCACCATCTGAATTTGTTGGAATCCTGAGGATGCATCCATAAAAGTGAGGAGCTCGTGTCCAAAAGTGGCATCAACCAACGAATCTATGTGAGGTAATGGGAAAGGGTCTTTGGGATAAGCTTTATTCAAGTCGGTAAAGTCAACACAAACTCGCTATTTCCCATTTTTCTTCTCGACCACAACTACGTTTGCTAACCATCTTGGATAATCTACCTCTCGAATCATGTTGGCTTTGAGTAAACGCTCCACTTCTTCCTTAATGATCTGGTTCCTTATTTCCGCAAACTTCCTACTCTTCTGGTGTACTGGATTGAAACTAGGATCAATGTTGAGTTTGTGTGTGATGACATCTTTGCTGATGCCGGTCATGTCATCATGTCTCCAAGCAAAACTCTTCGTTCTGCTCTTTAACAGATCCACAAGCTTTTCTTCTATATCTGGTGGGATGTCACTGCCAATAAGTACCTTGATGTCCGGATTGGAAGGATCTAGTAATACTTCTTTCACATCGTTTTCCCTAGCTTCCATGACTTCACGTACTTTCCTCTGTAATTGCTATTCTTGTTTGGGAGATGTCGATGCCTTCATTGAAGTCTTATATCACTCCTTGGCCACCTGCTGATCACTGTATTATTTAGCGACACCCAGGGTGTTGGGAACTTCACGCACTGATGGTAAGTGGATGGTACAGCCTTCATCCCATGAATCCACGATCTTCCAAGAATGACATTGTAAGATGTTGCACAATCAATTACGCAGAATCGCTCCATGGTGTTGAGGCCTTTTGAGTAGATTGGAAGCTTTATTTCTCCCACTGTTTCTTTAACTTCTCCACTGAAGCCTACCAAAACTGAGGATTTCTTGACAATCTCCGATTCCGGGATGTTCATCTCCTTGAGGGTGCTCAACATAATGAGATTGACAGAGCTGCCCCCATCGACCAGGATACGCATGATGGTACAATTGGCGATCTGCAAGGAAATTACTAGGCCATCATGATGGGGTTCCAGCAGATTATCTCGATCACTCTCATGAAAGGTGATTGGATCCTGGCAAGGTGTCGACATCCTGGGTTGTCTTTCTGGCTTCTCCTCTTTTGACTCCTTAGCATGTCGCTTTGCGGCAGAATAGGATGTGCCATAAATTTCTGAACCTCCACTAATGAAATTGATCACCTTCGTTGATGCTGGGGGAGAGACTGGTCTTTCGACTTCATGTGAAGCTTCTGCATTTTCTGCCTTCTTCTTTCTGGATCCCAGCAACTCCTTAAGATGTCCCTTTGAGAGCAGGTAGTTGATCTCCTTTCTTAGTGCAATGCAATGTTCTGTAACATGCCCAAAGTCCTCATGGTAAGCACACCATTTCGACTTGTCATGCCATCCCGTGGTCTTATCTGTCTTCTTTGGCCATCTGGCTTTGTCCCCAAGGTTGCCCATTGCACAGAGTACACCTAAAATGTCAACAGAAAAATAATAATCAGAAATTTTAGGAACATTATCACTATCTTCATCCTCACCCTCTATTGAATTAATTTTGCTGTTATCAATTCTCGGATAAGGATTGGAACGGTTGTTCCTGCGGTGGGATGATTCGGTCTTCCTGTCAGGATTGTCATATGTCGACAACTTGGATGAGGACTTCGATCTTCGCAGCTCATCTTCCTCCAATCTTATGAATCTTAGGGCCCTGCTCCTGACTTCTTCCAACCGTTTACAAGGAGTCATCACCAGATCTTGATAGTACTGTGAATCCTTCTTCAGCCCCATTTTGAATGCTTCTGTGGCTGTTGACATGTCAAGATTGGGGATTTCTAGCACTTCTTTATTGAACCGGTGGACATATTCTTTCAGAGTCTCATTAGGCTGCTGGGTCACATTGTAGAGGTCACTTGTCAGCTTCTCGAAGTCGACTGCATGAGAACTGGTTATAGAACATGTTGATAAGCTGGGCGTATGAACCAATTGAGCCTAAGGGTTGCCTAATCAGCCACTTGAGAGCTGGTCCAACCAAGGTCGATCCAAATCCTCTGCACAAGCAAGCCTCCCTGAATTGAAGTGGGATATGAACTATGTCCATCTTTTCTTGATAGTGGGCGACATGCTCCTCTGGATCTGTGCTGCCGTCATACAACTTCATGGATGGAACACTGAAACGCTTTAGGATGTCAACATTTGCAATTGCTGGGACAAACCGGGACTGATTGTAGCAGTTCTGAGTCACTGGTTGGATTAGAGGAGTTATGCCTAGCACGTTCATTTTCAGCTCCCTGAGATCCTGCATCTGTTTGGCTAGTGGGTTTCCTACGAAAGGGTCAGCCATAGGAATACGATTGAAAAGATTATTCAGCAAACCAAAGTTGTCTGTGGTAGTTGTGACAGTGGTGTTGTCAATGAATGGGATGAACGGGGAGAATCCTGCTGAAGGTGGCCTCATTAGGGTGTTCCCAGATAAGGATGTCGACGTCATTAAGGGTGTCAACTGATGAGTCTGAGGTGGAGCACCCATTGGGATAAATTCACTCTGGAGCGTAGATCCTTCGGTGTTGTCGAAGTTGAGGTTCCTTGCACGCAATGGTGAGATGTTTTCTAGCCGAGAAGCGATGAGATGTTGATCCCTCTGCATCTTAATCATGGAAACCAGCACCTTCGAATTGCTATCTTGTTGATCCAATCTCTGATTCAACCTGGTCAGGATACTTCGGATGTCAGCATCCACATTGGAAGAGGTCGCTTCCTTTTGTGGAGCCTTAGTAGGTTGCGTCTGCTGAGGTCCCAACTGAGGAGGTGGCTGCAATAAGGTGGTTCTACCTCCTGATGTTGGAGTGACGGTGGTACCCTTGCCGGCGGCGGACACATTCGGAGGGGTTGACATGATGAACTCTTTTAGGAAATGATCCAATTAATCAATAAACCACGCGGCCCCACGATGGGCGCCAAATTGTTTTGGTAGAAAAAACAATAATGTAGAATCTTAGCTTTGACAAGTGTATGGATTTAAATAACAAGGAGGGGACTATGAAATTCAATTAAATGGAACAAAATCATGGAAATAAAAGATGACACAAAGATTTGTTAACGAGGAAAACCTTAGAGATGATAACATCTTCGGAAAAAACCCCGGGAGTTAGGTCTCCAACCTTAAATGTTTCACTATGATAATTGAGATTACAACTGTGGAAGATGATGGAGAGGATTACAAGTGGTGTGTGCATAGTGTGTGAAAAAGAATGCGTATTTTTTCGTCTCCATCTCCCCTTAAATAAGAACAACTATGAACGGGTAATAGGTAGTTCCTATAATCTCGGCATCCAAGCTTATCTCCTCAACGTCCACAAGACCAAGTCCACTTTGCCGTTTGAAGAGAGGTTGAACGTGCTTGAAAGTATCCCGTGTTTATCTTCTTATTTGCTGTAAAATAATAATAGAAATATTATAAAAAATGAATTAGTAAATATTAAGTAATACTTACAGTAGAATAACATCTTGACATGCAGGAGAAACTGAAGATGTCACCATGCTGGAAAATACCCACAACAGTTCCTAGAGTGAGTGAGCACTTTTACCAATACTCTATCAGATAGAGAGTCTGATATTAGCTTATTTGATAGGCACTCCTTCTGAATGAGAGGTACGAAGCCTCCTGAAAAAGGAGATATACTCTTAAAGTCTTTTACTCATTTTCAAACTTGTAACTCTTTCGACGAATGATTATGAATTCGTTGATTTGGGTCGTATTCTATTGTTATGATTCTACCATATATGTCTTTTTCATTGCGTTGAAAATCTATTTTACTATATTGACACTTATGACCTCCCCCTCTATGCTCTGGGGTATGAACTAAAACACTTTGGGGAAGCAGTTAAATCTCCTCATTAGTGTGAGGCTATGAACAAAGAGCTTGATGATTTTGACAAGAATGGTAGACATGGGAATTGGTATATACTCCCATTGACAAGAAGGTGATTGGCAATAAATGGGTTTATAAGATAAAGTATAATGTGGATGGGTCTGTTGAATGCTACAAAGCTCGTTTAGTCATTTTGGGAAACCGCCAAGTTGAAGGTGTGTATTTCAAAGAAACTTTTGCACCAACAATCAAGATGGTTACTGTCCGAGTTTTTCTTTGCATTGTTGCAGTTCATGGGTGGGATCTCCATCAAATGGACGTACACAACGCCTTAGTGAAAATGTCTATATGAAGGTACCCTTGGGTCATCATGATTCCTCTTTTGGTAAGGTGTGTAAACTCAAGAAATCATTGTATGGATTATGTCAAGCACCTCGTTGTTGGTTTTCAAAGTTGTCAACTGCCTTGAATAAATATGGCTTTAGACAGACATGTTTGGACTATTCTCTCTTCTCTTACAAAAGTTGCTGAACTTCACGTCCTTGTGTACGTGGATGATTTGGTCATTGGTGGGAATGATCATGCAGTGATTCAGTATTTCAAGGCATATCTCAGAAAATGTTTTTACATGAAAGACTTGAGATGTCTTAAGTATTTTTTGGGGCTTGAAGTTGCTAAACATGCAGACGACATTTTTCTTTCTCAACAAAAATATGCCCTTGACATTCTTTCCGAGACTAGGACTCCTTGGTGCTCGTCCAGCACTTATACCTATTGAACAGAATCATCGCTGGTTTTAACTGAAGATGAGGATTTGCGTGACCCTAAGCCCCACCGACATCTTGTCGGGCGTCTTATCTATCTCACTATCACGCATCCAGAGTTGTCCTATAGTGTACATATTCTTGCACAATTTATGATCAGGCCCAAGATTGCTCACTGGACTGCCGCATTGCATGTGGTTTATTATTTAAAAGCTCATCCTGGACAAGGAATTATATTGCGAACATCCTCCAATTTATGACTACAAGCCTACTGTGACTCTGATTGGGCAAGTTTCCCTATCACGTGTCGTTTTCTCACTACATATTTTATTTTTCTTGGTGATTATCCGGTCTCATGGAAGCCAAAGAAGTAGGGCACTATTTCTCGCTCTTCGGCCGAGGTGGAATATCGATCTATGGCTAGTGCCACTTGTGAGCTTAAATGGCTACTTTATCTTCTCATGTCATTTTGAATAAAACATGATACTCCTATGCTTCTTCTATGTGATAATCAATCTGACTTGCATATGGCTTAGAATCCTGTCCATCATGAACGTACGGAGCATATAGAAGTTGACTGTGATCTTGTGTGTGATGTTGTTCGGACAGGTGTCATCACAACTCAGTATGTTCACACCTCCACACAACTGGCTGATGTGCTCACCAAAGCTTTGGGCAGTCGACAATTTCTCTATCTACTGGGTAAATTGAGCGTTTGTGACCTACACGCTCCAACTTGTGGAGGTGTTGAGATATTGACAGAGATATCATCAATATCTTTTCCTTTTTGTACATATTTATCTTTTCCTTATTTGATAAATATAAACTAGGTAGGATATATAATTAGCTTGATTTTAGGCATCTATTGTGGGAGTGATAGACTCCTTCTCCAACAAGGAATCTCATGTATATATGGAGTTGTATTTGGTTGAATCAAGCAAGGAAGTGAATAATATTTTCTCCTTCACATAAATTACTTCTTAACTTGAATTTAAAAAATAAACAATTATTTAGGGACATAGGGATTACAATTTTTATATTGAACTATATTTCTTTAATTTAATTTATATTAACCAACTTTCTATTAACAATAACAATAGTGATCATCAAAGCAAAGTAAACCAAGAATCTAGGTTGACTAGTGAAGTGAACACGCACAGAAGTATCACAGCTTTACATAGTGAGCTTAATTGGAAATAAAGAATATAAGTGTAGGGTGATATATGTAAATAGTCAAGTTGTTCAAGTTGTTAGTTAGTTACATTTTTAGTTAGTTTGTTGAGTTAGCTAGTTGTTGTATCTAACTGTAAGCAATAGTTTGTTAGTGACTTGCATTTAATGTACAAATAAGGGATTGTACTAATTATTCAGAAATATACATCAGTTGGGATTTACCCCAAATTCTCTCCCTCTTGTGTGTGTGTGTGTTAGCTAAATTCATGATGTTCATATACGATTTGTCCAATCTTGTGATGGTATCAGAGCTGTGATCCATCTCAGTTTTGTATCTCTACATGATTGATTGATTGATTTCGCAAGTTTGATAATTCCTTCTTTTATTTTTGTTTTCTTTCTTTCGTTTGAATCGAATTACTTTCAATCTCAGTGAAATTCGTTTATTTGACCTAATTTTCTTCAAAGTTTGGTGCAATTTGAGTGTTTCTCAGTTTTTTTCGATTTCGAATTATATTTATCATTTCATCTATGGCTACTACAACTCCTACTCCAACTTATTCCAATTCTTCAGCTACTACTGAAATTGGAGTGGATTCGAACATGCATCCATTGTTTTTCATAACTACAACCATCCTGGTCTGGTGTTAATTGCTAGAGACTCGCAGGATCAGAAAACTACAGCACATGGAAGAGATTGATGGAAATCACTTTAACGGCTAAGAACAAGTTGAGTTTGGTCAATGGAAGCTTTGCAGAACCTGCAAAAGGTACACGAATGCATCTGCTATGGAAGCAAGCGTACGATATGATAATTTCATGGATCTTCAATGTCGTAAGTCAAGAAATCAGTAACAGATTAAGTTTTGTTTCAACTTCTATGTCTATATGGCGTAAGCCACATTGTACAAATCAAATTTTGACTTAGGCTCTCTAGTAGACAGTTCATAGATCAGCTGTCGGGATCTTAGTCCGGAATTAAAGCAAACGATCACCTCCCGGTCTGTCAAGCTCTCCTCTACTTGGTCTGCCATGGCTCTAAATCGATTGTAGTAACTCAGAGTTGTTTCATTCTTCCCTTGCTCAATGTTGGCAAGATCTGTCAGTCTTTTCTTTCTTTTTTTCAGATGTAGTAAAGTGATCCATGAATCTCCTCCTCATGATTTTCCAGCTATCGATGCTTCCCTTCTTTTGTTTGCAGAACCAGGACAAATCTGTTCCGGAGAAGGTACTCGCGAAGGCCTTGCAAAGAATATCATCTGCCTTAGTGAGGAGGGCCATAGTGGATTCAAAACTTTGCACATGGTCACGTGCGTCTGTGATTCCCGTATATTTTTCAAAACTCAATATTTTAAAAGCAGGATTGGGAGGTAGATCATTAATCTGCTGGGAAAAAGGACAAGTGGCACTGGTATCATCATCATCCACTTCCTTCCTTGCCATTTCCATTTCATCTAGTCTCTTTTTCAAGTAGGAGGATTTCTCGTGCATCAATCCCTGAGCTAATATGAGAGCTACTGTGGGTCATTTCTTTGTTTTTGTGCCCATTCACCCTATTGTATTCCACATGTTCCTGGTGATTGTTCCTATGTCCAGATGGTGCTCTGTCCCTTCTAGGTGCCATTTCTGGATGGGGAGGAGTCCTGTGACGAGGAAGGCTCATAGGTCGAGGAGGGCTCATGTGCCGAGGAGGACTCCTATGACGAGGAGAGGGGTTACGACGAGGAGGGGATTTTTTCCTTGCGTGACTAAGCCTTGCTCTCAAGTAAGCAGAATCAACCTCCTCTTCCCTTTGGTGGTTCAAATTACTTCTCAAGTCTATCTCGTTTCTCATGTTTCCTTGTCCAGGAGCCTTATGATGAGTAGGGACATATTGGGGGTTTTTCTTGGATCTACCAGCAATGCCATGATGAGGGGGATGTTGGCCAGGAAGAAGATTTTCTCTATTCCCCCGACTATCATGCTTGTCAAGATAACTTTCCCCTCCAAGGGAATATCCAGTTCTCGTAGGCCTCATGAATTCAGCCAGGGAATGCTCAAGATCCAATTGTAGCAAGGCATTTTGTGTTTCATAAATGTGTTGCAAAGTTTCCATCTATTGATGCAGGAGAGTTTTGAGATCAATCTGTTGGGGGAAGCTCCCGTTCCCCCCGGATGACGTTCCTCCATGTCTGACTGCCAGTAGGTCTCCCTCGGTGTCGACGACGAGTAGGGTTGGGCAGCTCTCCCTCGATTACTGGTTGTCCCCTATAATGCAGATTCATTCATAGGGGTGGCAGCCCATCAATCAATGGCGGAGGAGGAGGCAGTTCACCATTGGGAAAAAGGAAAAGCAGTCCTAGTATTGCCATGAGTATCTTCCACATTAATATTATCCGGATCAGGAGTAATAATAGCAGTATGTCTGTATTCCATTAGGATTAGGAGAATTGAGTAGATTTTTTCAAGCTATTCAATGGATGATTCGAATCATTTCCCAGCAATGGAACCAAATTGATGATGCCAAAAACGTTCGGATCAGCTCAAATCCAGCGGTCGGTTGTATCCTGCATGATTTAATAGCCTAAAAAGGAAGAACAAACACGTAAACTAAGCCGGGGCTTCACCGGCGAAGGCCCTCCGACGTGAGAGTAAGTATTTGTGTTTAGAGAGAGAAATCAATTGACAAATGTTTAGAGTCAAAAGATGTGTTACCAAAATAATGAGAATTATGACTTGTATTTATAGACATAGCATTGTAAATTCCTTGTTGAATAAGAAAGCGTGTGAGAGGTGGTTATAATTCTATTGTGATTATAACTGTTCACAGTGCTTATTTGAATAGGATTAGATAATAGTAATCTGCATGTGCGCCTTGGAGGCGGGTTCCTCGGCATGTGTTGCTTGGTCGGCCTCTATTAACGTCGAGTAAGAGAGAGATAAGGGTTGGGAAGCCTATTTCCTTACTTTGTTGATAACCGAGTAGGATCTACTCGTATTCAAATGAGGCATAGGTCGGCCTTGCTGGGTGCAATGCTCGACATATGAGAGTTGTGCCTAATCGGCATGTATAATTGTTATGTCTTAGTCATTATTCGTTCTTTTATGTGTAGGTCGACATATTTTATGTGTAGGTCGACATAGTGGGATTAACGAGTAAGCATTACGAGTAAAGGTAGGAAAGACCCACTCCATTTGTAGTAATTGAGACTTGTATGGATTATATTTTGGACTCAATCCATTGGGATTTGCTCGGTCATAACTCGATTTATACCGTGTTCAGGCACTATTTAAAAATTTCAATTTTCTGAATGACACTTCTTTCGACAAGAACCATTTTCGTCAGAAAATTGATGAAACCAACAAAAAAAATGTCAGGTGTTTGACATAAAATGCTGCTCGGAAATGTCAGCATCCCGTTATCTGTAAGTTGTACGATGAAACTACATTTCTGTAGGTAGCTACATGTTGGAAAAATATTGTGTTTTGAAGGAAATTAATGGATTAATTTCTAAAGAGTAATTTTGCCAAATTACTTAATTGGTTTTGTGTTTGTGAAATAAAATATTTATTTGTCCAAAATGGTTTTTGGATGAATTAAATATGAATGCTCAAAGTATGTGGTTCATATTTTGCTAATAAATTTTGATTTTGTAAATCAAAAATGGTTTTGACTTTGACTGATATGCTCGATCGAGCTGAGTGTTGACTCGCCCGAGCATAGCATGGCAGAATGACAAAGTCTTTGGAAAGCTATGCTCGGTCGAGGCATATGCCTTGCTCGGCCGAGCAGATCTGGGCAAAAGTTTATGGATAGCCTTGCTCGGCCGAGCAAGGCACATGACTCGGCCGAGCAGTTCCTGAGCAGTTATGTTTGCATTGATTTCAAAGTGTAACAGCCGTGCCATAAATGGGAAAACTGAAAATCAAAATATTCATGTTTAATATTTTGGTTTAATGTCCGAAATTATTTGTAATAGTTCTTGGATTAATGTTTGAAATCAGTTTTGATTCTTGGCAAAAGGCTTTATATGGGAGTATTGGGAAATTGTTCAAAGAGTGGAAAAACACACAATAACACAACAGAGAAAACACCTTTCTGCATTCCTCCTCCATAGCAATTTGTTGCATCTTGTTTATTCTTCATTTGGCCTCCTAGTTTTCATTATAGAAGAAGAGGTGATCTAGTCTAAGCACGATTCAACTCACCGGGAACTTTAGGTGCAAAGTGCCCCCGGTCCGCACGTTCTATCCTGGGAGACAAGCGACCCAAGCAAACTCAAGCACACTCGGTGAGGGGTCGAATATGTCTTAAGGATACAGTGGTTTCATTGGGCTCGTGCATCAAATTCAACAACTTATCCTTTGTATTTTCAGTTTATAGTTTAATTGTATTTTATTTACATTTTTCTGTAATTGTTTTCCTCAGCACCTTGTAACAATCTTAAGACATATTCCTAATCTAGGGAGTCGATTACAGATTTTTTAAAACATAAAATACTAACTAAGTTGTTGTGTTTCAGATGGCGAATAACAACAACACCGTGGAGACCCAAATTGGATCCCAAACTGAACCCCAAACTGAAAACGGAAGTGGCTCTACTATTGTGACTAATCCTCCTACTATCCATATCCCAACCCCTCATGCGGAAAAACCCGAGAAGTTTATTGGCCACGATTTTAAACATTGGCAACAAAAGATACTTTTCTATCTCACTACCTTGCACTTGGCAAAATATCTGAAAGAGGATATGCCAAAGGTGAGTGAGAATGAAACCGATGTTACAACCTTGGTTGCGGTTGAAACATGGTAGCATGGGGAATACTTGTACAGAAACTATGTCCTCAATTCGCTTTCAGATTCTCTTTACAATGTGTTCAATGAAAAGAAATCTGCAAAGGAATTGTGGGGGTCGTTGGACCACAAATATAAGATTAAGGATGCGGGAACAAAGAAGTTCATTGTTGCCCGTTTCCTTAATTTTAAGATGGTGGATAGCAAGAGTGTGAAATTTCAAGTTGATGAGTTTCAAACTATTTTGCACGAGATTCATGCCGAGGGCATGATCATAAGTGAATGCTTCCAAGTGGATGCAATCATTGAGAAATTGCCTCCATCTTGAAATGATTTCAAGAACTACCTTAAGCATAAGCGAAAGGAAATGGATGTGGAAGGAATAATTCTTCGTTTGAGTATTGAAGAGAACAATAGAGCCGCTGAGAAAAAGTTTGTTTCTAGTGTGGCTAAGGCCAATATGGTGGAGGATGGTGAAAGCTCCAAAGGCAAAAGTTTTGGGAAAGGAAAAGGGAAGGTTGTGACAACTTCCAAGCGTTCCCACTTGGGACCAAAAGGTGGTGTTTCCAAGAAGAAGTTCTTAGGAACTTGTTATAATTGTGATGGTGAAGTCCATAAGGCTCATGCTTGCAAGTTGCCCAAGAAGGCTCGTGAGGCAAACATGGTGGAAGGCATTGCTAGAGACGTGTCCGAGATGCACCTTGCAGCTGTGATTTCCGAGGTGAATTTGGTGGGTTCAAACCCAAATCAATGGTGGATTGACACCAGCGCTACTAGACATGTGTGCTCCAACAAAGACATGTTTAGTACCTTTATTGCTAAGGATGGCGAAAAGCTGTTCATGGGGAATTCAGCCACTTCCGAGATCAAAGGTGAAGGAAAAGTGGTCTTGAAGATGACATCCGGGAAGGAGTTGACTCTCAACAACGTGCTTTATGTGCCTGATATCCGGAAGAACTTGGTGTCCGGATCTCTTTTGATAAAGCATGGTTTTCGTATTGTGTTTGAGTCAAATGTAATCACTTTTTCTAAGAGTGAAATGTTTGTAGGTAAAGGTTATGTCAATGATGGACTGTTTAAGCTAAGTGTAATGGTGGTTAAGCCAAAAGCTAATGATATGAATATCTCTTCCGTTTACTTGCTTGAGTCATCTAATTTGTGGCATGGTAGACTTGGTCATGTTAATTTTGATTCTATACGTCGTTTGACAAAAGCAAATTCTATTCCAAAGTTTAAAGTTGATTGTAAACAAAAATGTGAAATTTGTGTAGAAGCAAAATTAACAAGAAAGTCATTCCATTCAGTTGAAAGTCATAGTGAACCACTTGAATTGGTTCACACGGACTTATGTGACTTTAAATCAACACAATCACGG
Source organism: Adenophora triphylla var. japonica (assembly GCA_022495995.1). NCBI lineage: Eukaryota > Viridiplantae > Streptophyta > Magnoliopsida > Asterales > Campanulaceae > Adenophora > Adenophora triphylla. The sequence goes on from JAFEMH010000980.1 coordinate 78,615, forward strand.
GGCGGCAATAAGTACTTCATGACTTTTGTAGATGATGGCACAAAGTATTGCTATGTGTATCTTCTAAAAAGTAAAGATGAAGCTATAGAGAAGTTTACTCTCTATAAAAATGAAGTTGAGAATCAATTAAACCGGAAAATTAAGGTGCTAAAAAGTGATAAAGGTGGTGAATATGAATCTCCATTTGAAGCAATATGTGCTCAAAGTGGAATTAAACATATAACCTCGGCACCTTATACACCCTAACAAAACGGTGTTGCCGAAAGGAAAAATTGGACATTGAAAGAAATGATGAATGCTATGTTATTGAGTTCGGGATTACCGGATAACATATGGGGGGAAGCCGTGTTGTCGTCTAACTATGTGTTAACAAAATACCCCGAAAGAAACAAGACAAAACTCCTTATGAATTATGGCATGGAAGAGTTCCAAGTTACAAACACTTGAGAGTGTGGGGGTGTCTTGCAAAGGTAGCCATACCTCCTCCTAAAAAGGTGAAGATTGGACCTAAAACTATTGATTGCATATTTATCGGATATGCACATAACAGTAGTGCTTATAGATTTCTTGTGTATGAGTCAAAAATTGAAGCTATACACAAAAATACTATAATGGAATCTGTAAACGTATCGTTCTTTGAGAATATATTCCCGTGTAAGTCAAGAAATGAGGCAAGCTCATCGACTAGGGTTATAGATTCAATAGAAGAAGAACACGTTCAAAATGAAAGAGAAGAAGAAGAGGTGGAACCTCGAAGAAGCAAAAGAGCTAGGATTGAAAAATCCTATGGTCCGGACTTTCTAACCTATATGGTAGAAAGCGAACCACAAAGTTACAAAGAAGCCGTTAGCTCTTCGGAAGGACCTTTGTGGAAGGAAGCAATTAAAAGTGAAATTGATTCCATTTTGCAAAATCACACATGGGAATTAGTGGACCTTCCTCCGGAAAGTAAAACACTAGGATATAAGTGGATTTTCAAAAGGAAAATGAAGGCGGACGGAACAATTGATAAGTACAAGGCCCGACTTGTAATTAAAGGTTACAGACAAAAAGAAGGCCTAGACTATTTTGACACGTATTCTCCCGTCATGAGAATAACGTCAATAAGAGTTGTACTTGCAATTGCTGCATTGAGAAATCTTGAAATACATCAAAGGGATGTAAAAACCGCCTTTCTAAATGGAGATTTAAATGGAACAACCCGAGGGGTTTGTTGCGCGTGGACAAGAAAAGAAGGTGTGCAAATTAGTAAAGTTATTATATGGCTTGAAACAAGCACCAAAACAGTGGCATCAGAAATTTGATAATGCTATGATGCAAAGTGGATTTAAAATAAATGAGTGTGACAAATGTGTCTATACTAAAACCACAGAAAATGGCTATGTCATTTTGTGTCTTTATGTAGACGACATGCTTATCATAGGGAGTTGTGATAAGATGATCAAATCCACGAAAGACATGTTGAATTCGAAGTTTGACATGAAAGATATGGGACTTGCGGACGTAATCCTTGGAGTTAAAATTTCTAGAATATCCAATGGACTTGTACTAAGTCAAACTCATTATGTGGATAAAATTCTTGAGAAATTTAGCAAGGATGACAATGGAATAGCGAGTACTCCAATCGACCCTATTCTTCATCTATCAAAGAATAGAGATGAACCGGTGTCTCAATTAAAGTATTCGAGAATCATCGAAAGTCTAATGTACTTGATGAGTTGTACTAGGTCGGATATTATGTATACCGTTAGCAAGTTAAGTCGCTATACAAGTAATCCTGAAATAAATCATTGGAAGGGTATAGTAAGAGTACTAAGGTACTTAAGATATACTCGTGATTTTGGATTACATTACACGAGACATCCAGCGGTGATAGAAGGATATAGTGATGCTAATTGGATATCAGATATCAAAGACTCAAGGTCTACAAGTGGATATTTATTCACATTAGCAGGTGCAGCTATATCATGGAAATCTTCTAAGCAAACTGTTATAGCCAGATCAACCATGGAATCTGAGTTTATAGCATTAGATAAATGTGGTGAAGAAGCCAAATGGCTACGCCAATTTCTAGAAGATATTCCAAGATGGGAAAAGCCCGTGCCCGCAATTAGTATACATTGCGATAGCCAATCTGCGATTGGTAGGGCACAAATTCATATGTATAATGGTAAGTCTAGACATATACGTCGAAGACATAATACCATTAAACAACTACTTGCAACTGGCACCATATCTATTGACTATGTAAGGTCAAAAGATAATTTGGCGGATTCGCTAACCAAAGGGTTAAGTAAAGAGATAGTTGCAAGGTTGACATTGGGAATGGGTTTAAAGCCTCTTGAGAAGTTAAACACAGCGAAAAACCCAACCTAGCTGACTGGAGATCCCAAGATCTAGGTTCAAAGGGACAACCTAACTGTTAAAAGACTTGTAGCGTCACTGTGGGGGTCAACCCTATACTCATTCCTTAAAGTGACATCCCGAGATGAATGAGGTTAAGCCTATGGCTTTTAATGATTCTTATGTGAAGTAAAATGGGTTACTTAAAAGAATCACCTATGTGAGAAAGAAGTAGAGGCCGCTTCGAGGAGAATTGTGTGAGGCTCAATTCTTAGACCTTCTCACAGAACCAGGCATTGTGATCCAGGGCCATTAATGGACACAGCTATGAGAGTTGAATTGTGTTAGGGAGATACCTGTGTAAAGTATATGATCGGCTACACGGAAAGCTAGCAGTTCAAGGACATCGTGTCTACTGATTAGCGAGTCGAGTAAATATGCTTTTACAAGGGAAGGTTCAAAGGGCAAACCCCTACCTATCCTATGCAGGTTTTCGACTGCCGGACTTTATCACCTATCCTCATAAATTTCCTTCATGTGGGGAATTGTTGAAAAAATAATGTGTTTTGAAGGAAATTAATGGATTAATTTATAAAGAGTAATTTTGTCAAATTACTTAATTGGTTTTGTGTTTGTGAAATAAAATATTTATTTATTCAAAATGGTTTTTGGATGAATTAAATATGAATGCTCAAAATATGTGGTTCATATTTTACTAATAAATTTTGATTTTGTAAATCAAAAATGGTTTTGACTTTGACTGATATGCTCGGCCGAGCAGAGTGTTGACTCGCCCAAGCATAGCATGGCAGAATGACAAAGTCTCTGGAAAGCCATGCTCGGCCGAGGCATATGCCTTGCTCGGCCGAGCAGATCTGGGCAAAAGTTTATGGACAGCCTTGCTCGGCAGAGCAAGGCACATGACTCGATCGAGCAGTTCCTGAGCAGTTATGTTTGCATTGATTTCAAAGTGTAACAGCCGTGCCATAAATGAGAAAACTGAAAATCAAAATATTCATGTTTAATATTTTAGTTTAATGTCCAAAATTATTTGTAATAATTCTTGGATTAATGTTTGAAATCAGTTTTGATTCTTGACAAAAGGCTTTACATGGGAGTATTGGGAAATTGTTCAAAGAGTGGAAAAACACACAAGAACCCAACAGAGAAAACACCTTTCTGCATTCCTCCTCCATAGCAATTTGTTGCATCTTGTTTATTCTTCGTTTGGCCTCCTAGTTTGCATTATAGAAGAAGAGGTGATCTAGTCCAAGCACGATTCAACTCGCCGGAAACTTTAGGTGCAAAGTGCCCCCGGTCCGCAGTTCTATCCTGAGAGACAAGCGACCCAAGCAAACTCAAGCACACTCGGTGAGGGGTCGAATATGTCTTAAAGAGACAGTAGTTTCATTGGAATTGTTCATCAAATTCAATAACTTATCATTTGTATTTTCAGTTTATAGTTTAATTGTATTTTATTTACATTTTACTGTAATTGTTTTCCTCGGCACCTTGTAACACTACGGTCCATCGGGAAATAATGGGAAATAATGTCCGTCAAAAGTCAAAACGTCCCTACAACTGGCATCGCCGAACTTCCATCGGAGGTTTCTCATGACCGGTCCGTATTTCCCTCAAAAATTTTCAACAACTGGCTGTCGTTGTATTTCCGTCAGAACTTTTCCAAGATCGGTTGTCGTGTGTATTTTTGTCGGAAGTTTCCGACAACTGGCAGTCGTTGGATTTACATTGGAAGTTTCCGACGACTGGCTAGTTGTGGGGTTTCCGTCAGAGGTTTCCAACGGCGTATTTTAATAGGTATTAGATGGTTATCGAAATTATTTGAGACCGCCCTAAATGAATCCTACAACAATGAAAATAAAGTGTCCATTTAAGAGAGTAAAATGCACTAACACTATGCAAGGAATTACATTCACCCTTTCTATTTAAATCACTAAAATCCAATTACAAGCTGCAAAATTCTTAGTTGAATATCACAATATTGTATGAATAAAACTTCTTTTGATTTTGACCTTAAAGTATACTTTCTCCTTCCCATTATAAAAGGCATAAAAGCCTCAATTTTTGTATCCAATTACAAAATGTAAAAGCCCAAAAAGAAAAATTTCAAATACTTGTTTATTCATATGACTCACTTGTCATACTCACATCATTTATCCACTTACTATTTTCTATCTCACTTTCTCTCTCATAAAGCAGTCAGATATATGTCTAGGATGTGAATTATTACAAATATTTGTATGTTGTTTTTATTAAATTAGATGCGCAATGAGAACAAAAATAACAATATACGGAGTATATAAGAACAAAGCATCATATACGTACTTAGCAAGTGGGCCCCATTGTCTATTTTAGATAATAAATCAACCAAAAACCTTAATCTGGAAAGGACTAAAAGAGAAAGTTGATAGGGAGTTTTTGTTAGGGCAAATTGCATTTTAGTTACCTGAGTTTGTCGAGATGTTTCAATTGGTTATCGAATTTGCATTTGTAACAAGTTGGTTATTGAGTTTGTCATTTTGTTGCAATTAGGTATATTTTTGGATGATCAGTTAAAAAACTAGCGAACCATTAAACATGTACATCTCACGTGACTAACTTAAGGGGTATTTTCGTCTTTTCCTTTGAATTTGACCCCGTTAATAATTTTAAGGGGCTTAGATGACATTTACTAAAAATGAGGGGAAGTTTAAATATATATAAAAAAACCACTCCCTCTCTCTTTCCATTCTCTCTCTTTCTTTCTCTCTCTACCACCGTCTTCAACCTTCCACCGCCACCAACCCTTCGACGCCGCAGCCTCTCTCTGTACCTCGTTGCCTTCATCACTCCTCAATGCCCCGCTATTCTCCCTTCCCGTCGCCCCTTTTCTCTTCCTAAAACCATCATCGTCGTTGTTTTCCCCGTCCGCCTTCTTCTCCTTCTCCTTCAAACCTTGCTACAAGGAAGACGAGATCTAAGTTGATTTAGATCTTGGATCTGGTTCTAATGGTGGTGGTTTCAATTGTGATGGAGATTGCGGCGGTGGTGGCCGCAATGGTGGTTTTCGTGGCAGTGGGTGATGTCAAATTAAGCTGATATACAAAATTAATATGTGTGTGCGTGTGTGTGGGGTGATTTACAAAAATAATGCTGGTTTTGGGGTGATAGAGGTGATTTTTGGTTGATGTTAGTGGTAATCGATGTTAACGGTGATTAATGGTGGTGACCCGTGGTGGTAGTTGTCGTGGCCGGTGATGGTGGTGGTCATTGTCGACTGGATTAGAGAAAGGGAGGTTTTCTTTTTCTTGTATTTAAAATTTTTTTTAAGAAATGTTTAGTAAATTAGTGAGAGGAGATAAATATGGAATTAATTAACTTTAAAATATATTAATTTTATAAAAAATTATGGATTTGCTTTAAAAAAAATTATAAATTTATATATTTGTTAAAAAACGGATTTAGTTGTCAAGAAATAAATAATTAAATGAAAAATAATTAATTTACATTATTAAAATAGAGTGCAATTGCCGCTATTTTCTTGGATTAATGAGTAGTTATTTTGGATTTTTTTTTTGTTGGGTGGTTATGGTGGTTGTAGGTGGTGGTTATGGTGGTTGTAGGTGGTGGATGTGGTGATGGGAGGATGAAAAGGGGTGGTTATGGGTTTGGGGATTTTTTTTTTTTAAGGTAAGGGCTATAGTATGAAGTACTGAAGGTAGTTGAAGGATTTTAAATTATGAAACTAAGGGAGTCGGAAAGATTTTTAAGCTGCCATGAAGTTTTCTTGCAAAATATGGGTTCTATAAAATTTTTGCTCGTACTTACAACTGAAGGAGAAAAGGGTATTTATAACCCTTATAAATGAAACTTATAAGTCCGATTTTATGACCGATTACCTAGGGAGTACAATGATTAGACTAAAATAATTGAAAAAGAACAAAGTTGTACACGTGTTTTTTCAAAGATAAAAAGTTAAAAAGAAAAAGCAGATGTTGTCTGTCTTGTATTATTGATTTGTGTCGTCACTGCTTACGTCCTTTGTTTTGTGTCGTCTGTCAATGGTTGGTACTGTGTCTCCGTCTGATTGGCCATCTTGCATTATGTCATCATCCGGTTCCGGCCATGAGGTTTCTTCATCTTTGCTTCTATGCTAACTCTGATGTCTGATTATAGCGTAAGGTTGGTATGCTATAGATATGTTTACTTAATGTAATATAATTTTTTGTAATTGTAATAGTACCCTGTAATCCAAGTATAAAATTTAAACCTAAAATAAAGTCTTTGAACTTCACGTATTCTGGACTAATATTTACCTGGGGAATATTATATTTAAAGCTATAATTTCCTGAAAAATCAATAAACGGTATTCCTATAGGTTCAATGTAATGTGTAATTGTCATGTAAGACCCGTGAACTGTTGGACCCGTACCCGTACAATTGGCGGTTCGGTTACGGTTCCTCATTTTTCAGACTCGTAACCCGGCGGGTCCAACCCGTGAAACCCGTGTCAGGAACCTCGTTAGACGCGTCAGAATATTACCTTTTTGACTAACTTTTTGACCTCTTTGTCTTTAATCTCGTTAGTAATGGACAGTTTGACCAAAATATTACCGTTTGACTGACTTTTTGACCTCTTTTCAGTCCTTCAAAAATAAAATTTGTTATCCATATATAAATAATATAATTATCTAACTATAAATACCATTTTCTACCCCAAATAATTTACTCCCTCCGTCCCACCTTAATTGGTCTATGGGTAAATTTCACGATTTTTAAGAAAAATGAATAAAGTGGGTAGAAATTAGAGGGGAGGGAATGTAAAAGTTAAATGTGTGGTAGGGAATAGGAGAGAGAATATAAAAGTTAAAAATCTATAGTATAAATCATAGTTTGTCCTTGCTACAGTTCTATGAACAGTAGCAAGTGGCAAATTTCCCATTTTGTCCTTACTATTTTGTTTCTTTTTCATTTTATCCTTAAAAAAAAATTAAATTAAAAAAAAACGTGGCCTTGGACACGGGCATGTACTAGTATTTAATAGGAGAGAGAATGAGTGGGAGGAATAGTAAGTTAATGATTGATTTTTTTGTAAATATGTTAAAATTATAAGGGTATAATGAATGATTTTTTTGTAAATATATAAACATTATGAGGGTATAAATGTCCGAAACGTTGTTCACTTCTTTCCATTTGTGAAGTGGCCCAATTGAGGTGGGACGTCCCAAAAAAGGAAAGTGGATCAATTGAGGTGGGACGGAGGTAGTACTTCACAAAAACTCAGTTATCTCTCACTCTCTCTCTTTAACGAAAATTGTTAATTCAAACTTCAAAGCCTTTTTTTTTTTACATTATTACTTTGTTAATTCATTATATAAAATTATCATTTCTCTTTAACTTTAGGTAACAACTAAATTTGAAAAAAAAAAAAAAATTGAAATAAAAAACAGAAAACCGTTATTTTTTAAACAAAGTCTGTTAGATTTTTAACAGAAATGGACCCGTGGGAACCGTGGACCCGTATTCGTCAGACCCGTGGGAACCGTGGACTCGTATCCGTGCATCTCACGGTTCGGTTACGGTTCCTTCGATTTCGAACTCCGTGACTCCAGCGGTTCCGACCGTGCACTGCACTCCGGATTTGGCCATGTCTAATATATATATATATATAAATAATTATTAAAAAAAGTTTACTTCTATTTGACTCACTTTTGCCAAGCTCTAGCGAAATGACAAAAATACCCCTTTAAATGTCATGTGCAAGGCACATGTTTAATGGTTCATTAGTTTTTTAACTGACCATCCAAAAATATACCTAATTGCAACAAAATGACAAACTCAATAACCAACTTGTTACAAATGCAAATTCGATAATCAATTGAAACATCTCGACAAACTCAGGTAACTAAAATGCAATTTGCCCTTTTTGTTATGAGAATAACAAGTGGGTCTAATTGTCCGGGTAATAAAGCAACTAAGAACCTTAAACAATAAAGCAACTAAGAACCTTAAACGACGGAACTGAGGGAATATTTTGTTAGTCCATTGAACAAACAAAAAACAAAAGGCCAAGACAATAATGCAAAAAAGTAACGACACCCTGCAAGGAATTACATAGGCCTTTTGATGAAGATCAAGATACGAATTAGTTTAGTTTAATTTAATTTTCGGAATTTTATTTAATTAGGTGATAATATCATGTTTAGAATTAGATTTAGTCAATGTTTTAATGTTTTAGAGGTTTATTTGGTTACTATATAGATTAGGGTTAAATTTAGAAGTATTTCACTTGTTTTTCAAGTCGTAGGAGTCCTATAAAATTAGGTTTATGTGTAATTCCGAATTTCAGTTGAATGATATTGAATTTTGAGTGTTTACTCTTTATTTCCTAAAAGTGATTAAATTCCTTTTGGATGCCGACTCTCCGTATCGATTAAATTCTACGAGTGTTGAAGATCAATTTCTAGTATTGATTAAATTCTACTAGAATTGATATCTATCAAGTTCGACTGCGATTGAAGGATTGATTCGCGTATTGATTAATTTCTACCCGTTATCAATCATCTATCTAAGTCTTCCGCTACGTCACCTTTTCTTTTTGAATCACTGAAATCTAATTTCAATACAAGCTGATAAGTTCTTACGATTTTGACGTTAAACTTATGCAGGAAAATGAAATTCACTTTCTGATGTAAGAAATCAGCTGTAATTGACAAAAATTGTTAAAGAAAATATTACAATAATTCATACTTAAATTTACCCTATAAATAAACAGAAACTATCTGAGAAATACAAAACAAAAATGAGTCCGTTCATCAAGCATGTTGCATTTCTGCTAATAAGCTTGTTATTCATCCTTGAAGCTTCACTTATTCATGGTAAGGTAACTGTAACGATCACAAACAATGTGGGACCAGGTCAGACTGCAAGAGTTCACTGTAAATCCAAGGATGACGATCTTGGCACTCGTGTTCTTACAAACAATGAAAGCTTTAACTGGAGTTTCCGTCCCAATGTTTGGGGTAGTACCGTCTTTTACTGCTACTTCTTTTGGGGAAATAAGTCTACTTCGTTCAATGTCTTCTCACAAGATATGTGTCAGGACTGTACTTGGTTCATAAGGCAGTCTGATGTATGTCTACTTAATCAGGAGAAGCTACATGATATGGCTCATTACAGAAACATCTGCCATCAATGGTAGTGTTTAGAGATCATATAGAAACAGAAACGGAAACGGAGAGATGTTATAATTCACAAATATGATTATTGCATGATTTGTAATATCTGACGAGAAATTCGTGAAAACCAATAAATTTCCGTAAGTTGTTTTTAGTAATCAGATGAAATATGATTAACTGACAACGAGAACAAAAACAGCAATACATAACAATAAGTCAACAAATAATGAATTCAACATGGCCAAAGAGCTCTAGTTCAAGCAACATCTATAAGTCAGTGCTTATGGAGGCTGCTTCCATTGAAACATCCGCTGCCCTTACGTGACTTTTCAAGATGGGAATATTGAACAACTAAATCTAATATTTCAGGGTTGGTGATCAGCCAATCAAGTAAAGAGGCGGTCCCCATTTCTAAATTAGGATGGGGGACAGGATTTCTTGTAAGGTGGATGTTGACAAAAATCAGGAATTGGACCTAGTAAGAATTTAACTAGAATGGGGGTCAAATTACAATTTAGTTTAAATTTTCTCTAAAGAAAGGGGGTCGAAATTGAAATATTCTTAACATTTCTATGTGCGTGTAGTCAGTTTTTGGCCCTGCAATTTTCTTCGCCGCCTTTTGATTACTGTAAATTTTACATCAATTTGATCTTGCTCCCTTTTCTTTAAAAAATCCTGGCTCTGCCACTGCTTGGTGCACAATGAGAACACAACAACAGTAACAACAACAACAATAATAATAAAGCATTTCTCTTAGTGTAATTAGTTGTTTAACCCCTGCTAGTGATTATAGGTTGGCGAGGATCCCAATCAGGCTAACTTTTCTTAAGTGTACCAGTCTAGAAGTCTGCTTACGGAGGCTGCTTCCAGTGCAACATCCGCTGGCCTACGTGACTTTCCAAGATGGGAATAAGTGAACAACTAAATCTGATATTTCAAGGTCCGTAATCAGCCAATCAAATAAACAGGCGGTCCCCATTTCTAAATTAGGATGGGGGACAGGATTTCTAGTAAGGTGGACGTTGACGAAGATCTGGAAATGGACCAGGTAAGAATGGTGACAACTGTCCGTGGCCACAGGATAAGGGGATCAGGCGAAAATAAAGCATACGAAACAGTCAGAAAATAATAGTAAAAAAACAAATCCTCCGTCCCACTACAAACTACACACTTTCCTCATTGGGCGTCCCACTACAAACTACACACTTCCTAAAATGGAAATGTTTTATTATTTTTATATTAATGGGATCCACATGCCATACTCACGACACAATTCAATTATTATTCTACCCCACTCTCTCTTCTACCTCACTTTTCATACTCACAACACCTAATCCACCAACACTTTCCTTAATTCCTATGTAAATAGTGTGCAACTTGTAATGGGACGGAGGGAGTGTATATATATATATATAAACACTTTCCTTAATTCCTATGTAAATAGTGTGCAACTTGTAATGGGACGGAGGGAGTGTATATATATATATATATATATATATATATATATATATATATATATATATATATATATATATATATATATATATATTTCAACATATACATACATGTAGTTTTTAGCATAATGTTTTGTATAACTATCACCTTGGTTGTAAATATAACTATCACCTTGGTTGCAAAGAATGTACAAATGATATAAGGAAACTCAAAAATACTTTACCTTGTTCAATGTCTCAAAAATACTTTACCTTGTTCAATGTCTCAAAATTAGTGTTATGGTTTTACCACAATCTATAAAAGATCAGCATAATTCAGAATTGAGATTAGTGATTTTACTCATTATCTGCGGGGGAAAAACAAGTTTTTTGGTCATCATTAAGTTTAAAGATACCCCAATCAAATGCAGAAAAAAGTACTAAAACACGTGCTGAACTACTACGCCCAGTGCATTCAGATTGCTATTAAACAGGTCCTGAATCCCAATAAACTAGCAAGTGGCCAAATCAGACATGTACGAGACTAAAGATTGGGCTACGGATTTCCTACAGAAATGACTCTCAAAAAAAGTCATTGATGTATACTCCCTCCGTCCCACCTTAGTGTAGACTAAGGTGGTGGGCACAATAATTAAGGAATATTATTAAGATAATGAAAATGTGTGGTAGAAAATGAAGAGAGAGAATGAGTGGAGTGAATAGTAGGTTGGTTGAATAAATTGTATGGTGAAAAATGAAGAGAGAGAATGAGTGGGTGGGGTAGGGAAAATAAAAAATAATAAAAAACTTTCTAATTTTGGCAGTCTACACTAAGGTGGGACGGACGAAAAAGGAAAGAAGTCTACACTAAGGTGGGACGGAGGGAGTATAGAAATATGTCATATTTAGGGTAACTCCTATCTTTCTCGACATGATCAAAAGAGATTTTCGAAATCCTTAAAATTATTTGTTTTACGTCAACTTAATTCCTCTCAAACAGATTTGTTCCATCTCACATTCTGTTTGTTAACTTTCAAAATCTTTGCTATTTATTAAGTGTTTTAGATTATCATACTATATATCTTGCAGGTGGATCGTGGTGGCGTCCACATTCCACTTTTAAAGCTACTTTCCATAAGGAGAAAAGCTTTTGCGAACATTTTCTGCAAAGCCGAGACAAAAATTTGCCTCAAGCAGAAAGGTTCCTTCCTCTACTGGTGAATTTGTATCTTCTCCTTCCACTTTTCCATCAGGGCTTTCTATGAGTGGTAAGCTATGGTTCACTCCACTGAAGTTTCTGGAAAATTCTTCATTTTTTAAATCATATAATACACCTTTTAGAACGCTGCATTTTTCCACCTTCCTTTGTTAGTTAGGGATCTAGGATTCAGCTAGCTAAGGGAAGCACTTTGCTCTAGCTCCCCATTTGTAAAAGCTTTTCCTCAAAAAAGGTTGTGCCACACAGTTTAGTTTTTTATTATTAATATTATCAGAAAAGTTTAAAATCAAAAAAAAAAAAAAGACAAGCCGACCCCCCCCCCACACACACACACACCACACCCACACGCGCACACTCCAAAAGAAAAGAAAAACAAAAAAGACACAACTACTTTATCTGGCTTGACCCCAGAATGAATAAGTGTGACCTGTATGATGACTTTGTTTTGGCCCACCACATTGAATGGCAGACAAGCATTCAGGTATAGCTTATTCAAGTGATTGAAACTTAGGCTGACTTGATTACAGCAGCAGCATTTTGCAGGTGATTCTTGCGGAGACTTTAATGGAAGAATTATCACAAGATCTAAACATTGGGGGAGTCTCTCTTCAATCTAGGCGCAAGTCATTGTATAAGGCGAGATCAATATTTACCGGAGTATATTGAAAAGATAAAAAATTGTTTCCCCTTTTACGAGCTACACTTGACATATCAGCAGATATTTAAGTTTAGTTTTATTCACAATTAAATGCTTCTACAGTGTGGGAATTCGGAGAATATGCAATGTAGAAAAACTCACCAGCACTTGAAAACTGGCAGTAGATCTTCGTTTGCACTTAATCAGTCGTCGGAGATTCCAGATAGCCCTACCAATGCAATGGAATTCTTGTGTAGATCATGGAGTCCTTCTGCCTCTGAATTCCTGAATGGGATGCCATCAAGTGTAAGCAACTAAATTTATACTTGTATTTCATTTGATGATCATATGACAACATGATAATGCAATATTCTGTCGGGCATCATCTAAGACTTTCAGTTTGATTAGTCTTTTCTTTTTTTTTTTTTTTTTTTTTGCTCTAATTATAATAAATTTTCATGTTTCCGTAGGATCTGATGTTACCATTGAAAGTCAATAGTAAAATACAGAGGCAAGACGAAAAAGTAGTAGAAAATCTATCAGAGACGATAGTTCAAAGAAGAGGATCCATATCTAAGAAAGCCGAAAATATCAGGGTAACTCTTTCTAACACTTAAACTCAAACTCAGGTTAGCATTTACCAGGGCTTTCTCAACAAAAAAAAAAAAAAAAAAAAAAAAAAAAAAAAAAAACCTTAACAAGATAGTGCTCAAGCATGTGTTTCAGACGCTAGCATGTGTTCATTATATAGGTTGACATGAATCAAATGAACGGATGGTTAAAAGGCCGATCACTGACAAGTTTCTTAAGATCACATCAAAAGAAGAAGGAAGAGCTTCATTTCCACACTGCCAAACTAGATGTTGCCCTCTCTATTACTCGTTTGGCTGCAGCAATCGCTAATTTTGCCACCCATGGAGGAGGAGGTGTTGCTTATGACCAGCACATGGGAACTGCAGTTGCCACAGCTGCAGCTCTAGTAACAACAGTGTGGGCGGAGACAGCAGAGTCAATGGGTGCACAAAGAAGAGATGTAGCCTCTGCCATTAAAGCTGGTTTGGCTATTCAAACTCCGATGGATATGATGGCTCTAACAGCCACAGCTGCCACATGTAACGCCTCGCAAATTTTTTATTATAATTTAATCTTTTGTGAGAGTTCATAATTTTATTTAATTTTTTATTATAATTATTTTCTTTTTTTAAAAAAAAAAGACTTTCCCCCCACCTATTTTCTTTGACGATTCCATATGATGATTCATGTTAGATTCCATATGATATGTTAGAATGCATATGATAATTCATGTTAGCAGACCCCAAATCATTTAGGAACTAAGGCTTTGTTGTTGCTGTAATCTTTTGTGTCATCAACTGTTAATTATTATCGTTTACCAGGTTTAAGGGGAGCTGCAACACTTGAGTCGAGAGCTATGGCTGACTGGTACTTCCCTAAGGGTAAAGAGATGATTAAAGTTGGTGCACAGATATGCATAATCTTGCCTTCCGGTGCGCAAAATAAGTATTTATACGAGAGCTTTGAGCAATACTTCTATATATATATCAAAGTAATATTAATGTGAATGCAGGTCAAAGAAAATGCAAATGGGTAACTGTAAATTTAAACCACAGAGAGCTTATACTAAGTTTTCCAAAGAAGTACTTGGGAGGTGCCATAACCACATCAACAGAGTGTATGATTTTCTTCTCTATGAACTTGATAGAATAGTGTGTGTGTGAGTGAGAGAGAGAGAGAGAGAGCACCGTTGTCTTCGGTTTGTGATCACTCCATAGTTCAAAACCCATAACGTTTTTTCTGTGATCTGCAGACAAGGCAATCAACATTATAGAGGAACCAAATCGAGACAGGGGTTACTTACTTCTCAGCTTGAAGACCAACAAAGGTATCATCAAGCTAATGTTCGAGGATGAGAAGCAATTTACGATCTGGGTGTCAACCATTTCCAAGCTTCTAAAAACTCACAGCTCACTATGAAGAACGTTTCAGAAAAGTTGCAAATTACACATCCGTCTTCTCTATATTGTACAGGAGGCAAAAGAAGTTGTACAGTTGGTTAATTTCAAACAGCTGATTTAAAATACACATATACATAGAGGATATGAAACGAGCCAAACTTCAGAGCCATGGACAAAATTTTGAACTTTTATTAATAACAGTGAAGATATATTACAATGTTATCAATACAAGCGACATAATACATGCTAAGAAAATATGGAAGGTGAAATTCTATAACAGTGAGATGTCTCAAACCTCTCTTTGCACTTGTGTAGGTCGCTATATATCGTCAATCCATATGAAGTGGTTTTGTTGCCAATTCACGAAACAACACTCATTTCTCTTCAAACTCGACATCAATGATATCTGGTCTGGACTTTTTGGAGGAAGTTGTACCATTGCGACCTCTTGAATTGAAGTTCTCTTTTGGCTGCCAGACAATGTTTCCACAGCCCATACATTGAACCATTTGGTTTTTTGTTTCCGGCAAACTGTCTCTTACAAGCTGGACAATTCCCCTGTTCAAGCCAAGAGAGAATTTTTGGTAATAGCGCACATCCTAATAAAATACTACTGTATGTAATGTAGTTATAAAATTTTTATATGAATCAATTTGACCTGAATCAGAATGGGAAAAAGCAAGCCAAGCAAGTGTTAATGTTAAATTAAGACTTTGTAGCAATGGCTTCCGTTCAAATTAACTTGAGCAAAGATAGAGTACAGGAAACAACTGAAATGGGGAAAAAGAAAAAGCAACAACTTTTACCTTAATAATCATATTATTGGCGATAACCCCAATGAGAAGAGAACCAGCAAACGGTAGTACCCATGTCGCAAATATCAGAATTTGAAACAGCCATCCAGATAGAGCGAACCACAGGAAGAAGACAGTCTACATATATACAAGAAAATACAAAAATCCATTCACAGCAACTAAAAGAACTTTTTGATAGGAATAGCAACTAAAACAACTAAGAAAAATGAATATATTACTTATTCTAAATGATGTCTACAAAAAAATTCTCCTCTTCAAAAAAATATGACACCCAAGAAACTTACCCTGAAAAGATTCTAACAATTTAGGAAAACTCCAGAGGTTTTCTGGTACGCTCAAAACACTCCAATTCACATGCGACTTTGAGAGAAAATAGGGGTGTCAAAATACGCAAGATATGAACTGCCAACTTCACTAACATATTAGCCAAGATATCCAAACAGAACTTGTACTCTTATGCTCATCAAAATTATAGCTGCAATACCATTTGGAAACAAATTCATGTAACAAGCTGGTAAGAGTGCCCAACCATGTCAAAAGTTTTCAAGAGTCTCATGCCAACAATTAACGGTAAAATGACAACAAAAATCCTACTCCCTCTCTACCAAAATTATAGTCCCTCTTCCCTATTTGTTTTGTCCAAAAAAATGTCCTACTTCTGAAAAAGGGTACGCCAACGATTCCAAAATGAGTGTCCATATTTGAGTGTTTTAAAGGAAGTCGCTAAATTAACAGTTAACAAAATATCCATATTCCAATGTATATTTGAAATAAAGTATGTAAGGTGGGGAGTAAGAGTATTTATGTATATTTGCTACTAAATTGCTTTAAGTCAATTTTCATAAATTTCCGTCAAAGTCAATACAATGGACACTCGTTTAGGGAGAGAGGGAGTGATAATGTTGCTGCAATTTCAATAAGGTAAAAGCAACTAAACCTACATCTTGAGTTCAAATTATTCTTGAAAAGTTTATTACTCCCTCAGTCCCAAAATGAATGTCCAACTTTTTTTTCAAATTTGCTCTTAATCAAGAGCAAATTTGAATATTATTATTTTTTTGGACATTCATTTTGGGACGGAGGGTAGTAATGTGCAACTAACATTAGCCAAGGAGAGCTATCAGATATATACTCCCTTCGTCCTGGAAATAAAAGAAAAGATGTCGCATATGACAAGTCCAACTTCTTAATATTATTCTTTTGATATTCTATAACTCTTTTGATTTGCATGGTGTGATATACATCTCTATATCCCGCTTTAGATAATTATCCTCACTTAATAAATCATAGTATCATACAAAAAAAAGTTAATTTTTTTTCAAGATTTGAAGCTATTATTTCGAAAATGTGACTCTTTTTTGGTACAGACATTAAGTAGAAAGTGCGACTTTTTTAGGCACGGAGGGAGTATCAAACTGACACATATATATAGACAAGTTGGTCTAAGCCAATCTAAGGAGCAGAAGAAATATCGACCAGAAAGTAAAAGGTATAACTATGTCATGAATTGGTGGCATTACATACATAGGAAAACAAGAAGTGCGACTAAAATGAAACATACAATTAAGTAATACTCACAGCAAAACTTCTGCCAACTGGAGTATCCAAGAAATCACTGATCTGCTTTTTATACTGCAATAATAAGGTACAGATAAAATTAACCTAGATGTGATGATATAAGATAGGTCAAAACAACCAAACTCGAGGAACAAAATCATGAGAAAATCCATTCAAGTGTGATGTCTAAAGCATAAACAAGAATCTAGAAACTAAATGGCAAGTCACTACAACAACACCAACAAAGCCTTGGTCCCAAATGATATGGGTCGGCTAACATGAATCGGCATATGAAATCGTCAATCAAAAGAAAGAAAAAACGTGGAGGGGGGGGGGGGGGGTCATCCGCATGTATTTTTGCCTACGCCACATTTTCTTCAATCCCAAGTAGACTCATATCGTTTTCAATCACCTTTATCCATGTTTGCATAGGCCTTCCCCTACCTCTCAGCATCTTATCACTTCTCCACTCTTCAGGCATTTCACAAAAAATAAGGTACTTCCACCTTGGTGCATTCCATTTGGGGATTCTTGTGTCAAATATTCTCATCATGCTCACGATTTAGACCTTATATATGATATGAAGCGAGTTAGCTATAACACCAAAATTTTGACATAATGGTTAATTCTGAGGCTAGTATGTATGTTTTAAATAATTACACTCTCAAATAGAAATTTTTTTGAGGGGCAAGAGGGAGTATTTGTTAACTTGGAAATACGAGTGAAGTTTCTCCTACATGGTAGATGATGATTGTTACGATTATTGATGAGGGTTAGCATAGATATGGGATCAGGGTAATCCACTCAAGAACAGAAGCTCGAGTTTAAAATCATTAATATGACATGCTCTAAATGTCCTTATGCCTTTGGTTGTATTTGTAATTTGTAAAAAATCTAAATTAGTGAATTTTCCCTCCCACCTGCAACATAAACAATACATTGGGGATTTTTTTTCACCGCATTGATGAATGCATGCAAATAAACAAAATTAACAAAGGGTGATAATATATCCTAGAAATTTCAGCCGAAGTTTCCAAATTCATGCTTATCATAATAAGTTCCACAACATGGTTCGACTATTGCAAGACCCCTCACCATATCAATCCCCCCAAAGCAAGTCCTCAAAAACTACCAATTTGTGTATATTTATTTAGTCCTCTATCCAATAAGTGTCCATTTTCTCAATGATTTTACTCGTTCAACCTTTCCCACCTAGCATATCCTAGTTTGCACTTGGAATGCTATTATCTACTCCCTCCGTCCCAGCGAAAGAGCCACTAAATTAGCCGGGCACGCAAAATAAGAAATGTGATGTAGGAAAGAGAAAAAGTTTAAATGTTGTGAGTATGAAAAATTAAATAGGAGAGAGAATGAGTGGGAGGTGATGTAAGAAAGAGAATGTTGTGAGTGTAAAAGTAAAGTAGGAGAGAGAATGAGTGGAGAGAATAGTGATTTAAGGTTTCCTTTTTGGGAAAGTGGCTTTTTAAATGGGACGCCCAAAAAGGAAATAAATGGCTTTTTCGTTGGGACGGAGGGAGTATACATTAAGAACATTCCGCCATATGTGCTACTCTGTAGTAAACTGTCTAAAAGTTATCATCCGTAGTTTCCACAAAAAAATCGGGATGGAGGGAGTATATTAGATTAATAAAGAATATTCAGTATTCATAGGGAGGGGTAAATAGGGAAACTGAACAAACTAAATCCCAATTTGTAGTGAGAAATCCCAAGATCACAGAAGCATCTAATAGAACTATTAGCTCTGGGATTGTAACCTCCCATAACTTTCCATCGGTCACCAAAATTTGAAACTTTGCTCGTTTCTGTTTTTAAGATCAAGTAATCGAGGATATTTCCAGCTAATCTTTTTTGTTCATTTTGAGTCCATCTCTCACTCAAAATCAATGAACCTGGAAGTACTTTCGCAAAATTTACTTACCATAGAAAAGCGAAAGATGCTTCTTCAGCAAGAAGAAGAATCCTACGCATCATACTTATTAATATAATTCTTTATTACTGATGTCCATGCTCATTCGGTAAGCTACTTCCCCAAATTCTATCTGCTTGATGTTAATAAATTAATATTGTAATTCCCAACGGGTAGACGCTGACCATGTGAATAAATGCGAACCAACTAAGTGATTTTCTCTCATATTATCTCCCATCAGGAATATATACTAGCTGATGAATTTGTCGACTACCAATTTTATACTGCCTCCGTCCGGAAAATATAATCTCATTCGACAAGTCGAACGTTTAAGAATGATACTTTACAGGCTTGCATTCTTGAACCGCACAAAATTTGTTGTCTTTCTTATAAATGAGACTATGTATCCTGGATCTAGACAAACCAAAAAGTAAAGAGTGCCACTTTTTCTGGAAGGAGAGAGTATTTTCTAACCTCACCATATATCATCTTAACATTGGTACTTTCATTGCAAATTTACATTTGTTTCATAAAGTAATGTGGGTTCTTCTGCAAGAATATCACTTAGATTATTCTTTCAATAGCAAATAACCACAAAACTAATGCCTTAAAGTAGCATACAGTTTATGTCTTGTTCGAAGTTGAACATTTCAAATACACACTTTCAAGAAGGCAAAATGCATTGGTTAACTTTAAACAAATTATGAAAATGGCTTCCGGTAACAATTTCCCAGGAATCCCAACCACTTGTGAAGGACTCAAAACTAAGATTTTTCAAGGCATTGGCCTCTCTCTGTGACGGAAAAGTCTTTCTGTCACAATTGAGATTCTCTTCATGCAATTTGAACTAATTACACTAAAATGGAATGCATTAAAATAACTTTTGATGCGTGCAATGAGCACTAAGAAGTCCCTCATTTCCCTAATACAATTCCACAGCAAAAAAATCCAAATTTAAGTTCTTTTCGTAAGTGCCATAGCAAAATCTAGCATTACAAAACACATCATCGTCTCAAGCTCATTAATAAAAATAAACAAAAAATTCTGTCAATAATTGGAATACAATTAACTACAATACCCCGCAATTGTATTTATAAAAAGTAGGAAATGGAACAAACCCTAGGCCAATTGATACTGAAATCAAGAGCAAAAGCCCGCCACCGTTGCGTAATCTCAAAATCTCGGTCAATCTCCCGTGCACGATCAGAAGCCGACTGAGCCACACTCGATAACCGGCGAACAACAGAGTACTGGCGGTCAATTCGCTCAGCAGTCTTCTTGGTCTCATAAACAAGCTGTTCGAAACCATTGTTGGCATTACGCCAGGCGTCCCTCCAGACCTCGCCGGAGGCCATGCGCTTTTTGAATACATCGAAGTCGTTGCGCCTAGAGGCTTGAACCTTAAGTACGTTGGGTGGTGAAGATAAAGAAAGATTAATTGAAAATGGATTGTTGTGCGTAGTTGGACGAAGACATTCGGATTTTAAAGGGATTATGCCGGTAGGCCATGGAAGGCTCGTCGCCATGGCTGTCGACGGGAGCAATCGACGATGAACGAGAAGGTTGGAACGGGAGCAATCGACCGGAGTGCACGGGCCTCTAAAGCCCGGTATGGCCCTTTTATGTGGGCTTCAATTTCAATTTTAAAGTCCAATATAGCAGGTTTTTGCGTGCTCAAAATAATGGGTTTTTGTGAGCTATATTTAAACGAATATTGAGTGAGCTCGGACTTGACCTTGACCTTGTTCTTCAATTTCAATTTTAAAGTCCAATATAGCAGGTTTTTGCGTGCTCAAAATAATGGGTTTTTGTGAGCTATATTTAAACGAATATTGAGTGAGCTCGGACTTGACCTTGTTGTATTTGAAAAAATTTATTGTAACAGATGAAAATCGAGGTAGAGAAAGAGGGATCAAGTTTTTTTTTCTTTGTAATTTGGTTTTGATTGTTGGGTAGTTTGTTTTTCCGCGATAAGATTGTTGTCCATCAATGTCTTGGCAGGTAGCTTGAATGATTTTTTAGCAGAAAACATTGAACTTTTGATTGTGTTTCTGGGTAAACAAAACCCTATTTTATGGTATGAATATTTCCATCACAGAGAGTGTGTTTTCATCTTGGATCAATTATTCAAAAGGATGGAGAATTAGATGGTGATGTGGCTCATAGGATTAAAGCAAGTTGGTTGAAGTGGAAGAGTGTCACACTCTATGTGATCGCGGCATGCCCAATAGATTAAAGGGAAAATTCTACCGCACGGCAATTAGGCCGGCATTGTTTTACGGCATCGAATGTTGGGCCGTGAAACAGTGTCACGTGCATAAGATTAAGATGAATGTTGCGGAGATGCGTATGCTTCGATGGATGTGCGGTCATACAAGAAAGGATCGATTGGGAAATGAGGTGATTAGAGGTAAAGTAGGAGTTGCGCCCATTGAGGATAAAATGAGGGAAAATCGTTTGAGGTTGTTTGGACATGTGAGAAGGAGACCGAGTAATGCACCGGTTAGGAGGCCGGAACAGTGGAGAAATGATAAAATGGCGAGGGATAGGGAAAGACTCAAACAAATTTGAATTAGAGTGATTGAAAATGATATGAGTTTACTCGGAGTGGATGAAAGTATGGTGTTGAAGAGGCCGGAGTGGAGGGCAAAAATCCATGTGGGGGGCTGATTTTTTTTTTTTTTAATTTTTTTTCCAATAACCTTTTCACACGATGACATATGATGATTCATGTTAGCCGACCTCAAATTATTTTAAGATTAAGGCTTTGTTGCTGTTGTTGTTGTTGTAGAGTGTGTTTTCATCTATTATGATGATGTGCTTTCTCTTTCTGAAGTTTTGATTTTTCAGTCTATTTTTGTTTATCTTTAAATATTGCATGCAATATTTTTACTTGGAAAAATCTTATTATTGCACAGTGGTTTTAGTGGATTCCGAATGAACATTTTCTTTGTAATGCATAGACAAGATGCCGTTCTTTCGATAATTTTTGCTGATTTCTTCCTGTCTGCACAATCTACTTGTTAAATTTGCCGACAATTCATTTAAGTTTCTTACCGCCGCAAATATATTTCACCATGGACGGATGAACGGATGAAAGAAGTAAATGAGTTTTGAGTCTTTTGGCTTCGTGAGTATTAAATTTATTATATATATAAATTACAAAACGACATAATTTTGAAAAAGACGGGCGGTAGAACAATAAAAGCCCGATCTCAGCCTGAGCCCGTGGGCCTTCAAGCTGTCAAGCCCAGCAGGGTTGAAAACATTGCGGCCGCGAGCCTTGCGGGCTGGGTTTTTGCGAATTTTGCGGGTCGATTGACGAGTTTGCACACCCATAATTTTGGTTTCTTCTGGTTGTTTTTTGGGCTTATGGGCCTCTCTTAGATTATTCTCATCAGTGATCCCGACCCAACTCAATCTCAAATAAAATATTAATTTCTCTCACTTCCATATACACACTCCCAACTTTATATAATTTATACTCTCATCAGTGACCTCGACCCAACCCAACCCAACCCAACCTTTTAAAAATAAAATATTTATTTTTTCTTTACTTCAACTTACCTAAAATACTTATCATTTTATTTTTTAAAATAATGTATTAGTAATAATATTTTTAAAATTACCCGTAAAATTATTAAAAATAATTACCCATACAATTATAAAAAAATGAATTTTGATATATATATTTTTTTAATTTATATATTTATATAAAATAAACTAGTTTTAAAAATATATTTATCTAAACACAAAATCAAAATAATTTGATGAAACAAAAAAAAAAAAAACATTAAATGGTGACCCAATCGAGACCAACCTTGAGGCAACTAGCCAACCTATGTTGTGATTTTTCATGACTTTCAATGTTTTTTTTTTTTTTTTTTTTTTTTTTTTGGTGACTCTCACAAGGAGAGTCACCTATGGAAATGGTCTTAGGTTGGAAATGGGCCTTGCAAGCACACACCTTGATTCCCTAAACTAGCTTATACTCTTGCAGCCACATTTATGAGTCTTATCTTTCAGTTTATTGTTTTTTTAGGGGTATTTCTATTTGTACAATTCAAATTCTATTTGCACAATGTGTTTCTAGATAAAAGTGATCCATTAATGTTTTTTTAGGTCTTTATTAATTTTGGAATTTGAACTTCAAATCCTATCATCTAGACCCTAACTCCTTTATTAAAACTAATTAATTGCATTCTTCTTCTTCTTCTTTTTTTTCTTTTTTCCCCATTAGACTTCAGCTCTCCTTTTTTTTTTTCATTCTTCTAGTTTCTGAAATACTTAGTTTATTAATCCAACAATACTATAAATTTTGAAAAAATTCCTTATAAAACGTTTATAGTTTCATTAATAGGCTTTTTATCTAATATTAAAAAAATTTCAACACTAAAATCATTGTAAATAAATTTAATAGTATTTTCCCAAAATTCTTAGATAATTCTTTTTTTAGAGATAAGTGTATATTTATAAGACATTTTATATGACAATATCTTAATAATTTAAACATATTTTTGTTATAACTCAAGACAATTAAACTACTCGAATTAACTTCTTAATATGTATGAATTAAGTATTTTTACTCATATTTCAGGGCGGATAAAGCAACTTATTAAAGTAATAAAAGTAAGGCAAACATTAGCTAACCACGTTCTTGTTTTAAAAAAAAAAAAAAAAACTACCCACTTTATTTTTGCATGTTTGATATTATTGAAACTAATTATCTTATAATTCCCAAAAAAATTAAATCATGAACAATTTCCTTAACTAAAAATTAAGCCTAAAAATTGCTCTTATTCAAGAGAATTTTTGCATGTTTGATATTATTGAAACTAATTATCTTATAATTGTGCAACTACATGGGCTACTCCATATTTGAATCAAATTAATGTACTAATAAAAAAAATATTTATATTTTAATTGTACTGTTGAATTTGTTGTACTGGCTGAATCGAAGATACGAAATAAATTAACCTAGTAGTATGTTGACTTATTTCAGATGTTTTAATTATATAAATCTCTTAATTTCTTTAATTTAGATATTAGTATTATAAATTTATATAGATAAATATTTATAATATAAATTAATTTTATACAAAACTATATTGAAATTAATCGAAAGAAAATTTATAAATTAAAATATAACTATAACTAAAAATATCATAATATTAAGGTAATTGAGTAAGTAGATCATTCTAATTTTCATATTAGTATAATAAGGTCTAGTTAGATAGGGAGACTATATAATTATTAGGAGATTATGATGAAAAGTAAGAAAACAAAAAACGAGGTCTTCAATCATGACTAACTCGCACAACTTTTCATACTCTTAATTAGCTGTTTAGTACTTCTAGATTTTTTACACATTATTTTAATATAAAAAATGTGTAAATAGTAGGACCCTTTTTTTAGCCATCACTTGTTGCCAAATTCAAAAATACATTTATTTCAAAATAAAAGTCAAATCAAATGTGACACAATTTTGTGATGGCCGATCTTACGACAATTTTGTGATGGCCGATCTTACGAGTGAGATACACTCACAAACAAAATTGCTCGTCCAGATAAATGAACTAAAATTTGTTTATTTAATGAAGTTCAAATTTACATCGAGATAGAAATAAACAAAGGGAATTTTTCCCATAAGTTTTTTTTGAAATAAATCACTTCCCACTAAATTTTTCATTGTATTAAAATGTCTCATAAGTTCTCATGTTGTATTATGTATAATACAACACTTAGTTATGCAGTAGTTTAAAATCATAATACTGCATCTGTTGAGTTTTATGGATCCATGCGCAGCGGAATAAGCATCTAAATAACACAAAATCCAAGCCCTAAGATCCGTTCTATACGATTAAATTGAATTTCTATGAGATAGAATTTGCCAACCTTAATTGTTTTCCGGTCTTGAGCTATCGAACAATTTGTCGGTGTGATTTTGAATAACAATCTTCGATCTCCAAAACCCTTTGAATCTTCGAATTGAAACTCTAGGCCTTAATCGTCAAACGAGCGAAGACCCTCTATTGTTGTATTCACACGTTAGAATGAACCAAGAACGGTTCTTGAGAATTGCTAGATTCTTAAACCTTGGAGAGAATATTGAGAAACCTTTTGTTGTGATTTTTCTGTTGAAAAATTCGGCTCTTTAATTAGGGTTTACAGACTTAATACTTATACTACATTAGTATAGGTATTTGTTTCCTAATCAAATTAGGAAACTGTCTGTCAAACCGCCTCAGGCATGAAGTGTCGCACGACCATACGAGTCTTCTAGACAAGAAGTGTCGCACGACCATACAAGTCCTCTGGACAAGTTATGTCGCGCTACAACATATGTTGTCGCGCTACAACTTATGCCTGATGAGGAACTCTCAATATTCTTCTTTGGTTTAACCAATTCATTCTAGTTGCGTGTGACCCAATAGGATAATATTATGTTGGCAATGAGCTCGATCAAATCGACCCTCATAAGACATAAGCGGACTCTAGCAAGCCATTATGTCTACCCAAATAATATAATGTAAGAGTTCACGTTTCCAATGGTACACTTCCATTTCTCCCTTTGTCTCACGATGTTATATTGAACACAAGTCATGGTCCACGTCAACTTGTATCTGTTCAATGCCTTCTCGTTCTTGAGTATAATGATAGTCCAATCATATTGGGGTGTGGTCACACGCTTTCATCATTATCACTCATCGAGGGGCCCAAGCAAAACATCTCTCTTCTGAGGGACAAATTCCATCTTGACTTATCATCCTTCCCATCATGAATCCGATCATGCCAAACATAGCCTTTATAAATATCGTGTTAAGATATCGTTTAACTAAAATCAAACATGACTTTCATCATATGTAAGGTCATGATAATCTCAGGTCTAGGGACTAAATGAAGTGACCATATGAGATTTAATTATGACATTTGACCATGACATAAATCTCATACGGGTCAAGTCCAGTCACTTGTTCACTAACAAGTACCCATAATTTCAATGTGCATCTCTATGCATATAATCATCATATGATTATCCATTGACAATTATACTAATTATTCTCTTAATAATCAGGGACGGAGATTATTATAATAAATATGCAAACTATATAATAATCAAAAAATAAACTTAAACGATAAAAGTGATACATAACGGTTTTCAGTTAAACATAACTAAAGCCTAGGGCATTACACCAACAGTCTCCCACTTGCACTAGGCTCCATTTATGTATCGAATACTCATGGATCTAACATGATCATCATGCTTCTGCCTGTGCGAGGGTCTTTGTAAGTGAATCCCTTATGTCATCATCGGTTGATACTTTGTATATCTTAACGTCTTCTCATTCTTCATGAATCTTGAAAAACGTCTAAGTAAGTGTTTGGATCGCTGTTGTGATCTTGGTTCCATTGTTTGCACAAATGGCACCACAATTGTCACAACAAAAGTTTCACTGATTAGTGATACTTGGAACATTTCCAAAACACTAAATTAACTTTTGATCCAAACTGCCTCCTTTTAGCTACATCATATGTTGCTAAATTTTGGCCTTAGTCGTAGAATCGGCTACGATTTTCTGCTTGGAATTATTCCAACAAAACCGTACCTCTAATAAGCATAAACATAAATTCTAATTGCAATTTTAAAATAACTTTGTTAGTTTGGAAGCTAGCATCTATGTAACCCTTACAACAAGATTAACTTTCAATCTTTCAAATACCAAGAACGTATCCTTAGTTCTTCTTAAGTACTTAAGGATCGTCTTGACTTGACTGCCATCCAATGGTTTACATCAGGATCAGATTGGTATCGACTCATCGTGCTTAGAGCATATGAGACGCCCGGTCTAGTATAAATCATGGCATACATGACAGATCCAAATGCCGAAGCATATAGAACTTCACTCAATCCCCTTTTGCTCATCAATTGTCATAAGACAATGAGTATTGCTAAGAAAAATACCATGACCCATTGACAAGCTACTCTTCTTAGACTCTTCTAAGAACCTTGTCAATATGAATACTTTGACTCAAACCAATTTATCCTTCTAGATCTATCTCTATAGATCTTGATGCCAAGGATGTAAGCGGCTTCACCCATATCTTTCATTGAGAAACCTTTCCTTGACCAAGACTTGACAGTCTTAAGTGTTGGAACTTATTTTTCCAATGAGTAAGATATCATTGTAATAAAACAATAGAAATAATACTGCGCTCCCACTGAATTTCATGTATACACAAGATTCATCTTTGTTCTTTGATGAAGTCAAACTCTTTGACCAATTCATCAAAACGAAGATTCCAATCCTTGAAGCTTGCTTCAACCCATCTCATGGATCTTTGCAACATGCATACTTTATTAGAATTTCTAGGATTGACAAAACTTCGGGTTGTTTACTATACACATCCTTAATAATCTTTCCATTTAAAGAAAGTCATTTGACATCCATTTGTCATATCACATAGTCACAATATGCGAAAATGGCAATTGAAATTCTAATATACTTCGACATTGTAACTGGCGAAAAAGGGTTCCTTCATAGTCAATACTATGAATTTGCCTAAATCCCTTTGTTACAATTCATAGTCATGAAAGTATGCACCTTCCCATCCATGTCGGTCTTGACGACCTACTTGCACCCTTTAGTTTTTACACCTTCAGGTAGCCTAATCAAGTTCCAAACTTGATTGTCAAACATGGATTGTAATTCGGATTCCATGGTTCCTATCCATTAATCCATATTAGGAGTGGACATCGCCTCAAGATAGGAAGTAGGATCGTCGTTCTCAATGACTTTCACCTTATTACTTTCCGATACGAGAAATCAATATTTCTTGGTTCGGATTGTAACCTATCCGATCTACGATGGACTTGTGCATCTTGAACCGGTTCCACAATTCCTTTGTGAACTTGGTTCCGTCTCTACTCTTGGATCCATGTCATTTTCAGGTTCTTGAACTTTTTTCAAGATTAATTTTACTCCCACTAGATTCTTTATTGAGAAACTATTTCTCAAGAAACAAATCGTGTAGAGCAACAAACGTTTTGTTCTCTTTGTGGTTGTAAGATTAATTTCTGAAAATAACTTTATCAAATTTGGTGCTAACTTATACGAGACAAGTCTCTTTACATAAGATTCGCAACCCCAAATCTTCATGAAAGACAAACCAAGTTTTCTTCCATGCCACATCTCATGTGGGGACTAAGGAACCGATTTAGTAGGGACTCGATTCAGTGTAACCACATCATTTCTAATGCATATCCTCAAAAGGAGATAGGAAATAGGAAAGTCTAATTGACACATCATCGAACGAACCATGTCTTACAAGGTTCAATTCCTCCTTTCAGACACATCATACAATGTGGTGTTCCGGGTGGAGTCAACTCTGAAACGATTTCATAGTTTTGAGATGATTGTCAAACTCTTGGCTCAAATATCCATCACCTCGATCTAATCGAAGTACTTAATAGTCTTGCCAAGTTGTTTTGTACTTCATCTTGAAATGTTCGAAACATCTCAAACGATTCACCTTTGGACTTCATCAAATAGACATAGTCGTATCTAGATAAGTCTTTAGTGAAATGTGATGAAATACCGAAGTCTTCACCTAACAATGCTACTTAATGGTCCACATACATCTCATGTATAATGACCAATAAGTCACTATCCCTCCCACTACTTTTAGTGTAGGGTGGTTTGGTCAATAATCCCAATAAATAAGATCCACATTCCTCAAATGATTCATGGTCATATGAGTCTAAAAGTCCATGTTAATGGAGTTTAGATATATGTTTCTTATTTATTTGACCAAGCCGGCAATGCTATATGAACGCGTTGTTCATATTGTTCGGTTCAGATTTCCATTTATATTATAGATATCTTCAATATTATTTTGTTTCTCATATCAAGGATATGAAGACCATTCAACGACATATGCATTACAATAAGGCATATCATTAAATAAATATAAAACTTCTTATTGAAAATAAGAAAATTATATCTTTCATCATCCATTTAAGAAACGAAAATAATACTCCTACTCAAATTCGGAACGTAGTCATACTTGTTCAAAACAAGTACTACTTCACAAGGTAAAGTGACTTCATAAGTTCCTATGGCTAATGTAGCAACTATTGCTTCATTCCCACACATAGATTTAATTTACCTTCTTTGAGTAGCTTTCTATTCTTTATCCCTTGCACATTTAAATAAATGTGGGATCCAATCTGGTATCATATACCCAAGAACAAGAAGTCGAAAAGAAAATATCTATCATATAGATACTTGAAGTAGTAACAATCATATTACCCTTCTTCACCTTTTTAAGCCTTCCTAATAATCCTTGCAACTTTGCTTCCAATGACAATCTTATTGCAATGATAACAAAATGCATCCTTTTGAGACACTTTGGGCTTAGCCTCTTTGGCTTTGCAACTTTTGCCTTAGGTTTAGCAACCTTTGCTTTACCTTCTTTTCCTTTCTCTATGAACCCTTTTCTTGTGTCAACCATTAACACAATATGCGGATTGCTACTTCTTTCATCATATGAATTAAGAGCCTTCACCACAACATACATCTTTCGCCTAGCTTGCACTTGGAACATTTCCTTTTGTGTTATGCTAGAACAAAAGAATAGTTATCATGTGCTCAAGGTTCTTCATAAGAGCCTTTAAACATGGTGGCAAATACAAGGCAAGCAATATTGTCAGAATCATCAACATGTTTCTAATGTTGCTTCCTTATTTGTCCTTTGCAACATTTGCAGTGGGTTCAGTAGAAACGGATTCGTCAAGAACGTACACATTATGTATTGTTCATTTCGAACTTTGTCCTTCATAAGGACGAATCGCAATTATCATTATGTAATGCTACTTCTACAACAAAATATACAAATTATATGAATACATATCAATATTAACACATTTATCATCTAGGAGCAAATAATGTATTTTACAAATACTCCCACTAAATCATACACCTTCCAATGCAAATAAGCATAATATGCATTTAATGGGCTAAGATCCAACTTTAATTTAATCTCAAGTACGCTATGGTGCACCGCTCGAGATTAAACTAATTAGGTAGAAAACATCAATCATATCATATATGACTCTTATATTTTTTGTGAGATTTATTTAAGACATCATATGTCTAAGCATATTTTAATCTCATCTTATGCCTTGGGTCCAAAATCATTTTGATAACCCAATTAAGTTCATCCACTTTAAACGTATAGGAATCACCATTTTCTCATCTTGCTCGCAAACGGAATAGAATCAAAGCACCTTGCTATGACAAGCCCACCCAAAACTATCCGAGTAGTCGTATTTTAATCATGGATTGGCATAAAGAACTTAAAAGTTAAATGAAGGTTCTTTAAAGTAAATTATAAGCATATCAACAAAGATAATCATAATGTACACCAGGTAAGTTTTCAAGAAAATAGGTGAGCCACAAGGACTGCTTAAGTACCAAATCTTTCTTCGACAGAACTCTCCTAGTCATGCACAATTATAATACCAATTTGAATGCAACATAATCAATACTTTGTATACTGATTTGTTTCTCTTAAACAATCAGACTCATAAACTGATTTATTTCTCATAAACAATCAGATTCCTTCAAATTTTGCGTAAACTGACTTGTTTCTCATAAACAATCAGAAAACCAAAATTTAATGTTTCAACTAAACATTTAGGAAATTATGAATCAATGTTTAAACTAAACATCTAATAAAATTCTTAACACTTAAGAACAAATAATTTATGCATTGCAATAATTAATAAAAATGTTGTGAATTTGGTGGTATCCCGTTGTAATCTAGACAAAGAACAAAATACCCACAAGCACAATAATGGAAGAATCACACACACAAGAACACAAGAAATTGTTTACCCGGTTCATTCAACACATGAACTACGTCCGCGGGCAATTGCCAAGCCAATATTGTATTAGACACTTTCTAATACGTTGCTTCTACAACTACAATGTGTTCTAGGTCGTATCTATGTTTATATAGCAATACAAGAAAATCCTAAATCAAATTAAGAAGAGTTTGAATCAAAATAGGAAACAAATCAGCTGCAAATTTTTCTCTCCCGACACGTGGGCGGTCGCCCACCACCACATGGGCGGTCGCCCATGAAAACATTTCCCAAGCCGTTCCTGGGCGGTCGCCCAACACAACAGAAACTCCTCCACGATTTTCCTCCTTGATCCCACCAACTCCTCCGACTTAGACTCCTTTTTCCTCATAGTTTAGGACTCTAATTCCAACAAAAAACACATTTAAATTAATTAAGCATGCATCATAAATAATGAATTAATCTAGCATAGCCCTATAAATTTTATTTCCAGAAATTTATAGCATCCAGATTAAGATAGAAACATATCAGATTACAAACATAATCACAGATTAGCAAGAAAAATTAACAAATTGAACCTGCTCTGATCAGGCAGAGTATGTCGTGTGACAGAAGCCTTCATAAGACCTGATCTGTCGCACGACCCTACGATGCCACCAAACCAGATCTGTCGCGTGACATAGGCAAACTATGTCGCGTGACAGAGAGTTACCAGATTTGCAGAATTTTTCAGCTCTTATCAATTCTAATCATAAAGCAATTAAATCAATAAAACAACTCTTATACAGATTTAATTCAACATAATCAGAAAACGGTTTTTTTATTGTTTCACATAAACAATAAACATTCTACCGCATACAAAACATGCAATAAGCATATAAACGATTTATATCTTGATTCTAGCATGTTAATTCAAACTTAGCCATACGAACGGGGCTCTGATACCACTGTTGGGTTTTATGGGTCCATGCGCAGCGGAATAAGCATTTAAATAACACAAAACCTAAGCCCTAAGATTCGTTCTATACGATTAAATTGAATTCCTATGAGATAGAATTTATCAACCTTAATTGCTTTTCGGTCTTGAGCTATCGAACAATTTGTCGGTGTGATTTTGAATCACAATCTTCGATCTTCAAAACCCTTTGAATCTTCGAATTGGAACTCTAGGCCTTGATCGTCAAACGAGCGAAGACCCTCTATTGTTGTATCCACACGTTAGAATGAACCAAGAACGGTTCTTGAGAATTGCTAGATTCTTAAATCTTGGAGAGAATATTGAGAAACCTTTTGTTGTGATTTTTCTGTTGAAAAATTTGGCTCTTTAATTAAGGTTTACAGACTTAATATTTATACTACATTAGTATAGGTATTTGTTTCCTAATCAAATTAGGAATCTGTCTGTCAAACTGCCTCAGGCATGAAGTGTCGCACGACCATACGAGTCTTCTAGACAAGAAGTGTCGCACGACCATACAAGTCCTCTGGACAAGTTATGTCGCGCTACAATATATGTTGTCGTGCTACAACTTATGCCTGATGAGGAACTCTCAATATTCTTCCTTGGTTTAACCAATTCATTCTAGTTGTGTGTGACCCAATAGGATTATATTATGTTGGCAATGAGCTCGATCAAATCGACCCTCATAAGACATAAGCGGACTCTAGCAAGCCATTATGTCTACCCAAATAATACAACGTAAGAGTTCACGTTTCGAATGGTACACTTCCATTTCTCCCTTTGTCTCACGATGTTATATTGAACACAAGTCATGGTCCACGTCAACTTGTATCTGTTCAATGCTTTCTCGATCTTGAGTATAATGATAGTCCAATCATATTGGGGTGTGGCCACACGCTTTCATCATTATCACTTATCGAGGGGTCCAAGCAAAACATCTCTCTTCCGAGGGACAAATTCCATCTTGACTTATCATCCTTCCCATCATGAATCCGATCATGCCAAAGATAACCTTTATAAATATCGTGTTAAGATATCGTTTGACTAAAATCAAACATGACTTTCATCATATGTAAGGTCATGATAATATCAGGTCTAGGGACTAAATGAAGTGACCAAATGAGATTTAATTATGACATTTGACCATAACATAAATCTCATACGGGTCAAGTCCAGTCACTTGTTCACTAACAAGTACCCATAATTTCAATGTGCATCTCTATACATATAATCATCATATGATTATCCATTGACAATTATACTAATTATTCTCTTGATAATCAGGGACGGAGATTATTATAATAAATATGCAAACTATATAATAATCAAATAATAAACTTAAACGATAAAGGTGATACATAACGGTTTTCAGTAAAACATAACTAAAGCCTAGGGCATTACACCAACAACATCCGCACCACCACCTCCGCCACAGCTCAGCTTCGCCGCCGCCTTCTGCTATCGCCACATTCGATCAATTTTCACCGGAATCCGACAATTTTTACCGGAATCCGGCCGCCGATCGCCAGAATTCGGTCGCCGAAGGTCGAAATTTGCTCGCCGGTCCATGGGCTTCGGACTCCGATCACCGGCGGCCGCCAAAATGTAATATTATGGCCTTAATTGATGTTGCATTTTCGAAACATAATACAACATAATACAATATAAAAAAGAAACTTATCAAGCATTATAAAACTCTTTTAAAATTTATCGAGCGTCCCAATAAACAAACACAATTAAAAAGAAAAATAAGTATTGTGGGAGCAGTCTTGCCTAGCTTGGAAAAATAATGGCGTCCACAACTAACTGCCAACAAAACTTCCTTGAATAAATAAATTATCTCCAACACCCCTCACTTACTTCAAAAAACTGAGAGGTGAAGGGGCAGGGGCCCATACTCCGTTGCTCCCTCCTTTTGGAAACGCTGCAATCTCAGATTGGCCGCTTTCCTCCCTCCGCCACCGACTCTCATCCTCATTTCTCGATTCGCTTCTCCAGTAATTGCACGTTCTCACCGCCGCCGCAAGGTTCTCAATTCTCAATTCGTTTCTCCCCTACTTGCGTAATCTCATAGCCCTTGCGCCACCGCATCTCGGCAGCGCAGTTTTTAATTCTTGCTTAATCTCATCGCCTTTGCGCCACTGAATCTCCACGGCCGCACAATTATCCGTCTCTTCAATTTTCTATTGCCTTCTCACTGGTTGCATAATCTCATATTATCGTCACATAATCACTCCCCTATTGGAGATATTATAAATTATTGTTTTTGTATATAATACGCAGGCGTGGATGTAAAGGTGGCCTACTGATCGATTGTTAAGAGGTGATTTTGTGGAAAAGTAAGAGGTCGGAGATGGGAGAATCCACTGTCGGAGGGGAGAACATGGAGAGAAACGCGGCGGAGGAAGTATCTAGAGTGGTTGAGCAAGCCAAGGAGTTGCAGGATTCAGCTACCTCGTTGATTGCTCGAACTACGCAGGATGAAGCGTCGCTTCGGCAAAGAGCTCTTTCTGTTAACTCTAACATTAAAATGCTCCGGTCCTTCATTGCATCCTCGGTCAAAAAGGGCAGCTTAGATCCCAAGGAGGCAGAAAATGTAATTTATTACCTTCTATCTTATGCATGCATTCATGTTTTTGTTTTCGAATATATGATTAATATGTTACACTTTCTGCCTCCTTGCAATTTTAGAAAGGGAAATTGTTAGCTTCTTATTCACGTATACAAGCTTATTTGAATGCATAATGTTGAATAAATGTTTAAATTGACTCTTACAGAAAAGAGTGATATGTTTATTGTTTGTGCAAGCATACAAGTTTTATTGTGATATTTGATGAAACCCCTGCATCTGTGTGATTTCAAAAATAGTAAATAATTAGGTTCTCGTGCTTAATATTTGTTGAAATCCATGCCTATGTGACATTTTGGAAAGACTTTCTTAGCTTCTACTGTATGCATACAAGGTATATTTTGGGATGTGTTTGTTTTTTTGTGTATGTGTGTGTATTGTTGGATGTTTGTTGAAATTGTTGCGTATGTGAGTTTTAATACTGTTTGTAATTTGTTCAGTTGGTGGAAGAGTTGAGCAGAGCTAGCTTTACACTGAGGGAAGGAGATGCTGCTGCATTTCTTCCAAGCAAATCTCATGGTGATTCATTGCTTTTTTGATAATGATTATTTTTGTTGGGTCTTACTGGAAGGTTTTTTTATTACCGATGTCTGGTTTGTTTTATTGATTGTGTGTTAATTGGGACAGGACGCTTTTTGAGGATGTTTCTTGGTCCGATTAATGTTTATGCTAATAGAAAGGATGTTCAGTTGAAAGTGAAAGAGGAATACAATAGCTTCAGGGTATGTGATCCGTTTGATTCCTTGTGTGGGATGTTAAGGTCCTACTATAGTTATTGTATTATGCTGATATGCCTTTTTATTTTCCTTTCATATTCCTCTTACCAGCTTTTCACTCTGAAAGCATTGGAATTGGACCCTTTTTTTCATCATAAGCTTCTTTTGAATTCAATAAAGTCGGGCCTCCCATCAAGGCTATTTTTGTTTTGGCTTCTTTCTTTCATTGGAATTATCCAAGCATGTTTTTTCTTCTTTATGTTAGATTGTGAAATTAGTATATTGCTGTGTTGGTACTTAGTACTAAAGTTAAAGCATCCGCACTTATGGTTTTGAAATTATATCGTCATTTTTATCAATGTTCTCAGTATCTCTATATTCACACGTTTATCCCATCAATTAATTTCGTAAATCTATTGAAGTTGGTTTGTTAGCTTCTCCCCTCCCTTCACCTTCAGCCTATTTCACTTATATTTCCCAATATAATGTCATCGTAGATTTCTCGAATCAGCTATGCTTTGAAATGAGAACACTGAAAGCTTAACTAGTGTTGCATGATCTCCAAAGGATCCTTAGCTTCCCCTGTAGCGTTCACTAGTGATCTCTTGGACATAGCTGTCTTCTTATACTTACATATACTAACTTCACTGTTTGCCCATAACAGAGTTAGTTTTTGCATAAGGATTGTAATTGCAGTTACTTACATTTTGACTGAGGATTATTATGTGGATCTCCTTAGCTGGTTTTTATGTCAGCATTCCTGTTAGCGGAAATGGAAACATATAGCTTTTGAAATAATTGAGAAGTTTCAAAATGAGTGTGCTTAGCATGTGACATTGGCGCATGTTAGCTTCTGATCTCTCTCTTTTTTTTTCCTTCTCTCTTTTTTCTTACTTTGGCACGGCATCCCTGAGAAATTTACATTTCTCTTGGCACTGATGGTCAATTGTATGGTGAGAACTATTGCTAAAAGTATTTCGTGGTTATTTAATTTCTTTTCCAAATAAGAAAGTTTTTTCCAAAAGAGACTACTTAATTTTATTCTGACTACCTTTGTATCGCCTCAACAGGATAGAACAGCATACTTGTTCCTTATTTTCCCATCATTGCTGCTCCTGATGAGGGTATACATTTGGGGCGGATGTTTTCCAGCATTGCCAGTTCAAATATATCAGGTAATGTTTGTCTTCTTGCTTGGGTTATTTTTCCTTTAAAAAATTGTATATGCTGCAAAAATGTAATAGCATTTGTTTTCTAGGCCTGGTTGCTCTATCTCTACACTGGGTTGGCTTTAAGAGAGAATATTTTGAGAGTTAATGGAAGCGATATCCGCCCATGGTAGCTATCTATGATTTCTGAGTTTGCTTTATTGAATTACTTTCAAAAGACTTTGTGCTTCCTCTTTTAGCTCCCAATTCACCATCGTGAATATGGCAAGCTACTGGCATGATGTTAATGTATAAAATCATTCTGTTTATTACATGCGTACTACCCTGATGTAACTTGATTTATAAAAAAATGCATGGAAGTTCTTTGCATAATAAAATCATGCTTTCACAGGTGGATATACCATCACTACTGTGCTATGGCTATGGCACTCATCAGTCTCACTTGGGAAATTGAAAGACAACCTGATTGTGCCCAGAAGCAGGTATTATATTACAGTCACGTACTCCCACCATCCCTTAAATATCAGTCTCATTGTGCATTGCATGCGTTTTAAGGACAGTGTTGCCTTGCTTGTACATTGGTGAAATTGCACCAATACTATTTCGCTATTAGAAATGGGACTATTTTTTGGACACAAACAATTAGGAAAATGGGCCCTTTTTTTGGAATGGGGGAGTATGCTATTTCTTTAATTTGGCTTTTGTCACATTCTCTTTATGTCCAAACTTGATCTATTTCACAGAAAGGAGTACTATTGTTCCTGAAATGGGCAATCATGCAAGGAGTGGCAATGCTTCTGCAAAATAGATACCAGCGGCAGAGACTGTATACTCGTATTGCGCTCGGCAAGGTGCTGTAAGCCTGTAAATAATTTTTTTATTTCATGGAGAAAAAAAAACTTGTTGAACTGCTGCATTAGGCCTCTGGATCCTCATTTGTCTTCACCTTTTGTGAAGTATCTCCTTACTGCTATTATCGGATACTCTTTTGTCTTCACCTTAAGAGTAAGGCCCCGTTTGTTTCCAGGAAAATGGGAGGAAAACGTTTTCCGGAAAACGTTTTCCCCATTTTCCGGTGTTTGGTAATTTTCCGGAAAACGTTTTCCCCATTTTCCCCGAAACATGTTTGTTTTCCGGAAAACGTTTTCCCATTTTCCGGTGTTTGGTAGTTTTCCGGAAAATGGAGAAAATGTTTTTCGGAAAACATTTTCCGCCGTTTCTAAGGAAAACGTTTTCCGGATTTTTCCTAAGGAAGTTGTTTTCCGGAAAATGGTGTAAAAAAAGTGGATGGATAATATTTTAATAATAATAATAATAATAATAATAATAATATTAATAATATTAATAATAATAATAAAATAATAATAAAATAATAATAAAATAATAATAATAATAACAAAATAATAATAAAATAATAATAATAATAAAATAATAATAATAATAATAATAATAATAATAATAATAATAAAATAATAATAATAAAATAATAATAATAATAATAACAAAATAATAATAAAATAATAATAATAAAATAATAATAATAAAATAATAATAATAAAATAATAATAATAATAATGAAATAATAATATTAATAATAAAATAAAAATAAAAATAAAATAATAATAAAATAATAATATTAATAATAAAATAATAATAATAAAATAATAATAAAATAATAATAATAATAATAATAATAACAAAATAATAATAATAAAATAATAATAATAATAATAAAATAATAATAAAATAATAATAATAATAATAATAATAATAATAATAATAATAAAATAATAATAAAATAATAATAATAATAAAATAATAATAAAATAATAATAATAAAATAATAATAAAATAATAGTAATAATAATAATAATAATTTTCCGAAAAACATCTTCATTTTCCGGAATTTCCCATTTTCCCCATTTTCCTAAGGAAGTTGTTTTCCAGAAAAACATCTTCCTCATTTTCCGGAAAACGTTTTCCACATTTTCGGAAAACGTTTTCCTTTTCCGGAAAACATTTTCCAGGAAATCATTTTCCGGAAGTTATTTTCCCCGAAACAAACGGAGCCTAAATCCTTTGTGTTTGTGATTTTGCTAGTTGCAAACTATGTTCATAATGTTAGAGTTGATCCATATCATAGTTTTACTCTCACTTTATATCATGACATTTCTGGGTTGTTTTTGTTTTTTCTTGTCTCTTTTGACCAATCAGGGATTCAATATATCGTCATCCATCTGTTCTTGTTTGCAGGCTAGAAGAATGGATGTTGTGTGGGGAGAAACAGCTGGAGTAGATGGTCAACTATGGTTATTGTGCCCCATACTCTTCGTCATGCAGGTAGTTTAAGCTGCATGATTGGTTGTTCTTACATACTTTGAACACCTTCTTATGCTTTCTTTTTATAAGTTTTGGTATTCACTAAAGGGCCGTTTGGTTAGGGGGATTAACACATGTCCGGATTATTAATACTATAACCTGGCGTTAGGTAGGTTTTTAAGTTTGGTATTAATAATCCGCGGGATCCGGATAAACACCATGATACCCTCACTAATTTAAGGAGGTGGGATTATTAGCACCCTCACTAAAGTAATGTGGGGATAACTTTTTAGTCCCAAATTAGCCCCATAAAAAACCCTTAGCCGTCCTCTTTCAAGGCGATAATGCCGTCCGCTCAAGATGATAATGGCAAACGGTAACAAATCGGTGAGTTTTTCTTCAATTCTCCTTCTTCCTCTCCCTTCTGACAATTCTCTTGATCATCTTGTCCATTATTAATTACAGTATAATTTATAGAAAAAAGGGATGACAAACGTAAATAAATTCTACCATCTGTTGACAATGACTACACCCAAAAGAATGATCAACAACTCTGCTCAATTTCCCTTCTCTTTCTGCTGATTTTTTAAATCTTTTACTTGAATTGTCCCATAGCAGTCTAGCTATGGAGGAGTAATTCTAATTTCTCTCTCTCTATCTCTCTCTCTCTCTCTCTCTCTCTATATATATATATATATATATATATATATATATATAAACTACCCCAGGCATTCCATCAATCAGAGTCAAAATTAAATATTTCATCAGGTTTTTGTATAATTTAGGGGTGGTTTGGTCATTTGTAAAGGAAAAGAAAACTTGTAATACAGACTAATCCTGAAGCTACCAAACATCAAGGTCATTGGAGTGATTATTATTAATCCACGTATAATAATTAATAAGGAGGGTAATAATAGTACTAATATTAATAATAACGCTTATTCGGGTTTGGCTACCAAACGAGCCCTTAGTGGTTTTGGCAAAACTGTATCTTGTTGATGTCTAGTTTCTTGCAGTATATTAGAAAATAAATATCAAAAATTTCTATGTCAATCTATTGGGAATAGGGCTACATAATTAAACCTCAAGAAAAAAAGGATAAACATAAAAAGATATCAGTTGCCAGCTCTTTTCATTGAGATTATTATTACGTTTTGCAACCAATTTCAAGTCATGGAATTGGAATTGGAATGGGAATGGGAATGGGAATGGGAAGAACAATTTAAACTCTATGGAACTCGTTTTGTTCTTCCAATTCGAAATCTAAGGCTTGGAAAAAACATAGTATAAAGGGGCAAACCCCGGTGCGCCAAGCGCTCCCCACCAAGCGGGGGTTGGGAGAGGGAACCATTTGCTAGAGCCTTCCCCTGACAATTGCCAAGAGGCTGTTCGCCAATGATGGTAATTTGAACTTCTTTTTTTGTAGTCCCTAGGGATTTAGAAATGAAAGACGAGCTGACCATATTTATTGATATTTATCAATTCAAAACTTATTAATCCTGCAAGAATATGAGGATTTCTACAAAGAGGGCTTTAGGTTGTTCTCGAGTTCTGTTCATCATGTTCAAAAAGTTATACTCTATGAATTTACTATACGTAAGGGGCGTAATTGAAATTAGTGATAGTTTTGTAACTGGGCCTCCCCTGCACTATCACACATGCAAGAATATTTCTTTGGTAGGTTCACCAACTGTGCATAATGTTATCTATCCTACATTTTGCGGGTGGGTTTGAGTAGTACATCCATCTATCTACATTGTGGAGGACCACAGTTGGGGGCCCCTTGTACATATTTTGGTGAACAAATAGCACAAGAAAAAACATGGTTAGAAAGCAACTTTGTTTACTGATTTCAGGGTTTTGAAGCATATGTTGGTGTATTGTTGCTTAAAACTGCTGTGGTTGGTGTCATATCCGAGTGGCAGGTGAGAAAAGCTTGCAATACCAAAAATATACTCCCTCCGTCCCAAAATGTTTGTCCTATTTGACTTTTTTGTTGAACTTTGACCACAAATTTATGAGAGATTAATCATGTTCATGAAATTCTAAAAGTTGTTGTTGATAATATTATTAATGGTGAATCAATAGGAATTTTTAAAATTTCATGAACATAATTAAATTGTCATATATTTGTGGTCAAAGTTCAACAAAAAAGTCAAATGGGACAAACATTTTGGGACGGAGGGAGTAATATCCTAAGATTGCTGGATTTTTATATTTTGTCACGCTTGAATGAATTTTGATTTTTTATTGTGGTATGACAGGTGGTCACTTGTGGGATCCTTCTGATAATTATGGCCGTTGGGAATTTTGCAAACACAGTGCAGACTCTCCTTGCAAAGTCTCGGTTTAAAGCAAAAATGAAGAGAGGCAAAAGCAGGCTAGATCTAACTCCGGGATCAGATGCTAAGAACTCTTAAATGAAAATGTCTTGCTCCCTCCCTCTGTCCCAAGATCAAATTTGATTTTTTTTTCCTTGGTAATTCATTTAGGCACGGAGGGAGAGTAGTATATTGTTGCTTCTAATGGATTCTGTATTTGGATTGGATGCGAGGGTTTGATCATTTATTTTTCAACCCATTCGTGCTTGTGCTGCGCTTTTTTTTTTTTTTCCTTTTTATGAAAGTTAGCCGTTGATGGTTTTGTTTTACGATATACTCCCTCCACCTCATTAATGACTTCACCTTTTGCCATTTTGGGTGTCCCATTTAAAGCTTTACCTTTTCTTTTTTGGCAAAGAATCTTTACTATTTCACTCACTCATTCTCTCTCCTATTTTACTATTAAACTCACAATATTTTTCAAATTTACTATTTCCTCCACTCATTTTCTCTCCTATTTTACTATTACGCTCACAATATTTTCTCCACCCTTAATTTGCGTGTCGAGCCAAAAGGGTGAACTAATTACTGGGACGAAGGGAGTAAACATTAGGTTTATCGTTACTAAATTATGTTTGAGCAATAAATTTAGATTGATTTAATTTTCCTAATGAAAATTTAAAACTTGTTATTGATAATATTATTGATGGTGTATCAGTAACGCGTTTTAAGATTTTCATTTGTATAATTAAATCTACC
Source organism: Adenophora triphylla var. japonica (assembly GCA_022495995.1). Lineage (NCBI taxonomy): Eukaryota > Viridiplantae > Streptophyta > Magnoliopsida > Asterales > Campanulaceae > Adenophora > Adenophora triphylla. The sequence goes on from JAFEMH010000980.1 coordinate 120,437, forward strand.
TAAAAAATTTGCTCAAAGTTATTTCGTAGTAACGAAAAAAGTGAGATAAAATAATAAATTTGTTCGATTTTGACTTGAGTCATTTTTAAAAAAATACAAAAATCGATAAAATAATAAGATAATAATTTTTTTGGGAGACCCCTTTATAATTTTAGTTTCCACGATAATCATAAATTAATAATTAATAGAAATTGAAAATATGATTATTACAATTTAGTGAAAATATAACTCTAGTTGTTTGTTTACTTTTAAAGTCTTCATGTCATTTATTTACGAGATTTGTTTCAAAATACATTGAATATAACTTCGTTGACATTCAAATCAAAGTTATTATCAAATTTCAATGTCTATCAACTTATTATATACAATGAATTTAATTTATACGGAAAACTAAAATTCATCAGAAAAGCTAAAATTAATCAAATTAACTAAAAATTATTTAAATTAATAATATCAATTTATTGATAAATTAATGATATTATTAATTTATAGAGTTTTTATTATAATATGAACAAAGAGATTATGATAATGACAGTTATCTATTATAAATGAAAATGATTTTGAGCAAGAAAGTGGTACATACTATAAATTAAATTTATTATAATGAGTGACGCAAGTTATAACTCTTAGTTTAATCAATTAAGCTAAGTTTGGTATGCGGTATTAATCACCCCGAATAGGATAAATAATATTGATCATTTTTAAAAAGACAAAATTTTGGATGAAACGTGTTCTACGCTTGCTGAGCGTAGAATGTGTTTTAAAATGTGTGCGGTGACATTTTTGAAAATAAGCGGAACATCGTTAGAAGGTGCGGTGGCATGGTTGAAAATAACTGAAACTCTTAAATACTCATCAGGCACTTTTCAAAACTGTAAGAGGCATGTTTCAATACTACAGCAGGCGATTTTTAACACTAAAGCAGGCACTTATTTTAGAACTTGAAAAAACTCACCAACACTTGTTGAATTTGTAAGAGGCATGTTTCAATGCTACAGGGAGCACTTTTTTAACACTAAAGAAGTGCCTGCTTGAATTTTAAAACATGCCGAGTTTTCTTTTTTTTTTTTTACTAGAGCCAAAAAAAGTGTCTTACGAAAATTCACCAGGCATTTTTGATACTGTAGAAGGCCGTTTTCAATACTACAAAAGGCACTTTTTGACACTACAACAGACATGTGTTTTTTAATTCACTTGACACTTTTCAATATTACAACAGGCATTTTTCAATACTGCAAGAGGCATATTTCAATACTACAACAGACACTTTTTAACACTACAACAGACACTATTTTTCAACAATATCACCGCATTATTTAACATTACAACCGATTTAAATGTGTTTATTAGTGTCATATTGCAACAGGCACTTTTGTTTATATTGCAACAGGCACTTTATGGTACTATAAAAGGCACTTTCGAAAAACAGGTTCTAGAATAGCTTATCCTAGAACTAGTTTCACACAAGAACGACTCTTTTTAAAATAGTGTTTGGTACAAAATATGGCTCTGAATTATTAAAACCCCTCATTAATTATCTCGTTGGAAATTAGGTATTAAAACAAACTGGAATTATTTTTTTCGGACAATAGTGCCCTCTAATGCGTCTAGTTAAACGGGAGACAATCCCATTTATTTTGGACAATAGTGCCCTCTAATTACAAATTATGAAAAAAAAAATGTTGATAAAATGGCACCAAAACTGTTTATAAATATATATATATATAGTATTTAGGCAAAATTGCATAAAAAATCACCCAACTATTGGCCAATTATGGATTTGATACCCAATCTATTTGTTATTCCATTCTATACATTAAACATTTTTTTTGCATGATGGTCACTCAGGTTAACGGCGTCCAAATTTTATCGTTAACTTGTCATGTGAATTGGACATGACAAATTTACTCCTAAATATCCTTCCATGATTTCAAATATTTAAGGTTAAAATAGTGTTTTATTTAAATAAAGTTGACAAAAGGGGTAAGTTAGTTAACTTTCTTAAGGGACTTAACTATTTAAATAAAAAGCTTACTTCAGCACAGATAGCAAAAGCAGTTTCAGACATACATAGAAGCTGCTGCTGGTGCATTAGTGTTACAACATTATCATAGTTAAAGAATGGAGCACCCTACTCCAAATACGATTTTATTAAACCCAAATTCTCTAACGACATCCAAGATTGTTACAAGAAACTAAGGCTCCGTTTGTTTCGCGTAAAATGTTTTCCGGAAAATGATTTCCTGCAAAATGTTTTCCGGAAAATGAAAATGTTTTCCGAAAAATGTCATGAACTTGTTTTCTGTTGTTTGGTAAATATTTGGAAAATGTTTTCCGGAAAACATTTTTTTGGTGTTTGGTAATTGTAATTCATCACCCATAAGTTATCAACCAAAATGAAATCAATAGACACAAAATTTTAAAAAATAATACTAATTAATATTAATGAACAAGAAAAATTATAAACCAAAATGAAATAAATAGACACAAAAGTAGTCTGAATCATCCAAATAAACAAACGATATTTCACCCAAGTCAATTGTTTTTTTAAGACATAACTGAAGCAGTTGCACCCAAGTCAATTATTTTTTTAGACAAAAGTAGTCTGAATCATCCAAAAAACATGCCTAGAATCAAACCCAGAATAGAAAAATTAGTATCCTTGCCACTCTTTGGTCATGAATTTTTCAATCCACTTCCTTTTAAGATTGTCACTCTTGATCATGAATCCTTGAGTCAAAGTGATATTGGCACTCAAGTGGTCAAAGACACTACCCAAAAATTCTTCATCAAAACCTTCGACTTTCATTACCTCTCTATAAAGATCTTCGAGGTTCACTTTATCATCCGAAAGCTTTTTTATAGCATTTGCAACCTCCCCTATTTGTCCCGCTAATAACTCAATTGATAAATCTCCATCCTCACGGGGCCTTTTTCGATGAGACCTTGACTTTGACGATGGTCCACTTGCTTCTTTTTGTTTTGTCACCTCTTCAAAGTTATTATCTTCAACATCTTGTGCATCTTGTGCCGAGCTATTCCCGATACTAGCTTCCAAATCAATGTCATTGAACGACTTTGCAAAACAACCGGTAGCCATATCTTTCCCCACAACCATTGTCATCGCATCAAACATTTCAATCTTCTTGTTCAAGAACTTGCCGTGCTTAGGATGTGCCTATTTAAAATACCAACAAAGTTAGAAACAAGTAACCACAATTTTGGGACGCCCAAAAATGAATTAGTGGTGTTGTCCAGTATTGAGCATCACTAATGATCCAATGGTCCTGAAATGATAGAGCTAATGGAAAAATCTAAACTGTTGAATTGCAAATGGTACAGAATGATGCTCAAACAACAAGTTCTAGTTTTGTCCTTGAAAATCAACATGTTTTGTGCTAAACAGAATGATGCTCAATACTGGACAACACCAACAATGTTAGAAACAAACTGTACACTATATCAAGACATGTTCATTACTATGTTGAATCATTACTATGTTGAATCAAGACATATCACACACAGCACAAAACATATTCATTACTATGTTGAATCAAGACATGTATATTGTGGTAGTAAATAAGTATGCAAGATAACATCAGAACAATTTCATAGGGTGTGACTGAATCTTGCTGTTGGGGCAAAAAAGGGTAGTATTTGGATGAATATTTGGTCATTTTATTGTGTTCATAAAGGAGATAAAGTATCATAAAGGGCCAAATTAAATTAAAGGTAATAAAGTAAATAATTGTATAAAATTATTTGCTGTCTGATGATATTACTTTGAAAGATATCAAAGTAGCATAAGTATTATCATTTGTCTCTGCAAACCAATCCATCCATTTAATTACCATTTGCCAAAAATTCATAAGCAGTGGCCGAGAGCTTTAAAGATTTGACCATATCCCCCTATTTTGTGCTCGACAGATGATATGGTTTTGAGCTCGAAAACTCTCGTGGATGGACTCGGAACCGAGCTCTTCTTGCAGGAGCAATTCCGAGTCCATAAAAGAAATATACCAAATAATGTAGAGTAACTTATGACAGACAACCCCAGCCATAAACAAGACCATATGACAGACAATGTAAACTTTTATTAAAGTAATTTTTTCATCATACTGCAATATAAGTAGGTGCAATTTTGGGTCAAGGGAGTTCTTAGAATTTCTTGCCAAACATGTCCTAACTCCGCCGAGCCCTGAACAATTACATAAAACTACAAGCCAAACAAAGCATCCCTACCACAAAACTGAGATGTTAACCAATCACATTACCCGTTATTAGATGATGTAATCAGACCAATCGGAGATGAATGATGTATGGCAATAAGCAATAAGTTTTCACACATCAAATAAAATTACACAACAGTAAGAGCCTGCTAGAACAAAACTGAAAAATACAGAAAATAACAATAATCACTACAGAAAAAACATAGAAAAACAATAATCACTGTCTTCAATTCATCACCCATAAGTTATCAATATATTAATTGCAGCAAAACTGAAAAAATAGATCTACAAAACCCCATAAAATCGCAATATGAGGAGAGATCAGATTGAACATGAAACAAGTAGCAGCAAAACTGAAAAAATAGTAAAGTCCAAAATAGGTTGTTACCTTTCTAGTTCCTGCTCTTAGCGAATTGATTGCTCAGAATATAGATCTACAAAACCCAATAAAATCGCAATATGAGGAGAGATCAAAACCCCATAAAATTGCAAGATGAGAGAGATCAAAACCCTTAAATTCGGGTCGATTATACTCTCAAACCCTAATAGATTTGAAAAAAAAAACAACTAAGAAGAGAAGAAAAATCGTTACATGAATGAGACTAGAAAGAATCAAATCCGCTTCGATTATACTCTCAAGCCCTAAGAGAGAATCAGATCTCAAGCCCTAAGAAGGAGAAGAAGAGAAGAAGAGAAGAAGGGAAGAAGAGAAGAAAATGCGTTACCTGGTGGAGACGAGAAGAGAGAACCAGAGCTCTGAAGGCGATCGTAATTTCATGGGTTGATTTTCCGTAAAATGAATTACCGAGGTATAACTCAGTAAATCAAAATACGGAGGAAAACACAAGTTTTTCAGTTGACCGTAAAATATTTTGTTTTGACTTTTTTTACTTGTCGTTACCAAACACCGGAAAGTCCGTAAAATATTTTCCGGAAAACATTTTACGGCAAACAAACGGAGCCTAACGAGAGTTAACTTCAACAACGCCAAATAGCAAACAATTCTAAATTCGGGATGAATGGAGGTTGAAATCGAGGCTAATAGAGCATACATATTCAAATGTTGATGGCTTCCCACATTTTAAAAGATAGAGAGCCCGATTGAGCTCTTGAAACTCCATTTAGTTAGCCCTCATCAAATTGCTTGAACCATAGCTCAATTTGGGATCTCTATCTAGTAAAATGTTGGATGCCATCCACAATTGAAGATTTACCCTCTATTAGCCTTGATTTCAGCCTCTCTTCTCCCCAATTTTAAGAACCATTTGCTATTTGGGGGTGTTGAAGCTAACTCTCGTTAGATTTCGTTAGCTTTTTATAACAATTTTGAATGTCGTTAGGGGAATATAACAATTTGGGGACAAGAAGATTAGACAATTTGCATGAGGCATGAATGTGGGATGCATATATTAATAAATACAGAGTAGATATAAACACGCACATGGGAATTTGGCCTGCTGGCTAGAGCTCATGGCTTTCAACCCGGAGGTCATGGGTTCGATCTCCCTAGGATTTATCTCCTAGGCGCTTCTGTGCGTGCATGTGTGTGTGTGTGTGTGTGTGTGAGTAGTGAAAACAAAAGAGTAGATATCAACACAGGTGAATGAAGGAGATAATGCAATAAACCTTTGCATGTAGCTAGACTAATGGAAGTTTCATCGGCCATGGATCAAATTGCACCAAAATTACATCTTTTTTTGTACGACGTATACGAGGAACGTCATGATTTTCAGAAGAAGGATAAAGTAATGGAAAAAACAATGGAAACTTAAAGCTAAATTTCGGAATGTGGCTCTTTTATGGGGAATAGGAATCAGGTTTTAGGGTTGAAGGATTTATACCAGTTCTTTTTCTACACCCATCAGATTCAGATATATATATACGTTATAGGTATCTGGAAACTTAAAGCTAAATTTGAGTTACTCTGTATAGTTTAAGACCTGCAAAATTATACTCCCTCTGTCCTTAAATGAATGTCGAAAAAGAGCAAATTTGAAAAGTTTTTCGACATTCATTTAGGGACGGAGGAAGCAAGAGATTTCTTGAAAGTATGTGACAGTTTGGCCATTTCTTGGCATGCTTCGTAACTTTCTTTACTGAACCCATCACTCTTTGCTGGCATGATAAAAGACAACATGAAGGTAGGAGATACGGAAGCAGATAACAAACAGATAGAGGATGCAGCAGTTAAAACGAATGCACATATTTTAATATCCCAAATCCCAGATCAGTACTTAACAGAGGTGTCGTGATATTACCTTAAACGAGAATCTCTCAAGGACTGTATTGCCACCAAACAAACTGATGAAGATTTTCATTATCCATGTACTATTTTTAAACAAAGTCCACATACAACCTGAAATCATGAAGCACAAACACGAAAGTTTACGCATTAAACTTGAACAATATACTCATAAAGTATGAGTGCACAACAGTGTAGTATGAGACATAACCAAATAATTATAGGATAAAGAAAAACTTTACAATGAGAAGATTGTATTTTCTGAACAAACTCGATAGCCCTCCTAATTGCACACTGAATGTCAACCATTGTTGATGCAGATATGATTGTACTTGTACAAAATGGACAAGTCATAGGAACAGGAACTCACCGTGAACTGTTAGATACTACTCCCTCTGTCCCTAAATGAATGTCGAAAAAAAAATTCAAATTTGCTCTTGGATCAAGGGCAAATTTGAAACTTTTTTCGACATTCATTTAGGGACGGAGGGAGTAGCAAATTCTACAGACAGTGACTCAAGGTTGATAAAAGCTAAAAGTTCAATTAACCATATTGAATCTTACCGACGAAATTTTTGATAGATTTAAAGTAAATCGTTTTACAGCCTCGCAGATCCAGCTGAAGAGACAGTGAGAACAGAACAAGGGGTTCCATGATCTGATCTAGAACAACCTGCAGAACCTTTCAGAGACCAAAATACCTCTTGTAGATCATCACAAGAAGGATAAACCTGAAGAAAGAGTGAACACAGCTATACTCTTCAGGATATGGTTTCAATTAAATCAAAAAGAGCATGTAAAGATTGCTATGGGCTCTCTTGCAGCAGCCTTTTCTGGTATCTCCAAACCTTTCTTCTGTTTTGGCTCTTCTGCTGCGATACTATGCTCCTAGAGAAAGAAACAAACTGATTGATGCGAAAGTTTTGTTTTTTTTGTTTTTTTGTTTCTTAGTTGGTGCTTTTTTTTTGTCAATGCTAAAGCCAAAGGATTCTACCAATTTTTCATAGTACATTGCAAGTATCAATTTTTCCTATACCCACTTCCATTTCAAGGGCAACAGCACAAACATGTAAATATATTCAAGAAATGTATGGAAGCCAAGATACACTTTCAAAATTCAACATAGACACTATCTATGGTCTTAAGCTCCTCCATTTCCATGCCAGCTGCAATTCCACGATCAATATAGCACAGCTGAAACAAAGAACAAAAAAAATATATATATAAACAAACTGATCACACCATAGTAAGATCACTGACTGAAGTAATCCAATTCATTGAACCTGATATTCAAGCTTCTTCAGCGTGTGAACGCCTCTCTTTATAAACTTTTGCCATCCAGAATTCAGTCGGAGAGATCGCTCCAGAACTTCCGTTGGCTAGAATGGTGAGAAACAGATTGAGATATCAATTAAATCAATATCAGTCACTGAAAATAGAGATACTTGAGCAAAAAAAAAAAAATAACACCAAAAAATGAATTCTTTGATAATACTCCTAGAGAAACACAGTCTGTTTGTAGTTGACTACAGACTTGACTCTTCAGCATGTCCTGGACTATTTCTACAGCAGCGGGAACCCATATCAATAATGTTAAAGCCAAGTAAGACAGGACGTTCCAAGCAGTGAATCAATTTCAAATACCCCAAATGCCACTTCTGTAACTGTATAACTGTATAACTGTATAAGTACTAGTCAAATTTGTTTATATGAACAGAAACATGTACTTACAACAGCAGGATCTAAGATTAATAGGTTGTATTGCTTCATTCCTTTGCGACTACGCTTGACTTGAATTCCAACAATGGTTCTTGAATGACCATCATGCTGGAAATATAAAGGCCTGCTCAATTAATGTGTCATATATTAGAGCAAACAATGCAGTATTTTGCATAGAAATGTATTCATGTACCACAGAAAATAATCAAGAGCATGGAAAAACTAAGCAAAAAAAACATACGTTTTCTCAGTTAGAATAACTTGATTACGGCCCGATTGGCTGAGCCTGCCATCAGAAAAGTAAGACCATACCCAATCCATAAGACGCTGATGACCCTTGGTCTCTACAGATTCATTGCTCATATATTTATCCTTCCCATTTCCACTGGAACTTGCTTCGGGAGTACTACCATCCCCTTTAGACAGAAATCGATCCATTGGTCCATAAACTTGGGCAACCTTCTTCCCATTACTTCTCAGACGAGCAATTGAAGTCGCTGATTTGCTTAATTTACTACATAAATCTACAATCCTTGCACGAAACCCAAAAGAACGAAAAATCGTAGCGCACTCAGTGGTCCCAATCCAATCTTTTTTCCCATAGATTTGGTAGTTGAAAGAATTTGATCCAACTGGATCAAAACCCCTCTCCCAAGCAATTTCGAGCCATCTTTGTAGTGATACAATATTGGGTACAGATCCACTCCCACCAAATAAAACTTCCCTTGCTTCTTGCCTCTGCTTAAGTAGGTGAGAACTCATCATTTGGATGTTCCGCCACCCACAACCCCACCCAACGTCCTCTGATTTAGTGCTCCGGAAATGATCGACATAACCTGATAATATGCTAGTTGAGTTCTCCGGGTCTACTTCCAAACAGTTTTTCAACATGGAAATTACACCATCTCTAACCTGATAGTAGGTCTCCCTAATCTGTAAACGTACTAAACAACTTATTTTTTCCTCAATCACACTTCCTTCACCACTAATCCTTCCTTCATGTTTACCAGAACTACTTTGTGGGATTTTACATGACTTGGCATCATCAACCTGTCATAATGTGAATGAATATACAAAGTACAAACACTAAATGAGAACATTTCACTGCAGATAACTTAAGCGGTAAAAGGAAGTAATTGGTGCTCAACAAAAATCAACAAATGAGCATATATTGGGTTCATAGCCTCAACAAAAATCAACCTTTCCTTTTTATTCATTTCCACTATATATTATATATTTATTCTTTTATTATCACTTTTTTTCTTCTTTTTTTTTCATTTTCTAAATTTCCCCCCACCTATTTCTTCTTTTAACTTATTTTTTTTCTTACATCTTTTCTTTAACAATGACATGTGAGGATTCATGTTAGTCGACCCCAAATTATTTTGGGACTAAGCTTTGTTGTTATTGTATTGGAAAGTTTGCCCATATGTAATATCATAAGGGATTAATGGTTCATTTAAGCAAACAAACAGAACAGTGGACACAGTCGGGACACCTCACCAATGCAGTGGGAGCCTCCCCAGACATGAACCTGGTTAAGGATGTATAAAATCACTATGTAAAGCCCAACCTCATCATTCTAGGGCTCTATGATTTCTCCAACACTTCTAATTATTAATCAAACATGGTGGTGAAATCCAAGTTCTTGTCTCGAACTTGTAACCTTCTTTCAGTTTTGAAGCTTCTTGTATACGGAATCAATGTTCCTCATCCATAAGCTTGATGACTCAGGTGGAAATATTACATTTACATAAGTACCAAATTAGGGGGAAAACTTGTTGAGCAAACCTGAAGAGCTTGTTCCAAGTCAATGTCCCATGCAAGTTTTTCATCCTCATTGCCAAATTGATTGTAATGCTCGTCAGCACAACTGATACTTTCTTCACATGTGGAACTAGTTTCAGGGAATTTCCGCTTTTGGCTTTCACATGGCTTGGCATTGTCAACCTGCTATGACATGAATATATACAGGCCTAAAGATTGATATTATTGGATTACAAATGAGAGGCTAGCAAATATTTCCTTGGAAGTAGGCTTCAAGTTTGATTGAAATTTATAGCCACTATAGCCCATCAACACTGAAGACCAAGGGACAACCCCTCCAATGCTGAGGGAAAACGACAAAAATTGAGCCTCCGAAATCAATGCTACAAATTGATTGCCTCACCAATCCGTCCAATTGTTTATCACATATGGTGGTGTAGTCATTCCCAGATTTGGCATCCCCGAAACAATTGTGGCAGACCGAGGATCTGAAGCGAGTTCCAATCTCAATTTTATATCTGGTTTCAAACTCATTCAACCTAGAGGCTTCTTATATCGATTCTTCCTTTTTTGCCAAGGGGGTGGGCTGAGCTGGTAAGTAGGGGGTGCACTTACTAGTTTTTTTTTTTTTTACATGTCAACATTAATTTTGGGGGGTTCACAGCCACCCCTTTGGGTGTGCCTGTGTCCGCCCCTGGTTCTCGTCACAACAAATATTAGTATTTGCACAATCTACGACCTAAACTAAAAGGAAGATGCCAATGTAGAAACATCAGTTACTAAAGCAAACTACTCCCTCTGTCCCAAAATGAATATACGAAAAAATTTCAAATTGCTCTTGATCAAGAGCAAATTAGAGTTTGACATTCAATTTGGGACGAGGGAGTACAATTCAACAAATCTCCTTGAGCCACATAATTCATAAACTTGCAGTAACTCTATTTGCAAACACTCAATCTTAAATGCAAATAAATCATAAATGCATAATATTTACCCAAATTTGGGGTGGAGTAGTCGAGGAAATCTCAATTGCTTGAGCTAATGCAAAGTCCATAGCAAGTTGTTCATCCTTAAAGCGGTTGATAAGTTCTTCATCCTCAAAGTGACTGTTAGCATGCCTGCAAATTCAACTCGAAGACTCAGGCCAATAGTATTAAATACAATCAGACGCTTAATTTCTTCTTCTCTTTCTTTTTCAATTTGGTCCAGTTGCTTTTATTTATATTTCAAAATAAAATTTCTCTCCTTCGTCGAGGCCCTTGTATTCTCTCCTTCGTCGAGAGCCTATGTCTTGAGAGCCTTCGTGTTATGTTTGTATTTGTTGTCGACCCAAATGCTTTAGTTTATTATGTTCTTAAAGCCAAATATCATCCATGTTGGGATTTTATGAATGCCGAAATTGAGCAGTATCCAGGTTATACTTGGAGAAACATTTGGGCGTCTCAAGTCATTGCTCGTCAAGGCGTTCAATGGATATTTGGTTCTGGCCATATCACTAGCAAAAGTTTGGTTCGGGTTCGGGTGATGTCTGAAGTTGATAGTTCTACCATTTCTAAGGCTATGATGTCATTCTCTTCTTAATCATTATTAATTAATAATGCAAGTATGCCTTGTTTGCTTAAAAAAAAAAATTCACTTTCAGAAATTATGCCTGAATTTCTTTAACCTTTCAACTACAAATATAATAATCATCACAAACTCCAAATATAATCATTATGAATTACTCCCAAATAAGTAATTAACTAGGTTGAATCATGTACCTTTCGAGATCGGCAGCTAACACTGATTGCTGACAGAAAGGGCAATCTGAAAAGCTCATACTCGCGACGATTCTGATTAGCAGCTTAGAGAAATAACTGTAGAACAAATAATCAAAATCATAGAATCGATTTTCCCTCGTGATTATGGAATTCAAAAATCAGGAACTTGAACGGAGACGAATAGCGAGGGAACTTTTTCTCTTCAGATGTGAGTTTCAATTTGAAAACCCTCCAATATGTTTTTTCTTTTCTTTTTTGGGTATCGAAACCCTTAAATCGCATTATTGTTTACCAAAATTAAATAAAATGACACCACGCCTTTTTAATAGGGTGATTTGCACAATTTATAAGAATATTATGGATTAATTGATAATTTGAAAAATTAAAAAAAAAAATCTTATAATTCAACGGCTCATATTGCAAATAAAAATATATCAATCATTTTATAATTAATATGACTGACATTTTTTCATAAATATTAATTAATAAACCACCAATAATACATTTAATGTGATACATAAAATGATATAAGCAGTCTAATCTAATCTATACCGTATATTTTCATTTGTGTGATTGATATTGATATTAAATTCACCAAAATATAGTCTTACTAATCTCAACCGTTTATTCGTCGTTTGCCTGCCGACACAAAAGTGAAAGGGATTTCCGTGAAAGGGATTTGAATCATTGCTCGCAGAAGGATCACAACAACAAACCCCGCGATTTCAGGAGAATGGAAGAACAACCAACCAAGCCCCAAATTATTTTAGACTTGATACTTTTGTTGTATTGAATTCATCAAATTGGTTTTTAAAATAGAGCAAGCAATTTTCAGATGCCTAACTTCAATTTTTTCCACCTTTTTTTCATTTTCTCCTGACAACACAAATGTTCTATGTTCATATCAATGACAATTAGTCCTACTTTCAAACAAATGTACACATGCTCTAATAATAACCAACAATGGCAGATCAAGAACTTCATCTTTTCCAAGCAAATTGGCTCACTTATATTTCATCCTTGGGACGAGTTCTGCTCTTAGAAAGAAGAAGATCTTTCATTTCTTTGTAAGCCCTCAGCTCTTCCAATGCATCTGAAGAGTAACAACTTGAATCTTGTCGTAGAGGAGGCGCTGTTCTCAGCATGTGAACCAGTGCACCAACTGCAGCTTCTTGTGATTTTTTTGTTGTTGAGAAAGCCTGTGAAGTCATTTCTGCTTTCTTTCCACCCTGATTCTGACTGTAAATAATAATTAAAAAAAAAAAAACAGATTTTAAAGAAAGTATAAAAGGGAAGTAACTTCCTAACACAGTTGCAGTGAACAAATAGAAAATTTTCAGGTATGCAACACATGTACTTCTAATAAGGGGTCCGTGGCGTGCAGTTTGACTGCCCAAAAGTCCAAATAAAATGTAAATCATCTTACTAAAACATGTACCTCATGTTAATGTAATTGCACAGGCCCCGGATCCCGTCTAATAAACCCAAAATCAACATGTCATAAAACAGGGCAAAGGTTTCCAGGAGTATCCATAAGCAAGTCTATGATCAGGGAAGAAAGAGATGGAGAGAGAGAGAAGGAGAGTAGACCTGCATTATAGGATAAAGCCAAGACGTTGATGCAAGCATGCGCACAAGTCATATGATAATACCCCCTCCGTTGTTTGTCCCAAAAAGATAGTCTTATTTCCAAAATTGTTAGATTGAATCATTTAACTTCCAAAAATGTCAACCAAGGAAGAAGAGCGAGAGAGGAGAGGATGAGAGCTAACCAAGGAAGAATAGAGGGTAATGGAGTAATAATTATACCTCATTAAGGTCAATAAGGGAAATGAAAATAGGTAGTAAAAATGTTTGAATAGTCAAATGAGATATCATTATTACGGGACAGAGAGAGTAATATTATTCAGAATGCACAATAGAAAATATTTTAACAAGACCAGCAGTATGTCATGCTTAAGCAACGACGATGAGAATGAGAACAAGAAACCCAACCAAATGGGTAAAAGCCACTTTGATAATAAGGGGGCTTTGGACGCCATGCAGTTCCTAAAAGGCCTGAAGGCACATGGTGAATCAAGATGACAGTAAGGACCAAGTAACCAAGTATATCCTCTTGCCAAAGGATCCATTCCCAAGTTACGTAAGTCTCATATGTCACTAACTACTGTCTAAAGCAATTGTCTGTACAATCCATCACAACATTTTGCCAATGCTGTTCTAATTTGTTTAAGACATGGGCTAAAAAAGAAGCCAGCAGAGATCTATGTCCTCAATCGTTAGGTGGAAGTGCCAGAAAACGAGATGTAAACATTAGATTGAGTTCTAAAAGAAGTATGAAAGCAGTTTCTCGCAGCTGCCCAGTATTCCCAGAGTTAAGGTGCCCAGTTGCAAGAAAATGCTTTCATACTTCTTCTAGAACCAAACTTTCAGGTGTGGTTACTAAAGCTGAACTAAAAGTTTTAGGTCCCCAACATTCCTATTTTCTGCAACTAGATCACGTCTTCAGTATGCCATGTAAACCACCAGGGTGAATTCAATATCGCGAGGAGATTTGCTTTTTGATATTTAGCCTATTTGGTGATTTTCTTTATAATTGACAGAAAAAGTTATAAAGTTATATTTAGCAGTTTCAATGTTTCTAGTGTTGGTTTCCTTCAAAAAAAAATAAAAAAAATCTAGTGTTGGTTTTAGCAATAAAGAACCCAATAATGAGCATTCTGGTTTTATATCAAGGGATGCTAAAACATCAGATGGTCAAACACCACAGGCCAAATTGAAAGGAGTAGATAACAGTACTTTAGGGAAGAAGGGATTTCCTCAAGCTACTGGTAACTCAAGTAAGTTTTCTATATAAGAAAAAAAAAGGCACTTCAACCAAATTCATGCAAGAAATTCCACTTTCTTTTTTTTTTACCTTTTTATTACACATCATGTTTAATTAATTCCACTTTCCAAAATCAACACACTCCAACCAAATGGAGCCAAAGGGAAAGAGATATGACATAGAAATCAACAAGATGGTTAAATTGGAAATGACCATCCACCAGTCCAGTTATTTATGCAAAAACATGGTTCCTAACTAAGAGATAAGCTTTCCACTAACACAAATCGCTGGCAGGCCCAGAGCGAAGATGCGACATGCGTAGTTGGGGCGACATGTGTGATTATGCGACATAGGCAAGAAGGCGTGTGAGAGTACGGCTAAGAGATAAGACTAAGCGAGAAGCATAACTTGTTTATTTTGACTCCATATAACGGGATAGAAGGTGAGGATCTGGCTTATAAGAAGGTTGGGACCGATGGCGACCTAAGGATTGTCACCTTACCCTTGGTTGTCGCTTGGGCGACTTGTGTGTTTGGGGGCCTCATGGTGCTATTCAGGTTGGCGCCCTCAAGTCCCACCCCAACCGTCATTGAGAGGTGATGTGACAAGGTGAATAGTATAATTCCACTAACTTTGGAGTTGGTTGGGGACCCTTGGTGGATGATTGACAAGTGTCCCCCATGTGCAAGGCACATGGGGGCTTGGGAGTATAAAAATAGAGGAATAGTGTCATTTTGAAGGTACGCTCTCTCTCTTCTCTCCAAGCTCTCTCTCTAAACTCCATTGTTGATTACCTGTTTTGTGACTAAATAACCTTACTCTAAAATTCTTAAACAATCCAATAATATGACTCTTCTACAAGTAGTATTAACCATGGGCATAATCACGTGTAGAAATCACCACAACCAGAGCAATTATTTGAGAATAACTAAACCATAGGAAGATTTTCCCCTTAAATTTAATGACATTAAACTAATGAATTATCAAGTAACAAAATACCTGGTTGGAGAATCAGATGAATCCACATCATCAACGATAAATGGACACGAAAAGTCAATATCATCCAAATCATCCTGGAAAGATAATCTACTAGAGCTCCTAGAAAATCCAATGCGGGGTGAGCCACTAGATGATAGCAACCCTGAGAACCTGCCCGAATCATCTTTGCTGTCTCTTGACACCTACAAAGCAAATGAACTTCGGTAAGACTCGCAAAAGATGGATATGTAAACCACAAAGATTGTGTGTATGACAAATATCAGCTGGTTCAGAAAATGAACCCACCTTCAGACCTAGGCCTGAACTCAACTCCCCAGCCCTAGACATATCTGATTTTCTCAATGACCTGATTCCAGATGGAGACTCCTGTGATGAAGTATCATGCTTTGTGCTTCTGGGTGATGGAGGAGGAAGAGAATTTCTGTTCGGATCTGACATATTTGGAGAAAGGTATCTAGGACTTCTGCCCATCATTGGATGAGGTATACTCACTGGTGCAGTATCAGAACGCAGGCGAGATTGTGCATAATTTCCGCTGGAAAGGTAAGTTGGGGGAGATGGGGAAGAAGATGGTGAGAATGGAGGTGAAAGCTGGTATTCATCAAAGCTGTTTCCTCTCTTATGAGTTAGAGGTCTATTGTTTTGATTCTTATGACCATATATATCAGTAGGTGAAGAAGACAAGTCATATCTCCCAGCATACACAGGTGGTGATCCACCAAGGTTTTGGTTATATGGTAATGGAGCTCCCTTGTGAAGGCCACTTGTCCAGCTATGCGGGCGTTGAAATGGTGACGAAGGTGACTGTATCCCCCGTACTGGAGAGTATGATGTGGCAAATGTACCCTTGTCCTTGGAAGGGAAAGCCCTCATTGGGTCAGTGGCAGGGCTACCAACATAATCCGTAATAATCTGTGGTGGAAATGATGTTGATGTCTCCAGGTTGAAATCAGAAAGACTTTCACGATATTTTACTGATATAGAAAGACGTCCTTGCTGCGAATCGACGGGAAAAAAGGTATATTGCTTCATGACTTCTTCCTCTGCCCTCGTAAATGGAGCACTAAAGGAAGAGACCCTGTAATTTATATCAAAATCACAAACCCTACTTGATACAGACAGCTTTCGGAAGGCCCTGTAGGCCGGAAGGAGCCTCATCATTGAATAAAGGGAACGTAAAAGGATAATTGATTTTTTATACATTTTCTTGTAAGCAGCAGAAGAGTCAACTGGAGGAGTCGGTGTGCTTGGAGGCTCATATTGAAGAACCCACCTCTCCACAACTGTTTCAACCAATGTCCCATACCCTGAAGTAGTACACTCACCACCTTGGTCAGACAAAGAATTCGCCAAATCTTGAACAATTATAATATCAATTATCATTGGCTCCATCAAGTTTCTGTGCCAAAAATTCAGATTATCTAAAGCAGCCGGACGATCACCTAATATTAAATTGAACCATTTATCAGTTTTCTTCACTTGAGAGCTGCGACCACTTGGACGGATAGAAGGAACCCTAGAATCCAGTATAATATGCAAGCTTTTCAAAAGAAACTGTGAGAGTATCTGCTCAAACCGTCCATATTCAACATGTGCATGGTTGTTCAAATCCATTTCATCTGTGTTACCAAATTACACCAACTTTTCAATCGCCACTGTGATAAAAAGACACCCTCTTTCTATAACTCAAAGTATGTAACACTACGGTAACAAAAATTTCAACAAATCAATGAAATCTCACGCTCACTGTGTAGGAAAAACTCCGGTCATCATCGATATACAACTCCTACCTCAATCTCAGCTTGTTTTTATGAAACAAAACAGAAATGAATGGGAATCAAATGTATAACACTTCATCTAATATTTACAAAGAAAATTTAAATCGTGCTACAAAGATGAGCTCCATAAAACATGGCTGACCATTTTGTATATACACACCTGAAATAAATTCACAAATGAACTTAGGAATTGGTGAATTTTACTTCAAAACATCATACATAAATATAAACAAAAAACTGAAACACAAAATTAAATTATCATCAGATTCAGGATTCGGAGACATTCATAAAACGAACTAATAACAAAGCAAGTTGATACAGCAACAACAGATCAAGCTCAAAATTAGCTGACATGAATGATTCCAGAATCGATTAAATTAACTGAAAATTCTTACAACTGCAAATGATTCGAATACAACGAACAATACTAGTGAAAATTACATAAATTCTCCAAAAAAATCGAAGAAGCAAGACTTACAACAAAATCGATCGATGAAATCAGATAACGTAGAGATTGCTTGAGGGATTAAATTTGTAATCGAGTTTTTGTTTATCAATTCAGGCGCGATTTGGAGAGGTTTTTGACTTTTTTTCTTTTTCTATTTATTTTCAACATTTCTAAATTTATCATCAACATCTACCCTACCTACGGTATAAAATAGTTGGAAAATACATCGTCCTAATTATTGACACGCTAAGTTTCCAATTGGCCCCTCTATTGTGCATATATTTCCGTTTGCGGAATAGCTTTCAGTTTTACCAACTAGCCCCTCTATTGTGCATATATTTCCTTTACGATATTGGCTAATATTAGAGCTGTCAAGATGGGACGGTCCCGTCGGGACGTCCCGTCCCGCCATACAAATGGGACGGGATGGGACGGACTATTTTAGTCCCGTCTCGTTTCATTCCGTCCCATTTCGTCTCGTTCCCGTCGTGGGACAACTTAATTTCGTCCTGTCCCGTCCCGTTATCCCGTATTGAGTATTGACGGCTCTAGTCTAAGGGTTATTCTAATGAATTGGCCGTATCTTTCACATTGTTTTTGTCAATTGATTGGGTAGATTCTGAATATCTTGATATTTATGAGACTAAACAAGATTTCACCCAAAAAAAAAGGAGCTAAACAAGAGTGTATGATCTCAGATATGCTGAATACTACTCTCTTATGTCCCAAAATGAACTGTGAAAGGCATTAACAGCAGTTTGTTTGCTAAAGGTCCACCTTTCTGATTGAAGTTGTATAAAGGCTTGCTGTTGTCGATGACATTGACTGATGAGGTCCTTGGCTTTGGCGCCTAGTCAATGCTTATCCCTCCTAATCAACGGATTTCGCATTGTCCCGCGAGATCCTGCGTCCCGCAAATGGAACGGGATGGGACAGAGTATTTTAGTCCCGTCCCGTTTTGTCCCACCCGTCTCATTCCATTCCTGTCGTGAGACAATATAATTTCGTCCCGTCCCGTCTCGTATTCCCGAATTGACAACTCTAGCTAATATCTAATAGAGCTGATATCGTGAGGTTATCAGTGATATCTAAATTATTAAATTATTTGTGGTACACGGTAGTACTATATAATATGATACACAAAGAAATACTACGGAGGTCAAAGAAATAGTATGATATCAAATATTAATTTAAAATAAAAAAAGTTTTTATTAATTAATAGCTTAATTTATTATAATGGTTGAACAGTATAAATCGAGATACGAACTTGGGGTTGTCCGAGCAAGGCCCAAATGGATTGGGCCCTAAACATAATCCACTCAAGTCTTATATACGAAGAATGAAAGGGGCTTCCTCATACCAAGCCACATCTTCATTCCCTAGGCCAACCTAGGCTTAACAGGCGAAATGACCAAGGCCCCACTCAATGTCGAGGGAGACCTCCCTCCAAGGCCGAGTTGAGCTTCCTTGACAACGAGGAGGCCTCCTCGGCTATCAAACCACCAGAAACTGGGCTTCCCCAGTTCCTTCATATCTCTTTCCCGGCTCATTGTAGGCCGACCTGGCCACGTATAATGAGGAGAAGCCATCTCGGCTCACGTACAGAGTTGCAGTTTATACCAGTCCTATTCAAATCAGGACATTGATCAATTATAATCTCTCTAGGATTGTAACCACCTCTCATATAAATTCAAGTCCAACAAGGACTCCTTAAGTATAATCCTCCTATAATTTATATCTTATCTCTTAGCAATCTAATTCAACATGGATTATACATTGTTATATCTATAAATACAAGCCATAATTCACAGATTTTGGTATGTTATCTTTTGACTCTAAACTCTGGTCAATTGATTTCTCTCTCTCTCAAATCAAATACTTACTCTCGCGCCGGAGGGCCTTTGCCGGAGAAGCCCCGGCTTAATTTACGTGTTTGTTTCTCTATTTCAGGCTTTTCAATCGCTGGGATATAACCTACCGCCGGACTTGGGCTGATCCGATCGTTTCTGGCAGCATCATTTTGGTTCCATTGCCGGGAAGCGATTCGAATACCCATTGAATAAGCTTGAATCCTTTTGCTTCGACCGGAAAAAGTTCTGTTCCGCTCGAAATATGTTATATTTTGGCCGGAAAAAATCTGTTTTATTCAAAATCTGTTTAATTTTGGTCAAAAGTTGCTGTTTGCGCCTAGAAATTTCGTTGGTTGGTGATTCTATTTTGGCCGGAAAAATTTCGTGTTGATCGGAAAAATTCTTTTTTGACGTTTGAAATCTATTTTGGCCGGAAAAGAGCTGTTTACCGGAAAAAGTTGTTCCCTTGGAAATTTGGGTCAACTGGAAATTTTGATTCCCTTAAGAATTCTGTTCTCTTAAGAATTCTGTTCAATTTGAAATTCTGCACCGTCATAATCCCAATCGAAGACGGAAATACCATAAGTGTCACTAACGAGGAACAATGAGCCCACGTCGAGGACATCCATTTAAACGGGACGACTTGTCTCCCTCTCACCAACGGGGTGCTTCCTCCTCCTCCACCTCTGAACGACGGGGTTCCCCCCTATGCATGACTCTTCGTCCTCGGACTCAGCCAGCAGCCGAGGTGGTCGTTGCCACTCGTCCTCGTCGTCAATGAGGAAGAAGAACTACGAGCAGACAAGAGACGAGGAACACTGATACAGGAAGAGCTGAAAATTCCACCCAGCCAATTGATCGTCGAACACTTGTACATCAATAAATGGAGACGTTGCAACATATTTATGAAACTCAAAATGCTCTGTTGCAAATGGATCCCTAAAACTCAATGGTCGAGTTCATCAGGCCTACGAGGACAAGGAATTCTCATGGAAGGGATACCCAAGGTGACAGGCGTGGTAGTCAGAGGAATCCTTCTTGTGGCCAAGATCCCCCTCACCATGAGCTTGTTGTACGACCTAAGCAAAACCTCCGAGATGCACCTCCTCGTCCTCGGTCAAATAATCATGGAAACGAGTATGTGGTAGACCTAAGAAGACACTTGAATACGAGCAAGGCTCAGTCAGGCTAGGCGTTTCTCCCCTCCACGTCGTAACATTTATCCTCGGCATAACCATCATCCTCGGCATAGTTCACCTCGTTCCAGAAATGTTATTAAGCCGACGAGCCCTCGTCCTTACAGAATGATCCTTCACCATGAAGGGGAGCTGAGGAAAGAAAAAACACCCTCTAGACGAGGAGAGAACCACCGGGAAGACGAGGAGCATAGCAAGGTGAATGGTCACCCAAGAGAAAGGTCCCACCGAAGCTCTCACTTCAGCTCTGAAAATGGGATTGATACTAGAGATTTGTTGCTCCTGAAAAAAAGAATTGACGAGATGGAGATGGGGAAAAAGGACGAAGAAGAAGATGAAACTAGTGCAACCCGTCCTTTCTCCCAAAGAATAAATGATGTACCACCCAACCCTGCCTTTAAAGTCCCAAGTTTTGACAAATATGCGGGAAACACTGACACAAGGCACCATGTGCAAAGCTTTGAATCTACTATGGCCCTCCTCACCAAAGCAGATGACATTCTCTATAAAGCCTTTGCAAGTACCTTCTCCGGAACAGCCTTAACCTGGTTCCCTGAGCTGAAAAAGGGAAGCATTGACAGTTGGAGGAGTATGAGGAGGATGTTCCTAGATCACTTTGCCACGGCAGGGAAGAGGAAGAAGAGGTTGACTGACCTTGCTAACATCGAGCAAGGAAAGAATGAAACCACGCTAAGTTATTATAACAGATTCCGAGCTATGGCGGATCAAGTAGAGGAAAGCCTCATTGACAGAGAAGTAATTGTCTGTTTCAATTCTGGATTGAGATCCGGACAGCTTATATATGAACTCTCCGCCAGAGAGCCAAAGTCCAAGTCAGACTTATACAATGTGGCTTAAGAAATTGCCACGACGGAGGAGAAAAGCAAGAAGAGGTCTGACAAAACAGAAACGAAAGCAGCTGGAACTCACCATGCTTCTAATGGAAATGGCTATAAAGGGAAGAATAGAACACGAGGCACTGAAAAGGCTGAAATCTTCACTCCCCTCACCAAACCAATCACCGAAATCATGCAATTGGTTAATCTTCCTGCTCCGCGTCCACTCAATGACAAACCTAAGTTCCCCCGTGACCCTTCCAAATACTGCGATTTCCACAAAGACCATGGTCACTTCACTGAAAACTGCATCACTCTCAAAAGGATGATCCAAAGGTGGGCTGATGAGGGCAAGCTTGACCGTTATGTCATGAAGAAGGATGGCAAGCAAAAAAGAAAAGAGGACGAGGACGAGGAGGAAGATGAAGAGGATCAAAGGCCTCCGAGAGCCAGGCTTTATGTAATCAAGGAAGAGATGGTCTCCACTAAAAAATTGAAGGACCAAATCCACGAATTAAGCAAAGTATACCATGTCCCCGCTTGGGTTCATAAGGCAGAGGAGGTCATTAGTTTCTCCCCCAATGAATTGGCTGGAAGCCGCGCAGCCCGCGAACAGCCCTTGGTGATAAAAGGGAGAATTGATAACTGTGAGGCCGAGAGACTCCTCATTGACACAGGGGCCTCTCGAGATATTCTTTACTACTCCACCTTTTCAGATGATGGGCTTGAAAGATAGCATCCTAGAACTATACCACAGAAGATTAGAAGGTTTCACCAACCACAAGGTCAGTGCCAAGGGAACTATTGATCTACAGCTGGAAGTCGGTGAGCATCCCTTTCTAACCAAGGCCACAGTCACTTTCGTGGTCATAGATCTGACTAGTGACTACCACACCATCTTAGGCATTCTAAGTTAAGCAAAACTTGGGTTGGTCGCTTCCCTTCCTCACTAACGAGTCAAATTTCCTACTCGTGCTGGAATTGGATGTGTGAGAGCGACCACTGTTAGAGTCGAAACCTAACGGTTTATTTTATATCCGCAAGCGCACGGGCTATTGTAATATAGCGGGTGCAAGTACGAGTCGATCCCACAGAGACAGGGTTTACTTAAGAGATATTTTTGTCTTTAGAAAATATAAAAAGGATTGGGGGGTAGATAAAATTTGTTTTTAGAATAATAGAGAGAGCATAGACAGAAAATACTTTAATTGAATTCTTATAAAACGAAGCATTCTCGGGATTGGAAATCATACACATAATCTTATTCATCAAATTGTCATTGTCTTAGAAATAAAAGGTTTTCATAAAAAGCAAGGATGGTATGTTAGGCCTACGCTATTTCGGGCTAGGACAATAGCGTTTGTATTCTTCACTAATTATGTTCTAACTGTTTGAGAAATCCGTTTATGTTTGACCCCGCCTGTCACAAACGGGCATTCCGGCTTATCTCTAGCTGACCATAATTAGTAAGAATCCATTAAGGACGGAAGTTCAACATACTTTCCATTAAAAGAACATCCCTAGGCCATTGAACTACTCTCGTGATCAATGAACCTAGTTTCCTTATATGGTTCCGTCAATTGAGATTCTCCGCTAGGTACTTCTCTCAATTGACTGAATCATACAAATTGGATATCGCCAATAAGTAAGGCATTTAGAGAATAATATAAAGAAATTGTTTTAGATGAAGAAAGAAGACAAGACTAATCATTTTTTAGATGATGAATAAGCATGTTTTTGAGTTTCCAACCCCAAGAATATGGGGGATTACTCACAAGCCATTTATAATATAAAAGCAATTAAAATAAGAGATTGAGTAAGAGAGACTTATGATGGACAAATGCTTCACTTTTATTGATCTTCTTCCAAAGTAACTTCAAGAACAAAGTAATGACTTGATCTTCAAATCTCCTTGGAAATTGTTATCACAAGTATTTTGTGTTTTCTATCTATCAAATATCAGTATTTCTCTCTAATGATTCGTGTTTAAGACTGATCTCTAGGGTCCTATTTATAAAAAGGAGGGAACTCTTCAATCGGGTGCAACCAAAAGGTGCCTTTACGTCTGCAGTCGCGTTTTGCACGGCCGCGTCAAGGAAGTTGCACGGCCGTGTGACCCTTGGCGCCAGATTTGAATTTAAGTCTTGACACCTTGCACGGCCGCTCCTAAATAAGCCGCACACGGCCGCTCCGCCCGATGACACGGGCGCTCCTTCTTCAAGACACGGCCACTCCATATTTTAGGGCCAAAAATGGCTGAAAAATGCCAAGTGCACGGCCGCTCATCTCTGCTGCACGGCCGCTCTGTGTCTGAATTTTAACTTTGTGTGCTTGATTTGGTTGGTGCTCCCCCATGTCTTTTGCCTTGAGGTGTCCAAGTATCCTTTTGATAAAAATGAACCTAAAACCTATCTAAAAAGGCAAGAAATATACCAAAAGCGTAAAATCTAGAAAATAAGGAAAAGAAACTAAAAAGTATAAGAAATGAAATGAAAAATGATGTTTTATGCCATAAAAAGTATATAAAAATAAGGATAAATGACTATATAATAGTCACTTATCAAACTCCCCCACACTTAAACCTTTGCTTGTCCCCAAGCAAACTTATAATGAAATATGGGGAGGGAGAAAAATTATGATTGATCCCTCAGAAATAAAGTAGCAAGCCCTTGAATGCCTTGTAGATAATGCCTTTTATCTATCCAATCATATTTTGAATATCTTTAAAAATTTTATTTTGGGAAGAAGTATTTTAGGGATTTTTAAAGAGATAAAATGCAAGACAATAACCTAGTATAGCATATATAGAATTTTGATCAAGTAAAGCATGCTAGAAGGAAGAATTTTCTTGGTAGAAAAAGCCATCACTTTTTAGAGTGATTTTTTAGAAAAGATGAATTTTATTTCTTTAAGATGTACAAAAAAAGGTATAGACATTTATTCACAATTTAGAAGTTCCGAAGAATTGCATTACATTCTTGAATCACAAGGGTGAAGAATGGGTGATGGTAGTGGAAAAATCTCGTCAAAGTCAAACAAATTTATCTTTATTTTTGTACGTGTTATATTTTTGCAAAAGACCTAAGTTATTCTTGATCCTTTCAAGTAGGAGACATTGTGGTCGCGAGCCCCATGTTCCTAATACTTAGATCAAAAATACTTTTGGATATTATTCCCGTTTTGGCAAGGAAGCATCGTCGCAGCGAACGCCGTGCCCCGAGTTACTTAGGAGATAATTTTCTTTTTGCTTTTGGTGACCATTGTCACTCTTTTATTAATAAGATAAAAGTGTTTTTCTTTGACTTGATTTGAAAATGGAAGGATGGAATTTATGAAAGGGTGTGATTCAAGGGATGCAAACAAAAAGGTGCTTCTTAAAAGGGAATAAATATCTAATAAAGATAAAAAATGTACAATCTTAAAGGAATATATTCAAAAATTTGCATATATAACCAAGCATAAAAGGATTCCTTTCTAATTAAATGCATTTTCCTTGATGAGATTCTATATTGTGCTATACCAACTTATGAGGCTTTCAATTATTTCCTAAAAAGATCCCTTATACTTTTCCTTTTTTATAAATTTCTAAGTGTATAGAAAATATGAGGGGAAAGATAAAGGCATTCATATTAGGGCAATTGGCAAGCATAATGATAATGATTTTTGATCATCATAGGGATTTTTTTTTTTTTTTTTTTCTTTTTTATATATACTATTATACAAGCATAAAAGAAAAAAATGCAACTAAGTTAAAAAAGAAAAATTATACTAGAAAGCAGTTAAATCTATACTAGAAAGCGAGTAAATTTTAAAAACTAGAAAGCAAAAAATAAAGCGAAAAATAAAAGGATAGAATTACCCCCCCACACTTGAAATGAACATTGTCCTCAATGTTTCAAGGAACAATGCCAAATCCCGGGAGGGTAAAGGGAAAAAAACTTACTAAAATGGTGGTGGAGAAATGGTTGAGTGATGGATTTGAGGATGATTGAGGGTTATAATGTGGGTTAGAATGGTAGAAAGATGGGTATTTAAGGTGTGTTGGGCGGAGGTTTTGATGGAGAAGGGTTGAAGATGGAGTAAATGAGGGAGGAGGGGGAAAGGTGCGTCTTTTTGACTGAACCGACGCAACTCCCCAGACGTTTTGCACGGCCGTGTTAAGGAACTTGCACGGCCGTGTCCCTTTCACTGAGTCAACACATCCCAACTCGATATGAACTGCACGGCCGCTCCAGATGAGCTGCACGGCCGTGCGAACTGAACTTCACCACTTTTTAAATCTTTTTTCCTAAAAAATAAAGTTAGCACAAACAAATATGATAAAATAAAAAATAACATAAAATGAAAATAAAACAAAAATAATCCATCGGTTACCATCCCGATGATGCTTGTTTTAGGTCCTTAGCTTGACCCCTTCCCGTAGTAGGAGATGCATGATATTTGGTTGGCCTTTTGTCATTGACAACTTGCCATTGCAATCCTTCCGGTAATGAGTATCTTCTGCGGTAGACATTTCTTCCATCCCGATTTCTTGGGTAGAACAAGTGACCTATAGTCTTTGCACTTTCGAAAACTCGAAGTGACCTCCGTCTTTGTTCTTTTTGACTTTTTCTTGCATTGTTAGTCTTGGGACAAGCGAAATATCTAAAATATCATTACAAATCAAAGGTTCATTTTTTATAGGATCATTTTTTATTTCTTCCTTTGATTTTGTTTCCTCACCCATTAAATCTTCTTCACTAGGAATCCAATTTTCTTCGCTAGGGGTGTAGGTTTCTTCAATTGGGGTCCAATCTTCTTCACTAGGAGTATAGGCCTCTAAATAGGGATCTTCGAGAACCTGCCCATGCATACTAAATTCGACCCTTTCTTTCCCTATATTTAGGGAAAATGTGCCATTTTTCACATCTATGATTGCCCCCGCGGTGGCAAGAAATGGCCTTCCTAAAATGACGGGAATATAATGGTCTTCCGCCATATCCAAGATAACAAAGTCGACGGGGATGATTAAGTTCCCTACTCGACAAGGCAAATTTTCCATAATACCAACGGGGTATTGAACGGATCGGTCGCCAATTGGAGAGTTATGGTTGTGGGTCCGAATTCCCTATACCAAGCTTCTCGCTAACCGATAATGGCATTATACCGACGCTTGCTCCTAAGTCAAGGACAGCGTTATCTATGTTTATTACGCCAACACAACAAGGAATGGTGAATGTACCCGGATCCTTTAATTTTGGAGGGTCTTTATTTTGCAAAACGGCGCTCACCTCCTCCGCTAACATAACATTCTCATTTTCTTTTAGCCTTTCTTTTTCTTCTATTAATTTTTTTAAAGGTTTAACGGCTAAAGGCATATCTTCATCCTTCCTAAAATAAGGAATGTTAACATTAATGGCATCCAAGTTATCAAGGAATTCATCATAATCCTTGCCTTTTCTCTAGGGGATTCCGTCCCCAAACTAGTCTCAATCATCGGAGGGATTGGTGTGATTATTTCTAGGGCATTCATTCTTCTTTTCTTGCTCATCCCTAGTTTCTACCACATTAACTTGCTCATTTGGCCTTTGAGGTTGACCGGGAAGACTCCCTTGTGGTCTATTCAATGGGGTAGCCTGTTGAGCTTGTTGGGTTTCTAGCATCTTATTATGCGCTGCCAAGTTATCAAACCTAGCATTTAGCAATTTAAAACATTCCCTAAACTCATTATTGATCTTTTCTTGGGAGTTTTTATTTTCCACTACAAAATCCATTATAAGATCTAATTTAGACTTAGGGGGAAAAGTACTTGCATTGTTGTTGAAATTCTTAGGTGCAAATCCCGGAGGTTGTGTAGATGATTGCGGGTTAAGAACGTTGTTATTCTTATAGGAAAAATTGGGGTGATTCCTCCACTCGGGATTGTATGTATTAGAATACATCCCCCCTTTTTGCCCAAAAGAATTAACGAAGTTCACTTGATCGTTAGAAGTAACGTCAAGCAACTCGCAGTTATCCGTACTATGTGAGTTAGACCCACATAGTTCGCACAAAACATTTACACTAGCAATGGGATTGACATTAAGATTTTCAAACTTCTTCAAAAGCATGTCAACTTTAGAGGAGAGAAGAGTAACTGCATCAACATTATATTTACCGGGTGTACCTTGTTGCTGCTCCCTCTCGCTTGACCATTGGTAATGGTTCAATGCAATATTTTCGATGAGGTCGTACGCCTCATCTACTCCTTTGTTCATCAAAGCTCCTCCTGCAGTGGCATCAATGGTCTCTCTTGTTTTAAAAATGAGACCGTTGTAGAAGGTGTGAACAATCAACCACTTTTCAAGCCCGTGGTGGGGCACATTACGAGAAGTTCCTTGTACCGTTCCCATGCATCATACAAAGTTTCACTATACGTTTGACAGAAGTTAGTGATCTTTGTTCGTATCTGAGCGATCTTGCTTGGCGGGAAAAATCGACCAAGGAAAGCTTCTTGAATCTGGTCCCATGTTGTCAATGAATTACTGGGACCGAATTCAACCATTGTTTCGCCTTATCCTTGAGAGAAAATGGAAAAAGGCGCATCCGGATTGCTTCCACCGTAACACCTTGAATACGTGTAGTATCACAATATTCAAGAAATGTTTGGATGTGCAGATGGGGATCTTCGAAGCGGTGCCGTATTGGTTATTCATAACCATGTGCAATAATTGCGGCTTTATTTCGAAGTTTGCCGCTCCGGCATTCGGCACAACAATAGGGGATCTAGTTCCGGGTACTTGGGTTAACAAAGTCCCGTAGGGTCCTAGCAGTGTTTGCGGTTCTCCGTCCATGTGTTTTCGTAGAGTTTCTCTAAATCTCCTTAGTCTTTCGTGAAAGCTTCTTTCGGGTTCCGGATCAAAGTTGTCAACAAATGTCCGAGACCGTTTCATAAACTACAAGAAAAACACTTGAAGGGAAATTAAACGCAACAGATTATAGGACAGGAAAGCAAAATAGTAAAAACAAAAACTAAAAATTTGTAGTAAAGACAAAAATAAAAAGTAAACCGTTGTCCCCGGCAACGGCGCCAAAAACTTGTTAGAGTCGAAACCTAACGGTTTATTTTATATCCGCAAGCGCACGGGCTATTGTAATATAGCGGGTGCAAGTACGAGTCGATCCCACAGAGACAGGGTTTACTTAAGGGATATTTTTGTCTTTAGAAAATATAAAAAGGATTGGGGGTAGATAAAATTTGTTTTTAGAATAATAGAGAGAGCATAGACAGAAAATACTTTAATTGAATTCTTATAAAACGAAGCATTCTCGGGATTGGAAATCATACACATAATCTTATTCATCAAATTGTCATTGTCTTAGAAATAAAAGGTTTTCATAAAAAGCAAGGATGGTATGTTAGGCCTACGCTATTTCGGGCTAGGACAATAGCGTTTGTATTCTTCACTAATTATGTTCTAACTGTTTGAGAAATCCGTTTATGTTTGACCCCGCCCTGTCACAAACGGGCATTCCGGCTTATCTCTAGCTGACCATAATTAGTAAGAATCCATTAAGGACGGAAGTTCAACATACTTTCCATTAAAAGAACATCCCTAGGCCATTGAACTACTCTCGTGATCAATGAACCTAGTTTCCTTATATGGTTCCGTCAATTGAGATTCTCCGCTAGGTACTTCTCTCAATTGACTGAATCATACAAATTGGATATCGCCAATAAGTAAGGCATTTAGAGAATAATATAAAGAAATTGTTTTAGATGAAGAAAGAAGACAAGACTAATCATTTTTTAGATGATGAATAAGCATGTTTTTGAGTTTCCAACCCCAAGAATATGGGGGATTACTCACAAGCCATTTATAATATAAAAGCAATTAAAATAAGAGATTGAGTAAGAGAGACTTATGATGGACAAATGCTGGAAATAATGCTTCACTTTTATTGATCTTCTTCCAAAGTAACTTCAAGAACAAAGTAATGACTTGATCTTCAAATCTCCTTGGAAATTGTTATCACAAGTATTTTGTGTTTTCTATCTATCAAATATCGGTATTTCTCTCTAATGATTCGTGTTTAAGACTGATCTCTAGGGTCCCATTTATAAAAAGGAGGGAACTCTTCAATCGGGTGCAACCAAAAGGTGCCTTTACGTCTGCAGTCGCGTTTTGCACGGCCGCGTCAAGGAAGTTGCACGGCCGTGTGACCCTTGGCGCCAGATTTGAATTTAAGTCTTGACACCTTGCACGGCCGCTCCTAAATAAGCTGCACGGCCGCTCCGCCTGATGACACGGGCGCTCCTTCTTCAAGACACGGCCACTCCATATTTTAGGGCCAAAAATGGCCTGAAAAATGCCAAGTGCACGGCCGCTCTATCTCTGCTGCACGGCCGCTCTGTCTGAATTTTAACTTTGTGTGCTTGATTTGGTTGGTGCTCCCCCATGTCTTTTGCCTTGAGGTGTCCAAGTATCCTTTTGATAAAAATGAACCTAAAACCTATCTAAAAAGGCAAGAAATATACCAAAAGCGTAAAATCTAGAAAATAAGGAAAAGAAACTAAAAAGTATAAGAAATGAAATGAAAAATGATGTTTTATGCCATAAAAAGTATATAAAAATAAGGATAAATGACTATATAATAGTCACTTATCAAACTCCCCCACACTTAAACCTTTGCTTGTCCCCAAGCAAACTTATAATGAAATATGGGGAGGGAGAAAAATTATGATTGATCCCTCAGAAATAAAGTAGCAAGCCCTTGAATGCCTTGTAGATAATGCCTTTTATCTATCCAATCATATTTTGAATATCTTTAAAAAATAAAACGGGAAGTGGCAAATGTGCGTTGATTTTACAGATCTCAATAAAGCCTGCCCAAAGGACTGTTACCCTTTCCCCAGAATTGACAAGGTGGTAGATTCCATAGCCGGACACCGAACTCTCAGCTTTCTATATGCCTATTCAGGCTATCATCAGATAAAAATGGCAAAGGAAGATATTGAGAAAACTGCCTTTCAAACATCTGGGGGCAATTATTGTTACATCATGATTCCCTTTGGGCTTAAAAATGCGTGCCCAACCTACCAGCGCATGGTCAATGAAGTTTTTGTTAAACAAATAGGTCATAACATGGAGGCCTATTTTGATGACATGGTCATAAAGACCAAGGATGGCAGACACGCCCCTGATTTGGAAGAAACCATTAACAACCTTCAAGCCAACAACATGAAATTAAATCCAAGTAAATGTGTGTTTGGGGTAACTACTGGAAAATTCCTAGGCTTCATGGTATCCCAGAGGGAAATAGAGGCGAACCCTGAAAAAATCAAAGTCTTGATCGACATGAAGGAACCTACCAACATCAAGGAGGTTCAGAGATTGAATGGAAGAATAACGGTTCTTGGGAGATTCATTGCCAAATCCATCGAAAAATCATTGCCTTTCTTCAAGGTCTTGAAGGGGGCCAAGAGCTTCTCCTGGACTCCTGAATGTGCAGAATCATTTCGCCAGTTGAAGGAGTACTTGGGATCTCCTCCCTTGTTGAGCAGTCCGATTACTGGCGAGATGATGTATGTCTTCCTAGCTGACACTAACCACGCAGTAGCATCGGTACTAGTCCGAAATGATGAAGGTACTCAGAAACCAGTCTACTATGTCTCCAAGGCATTGTCAGATATGGAAAGTAGACATTTAATGCGGAAAAGATAGCAAACGCTCTAGTAATTGCATCGAGGAAACTACGTGCCTACTTTTCTGCACATCCCATCACCGTGTATAGGAATGAACCCTTGAAGAAAATCCTACATAAGTTGGATAGCTTCGAACGTCTCCTCAATTGGTCTATCGCTCTTACAGAGTTTGATATCATGTACCAACCAAGGAAGATCCTCCTAGCACAGCCTCTGGTTGATTTCATGGTTGAAACTGTCTTCATGGGTGAACACGGCCCCACCTCCCGTAAGCGTAAAACGCCGGAAGAAGAAGGATCAACCATCAAGCT
Source organism: Adenophora triphylla var. japonica (assembly GCA_022495995.1). NCBI lineage: Eukaryota > Viridiplantae > Streptophyta > Magnoliopsida > Asterales > Campanulaceae > Adenophora > Adenophora triphylla. The sequence continues at coordinate 152,063 of JAFEMH010000980.1, forward strand.
CCCATCCAACTGTTGGGTCTTATACACTGATGGCTCATCCACAAAGGAGAGAAGTGGAGCTGGAGTTGTATTAGCAAGTCCTGAAGGAGAGCACACCATCCAGGTCATCATCAAATTCAAGTTCCCTGCCTCCAATAACCAGGCCGAATATGAAGCTCTGATATTTGGCATCGAGTTGACTTCCTTTTATGGAGCAACTAAAGTTGCGGCTTTCTGTGACTCCCAACTCGTAGTCAAGCAAGTGAAGGGAGAATATAGCACGCAAAATCCTATACTTGCAAAGTATAGAGACCTGGTCCTAGATATGACAAAGAAGCTGGAATTCTTCGAAATCAGTCAAATAGGCAGGGAAGACAATCAAATTGCGGACGTTATATCTAAATTAGCAACTATGGATGTGACAGAGTCCAACTCTAATCCATACGTAGTCTTTGCTGAAGAACCCGCCTATGAAAGGTTACAAGTAATGCTCCTAGATGGAAAGGAGAGATGTTGGATAGATGATTACATGGACTACATCGAGAAGAGCCAACTCCCAGAGGATCAAACGCAGGCTAAGCTTGTCAAGAAAAAATCAGTAAGGTTCACTGTGATGAACGGAGTCCTCTACAGAAGATCCTTCACTAAGCCCCTGCTGAGGTGTGTCTACCCTAAGAAAATTGAGATTCTATTGGCCAAAGTACATGAAGGCGTTTGCGGCGGACACCCGGGGGCCAGAACCCTAATTGATAAAATCATCACACTAGGTTACTATTGGCCAAACCTGAAGGAGGACGCTGTAAGTACCCAAATCCGGATCGTTAAAATCAGTTAAAAGTTAATCGAAATCCATTAACTGGCCCTTTCCAGGTTAACCGGAACCCGTTAAACTCTCAATTCCCGAGTCAACGAGACATCCCAGGACTGCCCCGTGCATCCCGACACCAAAGTGTACTCAACACACGTTATCACACGTAAAAGTATCGCTTTCCTCGAAAAATGCAATTTCTGAGACTTTTTGGGGCCGTTCCGGATATTTTTCGGACAATTATTTAGAAAACAGTCAAAACCGGGATTAACGGGACAAAAAACCCTAACTTGGTGACTCATAGGGACACGTGGCACACATGCACAACCTCCCCCATCCCCATCAATCAAATTCGAGGGTGAAAAGACTAAAATACCTCTAAAATTGAAACTTAGGCCGTCTGGCCAGTTTTACATGAAAAATCAGAATTCTCATAAAGTCCCTGCAATTTTCAAAATACCCAAAAACCCCCTAAATTGAAGCATAGGCCGTCCGGCCTGTTTTACAAATTTACCCCTATAAATACAAAGGTTGTCATTCTGTAAAAAAGAGATAAAAATATTACCCCTCTAAAAAACCCCACGGTTCTAGCAGCCTTTACCCCCTTCTGAGCCCCAAAAACGTCTCGATATGCGTGAAAATCCCATTTTCCGACCAAACACGAGCCAAACACTTCCGAAACACCTCCCAAACACTAAATCGTATCCCGTATACGCCTTTTCGAGCCAAAGAGTCAATCCCTAGCCATAGGTAACACACTCTCTCTCTAAAACTCCATTTCGTCTCGATTTACGCGTTAAACGGTACTTTCGATCCGACCGAAACTCTCAAAATGTAGACGTAACACCGTCTATGGGATTTGATACATTTTAATCCCTAATCATCTTCTCTCCCGTAAGAGAAGTAATTTCGGGTTAAAACGGAGTTCAAGTCCCGTTTTTACTTTTCTGTCATTTACTGTCCGGATCGTTCGATCCGTAGATTCGCACTTTTACCGTCCAAACCGTTTGGTTTGTGATTGTCATTTACAAAGTCCGGATCGTTTGATCCGTTGATATTTCTATTTAATTTACGCAACTTCACAAATCTGAGCCGTTTGGCTCGTCGATCGTATCTTTACTGTCTGGATCGTTCGATCCGTCGATATCGCACTTTCAATACTATCATTTACAAGTCCGAGCCGTTTGGTTTGTGATAGTATTTACTTACAAATGTCCAAGTCACAAAATGACTCGTTGATCGCATATCATTTATCGCCTTTTTTCATGAAATTGGTAACAATGTAATGCCCAGTTCAAAACCGAAGTTCGCCATTCGAACTCCTTTTCAAAACAACGTAAAAACCCGACGTTTGACATTCAAATGCTCTTTTATCAAAATCCACGTTTGTCATTCAAACTAAAGATTTAAGTTCATCATTCGAACTCCGTTTTCAAAACAACTCAAAATCGACGTTTGACATTCAAACGCTCATTTCCGACTCAAAACCCGACGTTTGACATTCAAACGCTCTTTTACCAAAAATCAATGTTTGTCATTCAAACTAAAGATTTAAGTTCGTCATTCGAACTCCTTTTCAAAACAACGTAAAAACTCGACGTTTGATATTCAAACGCTCTTTTACCAAAATCTACGTTTGTCATTCAAACTAAATATTTAAGTTCGTCATTCGAACTCCGTTTTCAAAACAACTCAAAATCGACGTTTGACATTCAAACGCTCATTTCCGACTCAAAACCCGATGTTTGACATTCAAACGCTCTTTTACCAAAAATCAATGTTTGTCATTCAAACTAAAGATTTAAGTTCGTCATTCGAACCCCTTTTCAAACTCAAAACCGACGTTTGTCATTCAAATGCTCATTTTTTACCACAAATCAACGTTTGTCATTCAAACCAAGATTAAAGCTTGTCATTCAAGCTCCTTTTCAAAATGAAACACACACACACACACACAATTTCGAGAAAGGTAGAAAGACTCGTCATACGAGGCGTTTCGGGTGATCTCAATATACTCTTCCCGAAACGTAACGTGACCTCCGAATCTAACAATCTCTGGTCCAAAAAAGCCTTTTCCAAGTTTTGGCTACCAATCAAAATGTCCCCTTTTTCAAATCCTTTTCCAAGTTTTAGCTACCAATCAAAACGTCCCCTTTTTCAAAGCATTTTCCAAGTGGCTACCAATCAAAATGACCTCCTTTTCAAACCAGCCATTTTCAAAGTTTAGGCTCATAATACAAAACGGCGTGGCGACTCTCCTCTCTTTTCAGCAAGGTCCCAAGTTTTTGCGAAAGCCACTCACCGCATTCAGCGAGCGATCCGGGTAATTTCAGACGCGCAAGCCTATGTAAGAAAATGTGACAAGTGCCAGAGATACTCTGACATTCCTAGACTCCCAGCAGTCGAGCAAACCCTTGTAATACCTACATAGCCATTCGATATGTGGGGAATCAACATCATCGGACCCTTCCCTCCCGCCCGAGGTAATTGCAAATATGTGACAGTAGCAGTCGACTACTTTTCAAAATGGATTGAAGCAAAGGCCTTAGCCAAAATAACGGAGGAAAACGCAATCAATTTCATCCATGACCACATCTGGTGTTGCTTTGGGGTCCCACACACCATCATTTCAGATCATGGTCTCCAATTTTCCACGGCATTTATAGATGAGTTGAGCAGAGTAGGAGTTCGTCACATCAAGTCATCTGTAAGCAGACCTCAAGGCAACGGACAAGCAGAAGCAGCCAACAAACTAGTACTTACAGCCCTAACCAAGAACCTAGAAGGAAGTGATAGTAGATTGTTGAATATGGGCTGTTCGCATAACCACCCGGGGGCCAACCGGGGAAACCCTATTGGCATTAACCTTCGGTTCTGAGGCTATGGCACCGGCTGAAATGGCTATCCCTACTGTAAGAAATTCCAACTACGATGAGCAAATTAACAAGGTTAACATGCTCCTAGACCTAATAGATGAAAAAAGACTAGCTGCGCAATTGAGAATGGTGAATTATAAATAAAGGACCAAGGCATATCATAACAAAAGGGTCAAAAGAAGAGTATTCCAAGTGGGAGATTGGGTATTTAGAAAGATTGAAGCTACTGGCTGAAAGGCTGAACAAAACAAGCTCTCCCCTAACTGGAAAGGCCTCTACATCATAACTCAAATCATTCGAGAAGGGATTTACAGATTAAAGTCCAAAGATGGGAAAGAGCTTAAGCATCCGTGGCACTCGGACAACCTATGAAAATACTATCATTAGTTCTAGTTTGTTTTTATGTAATAGATTAGTCGTGGTTAGTCTTTTACTTTTCTAGCAAGGTAGGATTGCAGTTTGATGTAATCAGTTTAGTTTATGAAATTTACTCTTGAACATGCAAGATAACTACCAAGACAATACTGGAAGACGAGGAACCCCTCCTCGACCTTTAAAGGGACAAGCTCCCACCATAAATCACCCAAGACCTATGTATGAGTCACATTCCTTGGCATAAGGAGATGAAAAAGAAAGGCAAGCCAAACGTCTAACCGAGGAACACCTCGGCCTAAACGACTAACTGGCAAACATCTAAAACCTATGTACGAGTCACCTTTCTCGGCATAAGGAGATGAAAAAGAAGGGCAAGCCAAACGTCTAACTGAGGAAACACCTCATTCTGTGACCATGTATCCCAAGACTTTGCCTCGGATTACTCCGAATGTGCATTTGGCAGGGTTCAACCTCATTGAATGCTTTTGAAGGCGATCAAAGAACTTTCTCAGGTCAATGAGGTGTTTTTCGTCTAATCCCTTTGAGTGGATGATCATGTCGTCGACGTACAATTCAATCTCTTTGTGGATCATGTCGTGGAAGAGTGCGGTCATTGCCCGTTGGTAGGTAGCCCCAGCGTTCTTTAGTCCGAATGGCATTACTGTGTAGCAGTAGGTTCCCAGGGGGTTGTGAAGGCGGTTTTCTCTTGGTCTTCTTCGGCCATCTTGATTTGATTGTAGCTGGCAAAACCGTCAACGAAGGACTTAACCTCGAAATTGGCCATAGTGTCGACCAACATGTCTATGTTCGGCAATGAAAAGTCGTCCTTGGGACTTGCTTTGTTGAGATCTCGGAAGTCCACGCAACATCGTACTTTCCCATTAGCCTTGGTGACCGTGACTATGTTGGAAAGCCAGGTCGGGTATTTGATCACCCATATGAAGTCGACGCGAAGTATCTTTTCGTTCTCTTCCTTGACTTGTAAGGACCATTATGGCTTGATTTGGCGTAGCTTCTGCTTGATGGGCTTAGCCTCGGGATCTAGGGGAATTCGATGTTCCATTATGGCTGGATCTAGGCAAGGCATGTCTTGGTAGGACCAAGCGAACACGTCCATGAATTCTTTGAGCAGTGCAGTCAATGCTTCTTGCTCGGCGCCGGTGAAGAAACTTTCGATTTGTGTCTCTTTAGGCTCTTCAGCAGTCCCCAAATTCACTTTGGTTAAAACCTCCTCGGCAGCTTGGGCCCGATTTTCCTCTCGTTTGACAACATGCTTAAAGATTTCTTTAATATATTGTTCGTTTAATGTGTCTGCGTCTTTATCAAGTGAATCGTTATTAACTGTTTTTGATTTGTTAGTTAATTTATCATTTATTAAAGATGCAATGAGGGGATACTCAGAAAGGTCGAATCTTTCATTAGAAGCGTAGAGGAATACATTGTTGGCTATGAACTCATAATCGTTCAGCGTAAGGCCATCAGATGACTCGAGAGACTCAAATTCAAAGACAACAGACTCGGAATGTGTTTCGAATCTAGACTCTAGAACGCGAGGGGTTAGGCCAAGCTTTTTGATCATTTCCTCCTTGCTGGCTGCAGGTTCGGAGAAGGTGGCCTAGTTCTTTAATGGCATTATGGATGGGCTTGAGAGGATGCGAGGGTCAAAAGGCTTCACGCTATTGTCCCCAATCATGGCTACCACAGAGTTATCAGAAACAAAATCGATTAAGTCTGGTACTTCGATTTCTTCACTGAAAAGTTGTTGTAGCGAAGGTTCATTCCAGGCATCTTCTGTGGAGTCTTCTTTTCTTTTCTTGGGCATTATTAGCTCGAATACTGACTCGTCTCGCTTGTTTGTGGCAGGGGTGATGACAGAAAGTTTTTCGAACTCCTCTACCAAAGAAGGGGATTTCCCAAACCAAAATTCATTGTGAATGGTGGTGGTAGTGGGTCCCGGTAGGGTTGGTGCATCAAGGAATGCTCTCCTGACAGGGTTTAGCTCAAGGCCTCTGAACCTCTCAGGGTTTTGTTAGAGCTTCTCCCATTTGTCCATTGTTGCCTACCAATCTTATTTGGCATTGATCAGCTCTGTCCTCTTCTTCATGTATTCATTCAAATCACTGGTTTTCATTGTGAAGTACCGGGCCATGTCAAAGCTGTAGGGACGAAGGTTGGAGGTTGCGTACGATCCTCTTTTGTCAGCAACTGGGCGATTTCCGCGGGCAGCTTTTCTGTCTTCCGCAAATCTTTGGGAGTAGGGAAGTACCCTAGGCCACGTCGGGTGGTTTGTTCTTTGACCTCGATGATCTTATAGGTGTCTTGATGGTGTTTGCCCAAACCGAGCCTCGGAATGTAATTCATGAGCTTCATCATCTTCATGGGAGGAGGAATCCGGTTCCAAGTCAGGGGGAGGTCTATGCAGCATACTTGGGCTTTCGGGCTTTCAACCGTGAATCCCGTCAACATCATGTCTTCGTCGTCATGCATGATTTCCAAGATCGGGATGCTATTCGTGTTCATTCCTTCTGTGGTCACACTGTCCCCATAAATGGTGGTGAGATCGCCTCCTTGAATGAACTTTACGCATTGGTGTAGAGTGGATGCCACTCCATTTATTTGGTGCAGTCAAGGCCAGCCCAAGATGGCGGTAAAGGTGATCGGGATGTCGATAACCTGGAAGTCTGTTGGCATCATCTATTTTTCGAACCACAGATTCAGAGTGGCTACCCCCAAGACTGAGCGGGACGTTGAGTCATAAGCTTTGATCATCTGAGCTGAAGGCTTTAGATCGATCGGCTTGATTCCTAACAAGTCCATCATTTTGGCAGGGAGGACATTCATGGCCGATTCTCCATCCACCAAGACCCGAGGGAGGTGACGTTCGTCGAGTTGAACGGTATTATAGAGAGGCTCGTTATGGTTAGCCCCAAATTTCGGCAGATCAAGCTCAGTGAAGGTAATGATGTTACCGTAGTGAATATTGCCGATCATTTGGACCGCCTCATCCGGGGTTACATTGATTGGAACCATGGTCCGGACTAGAATTTCTTCTAGCTTGAGCTTGTGAGGATAAGAGGAAGTGAGTAGGGACCAAAGGGATATGTTGGCTTAAGTGCGCTTGAGCTGGGTCAAGATCGGGTCTTCAGCTTCCGGGTCAATCACTTCAGCTTCCTTGGCGTAGGGGCCTTTCTCGGTTCGAGGCTCAGGTATTACCGGCCTTTTGTTTGTCCTTGGAGGATTCACCGGGATCTGGCCAGAACGAGTCAGCACGTTTATTTCTGGCTTTACTCATCCTTTGCTTGTTTCTCCCAATTCTGTCATGGGAGGGCCTTGGTTAGCGTACGGCCATGCATCGCATCTCAGCTCGTTCACCGTTATTGTTTTCGTTGGGGTTTTGAAGGTGGACTTGATGTCCTCTTAAGATAAAGGCTGGGGTGTCAGGATGCTTGGACCGTTGGTTGATGTGCGGAGCTCGTCCCAGCTTATCATGGAGCAGAAATGGCCATGATCTTGATTTGAGTTAGGTTGGGGAGATTTGTTGGAATAAATGACATAGTAGTCAAAATTTCCAGATGGTTCTCCGAGGGTTCCAACCGCGGGATCACTGGCTTCATACCTCTTTCTCAGCTTTTGTTGGGAGGAGAATTTTCTCCTTCTTGGGGGGACGGTCCTCATTTATTTCGTCTTGGAAATCCGCATCTAGAAAAGCAGGGCAGTCGCAAACATCCCACCAAATGTGCTTGACAGTTTGTGGTGAGCTCAAAATCTCGGGGCATTGACTTGGCCTGTCCTTTCGTGGCGGGCCTTGTGACTTTACGTTGTAGTTGTGGGACTCACATAGAGGCAAAGGATTAGATCCCAGGGTATATTGAGGGACTCTGGGAGCTGAGGGAACGGGCACGTCTTCCATTTTCACGGGAGTTCAAGATGGCTGGGGGGTAGCCAATGTTCTGAAATGACGCATGGCACCTTCGATCCAAGCCTGCTACTCTTCTTGGTGCTTCTTAAGGGTTTCTTAGGCTTGCAGCACCTCCTCCATTGTCTGGAGATTTCTCAGGGGCAGAGTTCCATTTCCCTCGCTCTTATCTGTCGACCCTGATATTGGGGAATAACGGCTTGTTTTGATGGCTGAATCGGAAAGGCTATCGGACCTTGTGACTTTGATACTGAAAAGACGGCTCCCAGGAACTCTCAACCACTCTTGGTTCGCTGGAGGGGGTGAAAGGCAAGGTTTAGACTTGTGAGGGCTTTTTTTGGATGAAGGGGGGAAAGCCCATGCGACATGCAGTTTCCTTTTCTTTTTTTTTTTAATTTACTTAAAACATGTTTTCTCAGAATCCTAAATGGGTTGGAAAAGATTTCTCTTCTTTTTCACAACTATTCTAGATCCTGGGTTAGTGGAAACCATCACTACGGCTATAAGCTCCCTCATTTTGCACCTGTATTTCGACCTCCCGGGGTGGACAGCTGATGTGGTGATTTTAGCTATATTTTTATCCCTTATTTCTCCGAGTATTTTAGTTTATCTCCATGTATTTTGTTGGATTTGAATGTAATTTTGAGAACTTATATGAGGTTGAGAGTTGATCAAGTTTATTGTAAATTAGAGACATTTTGAATGTTTATTTACCTAATGTAATAGTTTAGGAAACTTGGTGTCAAATGTTGGTGTAATTCCCTAGGCGTTTAGTTATGTTTAACGTAAATCGTTATGTATCATCTTTACCGTTTATTATAGAGAATATATATTTGGCTTATTATATGTTTGCATGTTTGCTATAATAACCTGCGTCCCTAGTTGTTGTGAACAACTAGTATAAGTTGGTAATGGATAATCATAGAGATGATTATATGCATAGTGATGCACATTACACGTATGGGTACTTGCTAGAGAACAAGTATTGGACTTGACCTACTTATGAGATTTATGACATGGCCTATGGTCATGATTAAATCTCATGATAGTCATGTCATTGGAATCCTTTGTACCTAAGATTATCATCGTCTTCCACATGATGAATATTGTGTTTGATGTAGTCTAACACTATCTTTAATAGGATAGCAATAAGGGATATGTTGGCACGATTGGATTCTTGTAGGTAGAGCTGTCAAAACGGGCCTACGGGGCGGGTTTGCCCGCGGGCCCGAAAATCCCGCTGCGAAACGGGCCGGTGCGGGAAAGCTCGCGAACATCACGGTCCTAAAAACTCTTGGCCCAGCCCGCCTCGCATACGGGCCGCGGGCAAAACGGGCCAGCCCGCAAAAAATTCAAAACAAAAATGGACCTTCAACCAACTGATAACAGCTTCCACAAATTTATAAGAAAAATACAATTCGCCTTTAGGTTTCCCAGACGGCTTTCTAACCTGATAAAGATTCAAGCAAGGTAAATTACTACATTTTCTAAACAAAAATACGCTGATAACGAAATCCTATAACAGATAAATAAAAAGGCCCAACTTTAACACCGACATTAATGAGCATAAACCCTAAATTAAACGGATTACTTGAATAAAGCCGACCTGGATGACGAATTGGGGATCAAAAAAGGTGTAATTCTGTGAAAAAAAAATGATAGAGAAAACGAAAATGATGGAATTCAAGTGAAAAATGCAGGAATAATTTACCTGAAGAAACGAAGAAATTGAGGAAATGAGAAGCGAGTTTGTAATCAAATTGACTTTGTGGAGACCCTTTGCGGAGATTAAAGTGATTTCTAAACTGCGTTGTTGATCCATTGTTGATTGAATTTGTGAGAAAATTTAGAGATTGAATTGTTGAATTGGATTAAAGAAGGAAGTGACGCTAAAAAAGTAAAAACCTAACCGGCAAAGGATTTTTACGTCTAAGTGAAATGGGCCTGGCCAAAGGATGAAATAAAAATCAAAAGTCCAGGTCCACTCTCCAGAATATGCGGGCTGCCCGCGGCCTGCCCCGCCCCAACCCGCAAAAGCCTGCGGCTCGTGCGGATAAAGCCCGAAAAGCCCGCATCCAAACGGGTATTGAATACACTAGCCTAGCCCGCCCCTAATAGGTGGCGGGGCGGGCATGCCCGCGGGCTTTTTCCCTATTTAACAACTCTACTTGTAGGGAAGAATGATAAGTCAAGATGAGATTTGTCCCTCTCTGTGTGAGAGAGATGTTTGCTTGGGCCCCTCGATGAATAGTGTTGATGAAATGTGTGGCCACACTCAAGAGATTTGATAGAGATCAAATGCACTTGGATTATCAACATATTCGAAATCGAGAAAGCATTGAACAATGTGAGTTGACATGGACCATGACTCATGTTCAATTGGACATCGTGGACAAAGGAATTCTGACATTTGATCTATCAAGGAATCAAGCTTTGATTTTATATTAATTGGGTGGATATAATGGTTTGCTAAGAAACCACTTATATCTTGTGAGGTCGATGTTTCGAATCACTACCAACATAAATATAATTCCTACTGGGTCACACACAGAGAACGAATTGGAAAAACTAAAAATTGGAATTTTGGGCTTGTCACGACTCGTGACCAGGAGCACGACTCCTGCCTTGGGTCACGACTCGTGACATGGGTAACAACTAGTGACATTGTAAATCAGTACGACTCTGTTTTATATCACGACTCGTGGAAACGAGTGCAATCAAGGCAGGGAACGACTCGTGCCCTTGATCAGCACGAGTGATTTTTCCAGCACGACTCGTGATACGACTGAATTAGGCAAAGGCATGACTCGTGCTCTCAGGCATGACTCGTGCCCTCTTTTGTTTTTGGTCAGTACGCGTTGTCCTTGATTAGAAAGGTTTTTGGTTTGGACAAGGATTCTACCTAAAGGTTAGAGATTTATATTTGATATAAATACAATCCTTCTTGCTAGACGTGGCCGGTCCGGTTTAACCGCCGGTTCACGGTTGAAAACCGGCGGTTTCAACCTTGGAAAACCCTCAACCGGAACCGAACCGGATAACCGGCTAAACCGGTTACGGTTTGGCGGTTATACGATTTTAACAGTTTTTCGATTAACCTTCGGTTTATCCAATTTGGATCTGCTCGGTCGAGTCTTTGATGTTGCTCGGTCGAGCATACCCTTTTAGGGTTTAGGGGTTGAGGGTTGCTCGGTCGAGCATACCCTTTTAGGGTTTAGGGGTTGAGGGTTGCTTGGTCGAGTCATATATACTGCTACGGTCGAGCATACTCTCCAAAATTTTATGTTCTCATATGCTCGATCGAGTATATAGAAGTGCTCGGCCGAACATATCATTTTTCAACCTTGTAACAGTTAATTTTTTAACAATTTTCGTTAACTTTGTATATAGTATATTAACTTTTTTTTCAATTTTTTTTTGGATAAAGTTAACTAATTGAGATGTTGTTTAGTCCTGAAATTTTTTAGAAAAAGTTATATAAAAAAAAGTTAAGAATGTTTAAAGATAAGAAAATAATTATCTTTTTAACAGTTTTCATTAAGTTGTTAACTTGTATATAGTATATTAACTTCTTTTTTTTTCAATTTTTTTTTGGATAAAGAAACGTATTTGAGATGTTGTTTTGTCCTGGATTTTTTTACAAAAAGTTATATAAAAAATTAAGAATTTTTAAATAAATAAAAGTAAATAAAAAAGAGAACGGTACCCTTAAATTTTATTAATTAAAATAAAATTATAAAGAGGGGGACAACCAACCTTACCCCTTTATAAATAAGGGGGGGGGGACATTTAGGAGCCTTTACCTCAACCTAAATATTACAATTAAATAAAAATAAAAATAATCTAAAGTCTAAACTAATCTAATTAAAATAAAAATTAATCTAAAACATCATTCATTCATCACTACTTTCCGTGAAATCCTCGACATCGTATTGATATCTTGGATCCAATAGATCCTCATCATAAGGCAAGTCTTGTTGCCTTTTTTCCGCTCTAACCCAATCGCTGAGTAAAAGTTGATGTTCCAAGTTTTCACTTGTTAGTTGTGAACGTCTTTCATCCAAAACATTTCCACCAACGCTAAATGCCGATTCAACCGCCACCGTTGAAGCGGGAGAGGCTAAAACTTCTTTAGTAACTATGGAAAGTATAGGATAAATATCTTTCCTTCTTGACTATCATTGTAAAACATCAAATTCATTTGAATTTGGGTCTTGGTTTAATTCAAAATTTGTAGTGAAATAATTTTCTAACTCCACGGGAATGTTTGATGATGATGAAGATGAACCTCGAGAAGGACCACGCTTTTTACTATACAAATTTGCAAAAAAACTATATGAATCCCCACTAGTAAAACTTGATTGAGAAGTAGAGGAATTATCTTCATGTTGTTGGCTTTGAGAAGTGTTTCCATATAAGGCATTATACTCATTAAAAAGGCTAATCAAATCATTTTTTGTGTCATTAACAATAATTGACGGATGTTCATTACTACCATCACCATCGGAATATAATTTCATATAATAATAAGTTATAATGCACTCTAAATCATCTAATTTAACTCGGGGATCTAATAAGTTTGCAATCAAGAAAAGAGACAGAATAGTGTCAAAATATTTAAGTCACTTTTGTCTCATGTTAAAAATGCATTCTTTTAAAATAGGGCATTCTTTTAAATTGTCAAAAATAGTAACAATTGCAACACAATGCTCTAGCATCAAAACGAAAGTTGGATAATAAACTCCCGAAAAAGTCAAAGTAGTGGTATTAAAAATCTTTAACAATTCACATGAATTAATGCATGCATTCCAATGATAAGTAAATAGAGGTTCATGATAGTCAATTGACATAAAAAAATTGCATTAGGAGATCTTTATAAGCAAAACCATCGGTTAACATTTTATAGATGGAATTCCACCTAGTTGGAACATCGTAAGTAAAATATTTGTCCGGCACACTTTTACTTCTTAAAAACCTTATCCATTTTTTTGTATTAATTTTTTTTTTGAAATAAATTGAAGAGCTCGTCTAATTGGCTAAACATAAGTTTCTAATGCATCTAAATCATCTCTAACACATAAATTAATTATATGACATAAACATCTAATATGAAAAAACTTACCCCCAAGTGAGAGTTGACAAACGGTAATTAAATCGGGTAAACTAGTTGTATTAGCACTTCCGTTGTCAAATGAAATAGTAAATATTTTATTTAAAATACCATACTCAAGAAAAATCTCAAGCAATTTCGCACAAATATTTTCTGCGGAATGCGGTGGCTCAAAATCTTTGTAAGCAATTAATCTTTTCTGATTTTTTCATGAATTATCTATCCAATGGCAAGTAACGCCCAAATAAGTATTTCTTTGCCAATGATCACTCCAACCATCGGCACAAATTGAAAATTTATTTTCTAATTTTGATAAAACATCAATTAAATCTTTTTTATATTTTTGAACCACTCTTGTAATATCACGTACGAGTTCGTACGTGGTACTCTCATGGCGGCGAGATTTAAAGAAAGGCGAGCAAAATTTTCATGAAAATCACAATCCGCAAAATTAAAAGGAAGGTCTTTAACGCAAATAAATTTGGCTAGTTCATTTCTATAAACCCACTTATCAAATTTAAAAAGGACGGAAGAAGGGGAAGACGAACCTTGTGCACCCGAACCCGAACTACGTTGTTGAAATTGTAATTGAGTTTGCATAGCGGAAATGCCAAGGTTCTCGGGATGTTTTGACGTCGTATGCCCGTTGAGCGTCCCATGCCCTCTCGCCTCTTTTGAATGAGTAATACGCCGTACAATAATTGCAAAATGCTCAAAGATTATAATCATCATCGGCATTAATTTTTCTTTTGGTGAAATGGATGGCGAAGGTATCGGATTGCAACGCTCTTTCTGTAGGAGGTTGTCGTTGTCCCCGACCACCTCCCCTAGTAGCTCGGCTGCCCCTACCCCTCCTAGCACTACCACTTTCAATTTCAACTTGTTCTTCTTTCTCATTTTGTTGAAAATTTGGATTTTGATGATCAAAATCATCGTTGGGGGAGGAAGAACCAACATGTGACTTGCCTAAATTGCTTCTTCTTTGATTTCCAGCCATTTGTGTAAGATAAAATGAAATTTGGAAACGAAACAGAGCTTAAAAATGGATGAAAATGAAGAAAAACACTAATTTCGTTAGAAAACTAACTGAAAATGAGACAATATTAACTGAAAATTGGATGAGAGTGAGAGTATATGTGAATATTTGAGAGTAAAAGAGAAAGAGTAGAGAGAAATAATGTGAAAATAAAATGAGAGGAGGGAGGTGATATTTATAGTTAGTAAATTAGGCAAAAAAAACTTTTTTTTAAATTTTTGTCAGCCCCCAGTTAAAGTTCTGACGGACATAACGGCTAGTTTGAAAAAGTAGGCGTTGGAATGGGTTCTGGCGTTCTGCTCGGCCGAGCAACTCATATTACTCGCCCGAGCATGACCGTTATTGGAAATTTACACACTGGAAATGACCCCTTCGATCGAGCAACTCATATGACTCGGCCGAGCATGACCGGTGGTTTTAATCGGCGGTTGACCTGTTTTTCAGAAAGGCAAACCTTAACCGAACCTCCCATTTGCCGGTTTCGGTTAGCCGGTTCCGGTTAACCGGCGTTGACCGGTTTTGGTCGGTTGAAAACAGCCCGGTTGGCCGGTCCGGTTTACAAAATGGTCACGTCTACTTCTTGCAACCAAAAACACATGTTATTTTAGGGTTTATGAAACACTAAAATATTGATATTGATTGAGAATCATAATATCAAAAGCACCCAAAATAAATTCCATTGTTTCGGCTATTGATTATTAAATATTGATTCAATAATCGGAGGATCATCTAGCAATCCTACAAGAATTGTTCTTGGTTCGTTCGCGTGTGGATCACCATTAGAGGGTGATTACTTTATCACCTAAAGCTTGAAGATCACCATTGTTGATTCATCACCAAAGTAGAACAAGGAAGAAGAAGATCCAAGTTTCATCAACGGTTCAAAGATTTGATTTTTGAGATTCGTTTTGAACAAACATTATCGCCACAAGGTATGTAAAATCTATTTCATATGATTTCATCTCTTCATGCTAGACAGATTCAAGGCTAGGATTTTGTTGTTTTATAAAGATTCTTTCGCTGCGTTTGTAACCCCAAAACCCAACAGTGGTATCAGAGCCGTGTCTTATAATGATTAGGATTGAAATTGGCATGCTAGATTTAATTTGATTAAATGTTTTACATGCTATATGAAATAAATCCATGATTTTATACGTGTTATTTTGAGAAAATAATAAAAATAATCATATGTGATATGCCAGGGTCATGATTAATAATTGATTAATATGATTAATCTTTTACATAGGTTATTGATCTGTTTAATATAATTAAAGTAGATTGGTAATTTCTCAAAATAGAATAAAAGCATTTGTTTGTAATTTTGTGAAGTCCTATGTTCATGATTAGGTACACATAAGTTTCATGTTACAATCATGCGATGTTTGTTACCATGTGAAAACCTTCTTAAATGTTTAAGTTTTATGTCACCCCTTGATTAGAACGCTTGTGAAATTTTAGGGTATTTTAATATAGTTTCGACTCAGTTGGGTGCATCATTATATCTTAAATTGTGATCAAGATGAGATAATGATTGATGTAGTTTTGACTCAGTTAGGTGCATCGTTCCATGTCTCATACGTTTGAAAAAGGTTTTGACTTAATTGGTGCTTTCAAATGAGATTTGACCAAAGACATAGATGAGATTAAAACATGTTTTGACATATGATGTCTAGGAATCTCATAAAAGATCTAAGAGTCATATATGATATGATTTATGTTTTCTACCTAAATAACTTAATTTCGGGCATTGACTCAGTTAAACCAAAATCAAGTGACATATGGATCTTAGCCCATTTTGATTATATGATACATGCTTGTATTTGAAGGTGTATAATTAAGTGGGAGTATTTATGAAATACATTATTTGTTCTTAGATGGTAAATGTGTTGTTATTGATATGTGCTCATATTGTTTGCATATTTTATTATAGAATGGCAGCTCACAATAATCAGCCCCTGTCACTGCGATCAGTTCTTGAGAAGGACAAGCTCGAAGAGAATGGTACAAACTATTCTGATTGGATCAGAAGTCTAAGAATTGTTCTAAGGTAAGAGAAGAAAATGTACGTTCTTGATGAACCCGTTCCACCTCAACCTGCTGCTAATGCTTCTAGGGCGGATAAGGATGCACATAAGAAACATGTTGATGATTCTACAGATGTTGCATGCCTTATGCTTGCCACCATGTCTAAGGATCTTCAAAAGGACCTTGAGCACATGGAAGCTGCTTTTGATCTTGCGGAGCGCTTAAAGGAAATATTTCAAGTGCAAGCAAGACAAGAGAGGTTTGATGTGGTGAAAGCCCTAAATGCATGCAAAATGCAAGAGCGGCAGTCAGTTGGTGCTCATGTCCTTAAAATGAAGGGTTACATTGAGCGTCTCGAAAGTCTTGAAAATTCAATGAGTTTGGAACTCGCTACGGATTTGATATTGAATTCATTGCATGAAAGTTATGGTCATTTCATTATGCACTATCACATGACTAGCATGGATAAGAATCTCTCTGAATTGCATGTGATGCTTAAAATCGCAGAGAAGAATATCAAGAAGCCTAGAACCGATAATGTGTTAATGGTTAACAAAGGTAAAGGGTTCAAAAAGGAAGGTAAATGTAAAGCAAGTGTTGCTAAACCTAAGGCAAAAGTTGCCATTGCTGAAGAGGCTAAACCCAAGTCTCAAAAGGATGCGATTTGCTATCATTGCCAAGAGGTTGGTCATTGGAAGTGTAATTGCAAGGCTTATAAGGAAGGCCTAAAGGCGAAGAAGGGCAACACGTTTGCTTCTGATTCAGGTATCTATGTGATAGATATTTTCCTTTCTATTTCTAGTTCGTGGGTATTAGATACCGGATGTGGATCTCACATTTGTTTAAATGTGCAGGGACTAAGGAATAGGAAGCTACTCAAATAAGGTGAAGTTGACCTACGTGTCGGGAATGGAGCAAGAGTTACTGCATTAGCCGTAAGGACATATGATGTAACTTTACCTAGTGGATTAGTGCTTGTTTTGAACAATTGTTACTATGTTCCGAATTTGAGTAGAAATATTATTTCCGTTTCTTGTTTGGATAATGAAGGATATAATTTTCTTATTGGGAATAAGAAGTTTTATATTTATTTAATTGATATGCTCTATGGTATTGCAAATTCATTTAATGGCCTTTATGTTCTTGATGTTGAGAAACAAAATAATGTTGAAGATATTTATCATATGGACAAGAAGTCTAAACCAAATAACGTGAATAACACGTTCATGTGGCATTGTCGGCTTGGTCATATAAATGAGAAACACATATCTAAACTCCATGAGGATGGACTTTTAGACTCACATGATTATGAATCATATGAGGTATGCGAATCTTGTTTATCGGGAAAATGACCAAACCACCCTACACTAAGAGTAGTGAAAGGGCTAGTGACTTATTGGCCCTAGTACATACTGATGTATGTGGACCAATGAGCAGCATTGCTAGGGGAGGATTTCGGTATTTCATTAAATTATCCGATGACTTATCTAGTTAATGCTATGTCTATCTGATGAAGTCCAAAAGTGAATCATTTGAGATGTTTAGAACATTTCAAAATGAAGTACAAAATCAACTTGGCAAAACTATTAAAGCACTTCGATCTGATCGTGGTGGTGAATATCTGAGCCAAGAGTTTGATAATCATCTCAAAAACTGTGGAATTGTTTCAGAGTTGACTCCACCCGGAGCACCATAATGGAATGGTGTATCCGAGAGGAGGAATAGAACCCTATTAGATATGGTTCATTCAGAGTCAATTTGACCTTCCTATATCCTTTTGGGGACATGCATTAGAGACTGCTGCGTTCACACTGAACAGAGTCCCTACTAAATCGGCTCCTAAGACCCCACATGAGATGTGGCATGGAAGAAAACCTAGTTTGTCTTTCATAAAAATTTGGGGTTGCGAAACTTATGTGAAGAGACTCGTCTCCGATAAGTTAGCACCTATATCTGATAAGGTTATTTTTGTTAGTTATCCAAAGGAAACCAAAGGGTATTACTTTTACAATCGCAATGAGAACAAAGTGTTTATTGCTCAGTATGGTACTTTTCTTGAGAAACGGTTTCTCAATAAAGGATCTAGTAGGAGTAAAATTGATCTTGAATAAGTTCAAGAACCCGAAAGTAACATGGAACCGATAGAAGAGACTAAACCAAATCCACAAGGAGTTGTGGAACCGGTTCAAGATCTACAAGTCCATCGTATATCGAATAGGTTACGATACGCACCCGAGAGATATGGATTTCTCGTGTCAGAAAGTAATGAAGTGGAAGTCATTGAGAATGATGAACCTACTTCCTATCAAGAGGCGATGTCTACTCCTGATTCGGATAAATGGTTGGAAGCCATGGAATCCAAACTACAATCCATGTCGGATAATTAAGTTTGGAACTTGATTGAGCCACCTGAAGGTGTAAAAACCATAGGGTGCAAATGGGTCTTCAAAAAGAAGACTGACATGGATGTAAATGTGCATACTTACAAGTCTAGGCTTGTAGCAAAGGGATTTAGGCAAGTTCATGGTATTGATTATAATGAAACCTTTTCGCCTGTTTCAATGCTTAAGTCTGTTAGAAGTTTGATTGCCATAGCTACATATTATGACTATGAGATATGAAAAATGGATGTCAAAATGGCTTTCCTTAATGGGAAGTTACTCGAGGATGTGTATATGACACAACTCGAAGGTTTTGTCGATCCAAGAAATTCTAACAAAGTGTGCAAGTTGCAGAGATCCATATATGGGTTGAAGCAAGCTTCAAGGAGTTGGAATCTTCATTTTGAAGAAAAGATCAAAGAGTTTAGTTTTGTCAAGAACGAAGATGAACCTTGTGTATATATAAAATTCAGTGGGAGCACAGTACTATTTCTAATTTTGTATGTCGATGATATCTTACTCATTGGAAACGATATTCCTGCACTTCAGACTGTCAAGTCTTGGTTAGGAAAGTGTTTCTCAATGAAAGATATGGGAGAAGCCGCCTACATCCTTGGCATCAAGATCTATAGAGATAGATCTAAAAGGATAATTGGTTTGAGTCAAAGTACCTACATTGACAAGGTTCTTAGAAGATTCAAGATGGAAAATTCTAAGAGAGGCAACTTGCCAATGGGTTATGGTGTTACTCTTAGCAAGACTCAGTGACCTAAGACAACTGATGAGCAAAAGAGGATGAATGATGTTCCATACGCTTCGGCTAATGGATCTATCATGTACGCCATGATTTGTACTAGACCCGACGTCTCATATGCTTTAAGCATGACGAGTCGATACCAATCTGATCCTGGTGAAAACCATTGGATGGCAGTCAAGACAATCCTTAAGTACTTAAGAAGGACTAAGGATGCGTTCTTGGTCTTTGGAGGGATGGAAGATGATCTTGTTATAAGAAGTTACACAGATGCAAGCTTCCAAACTGACAAGGATGATTTCTGATCGCAGTCGGGATTTGTGTTTATGCTTAACGGAGGTGCGATATGTTGGAAGAGTTCCAAGTAGAGTACGAAAGCCGATTCTACTACTGAGGCCGAATATATAGCGGCATCCGATGTAGCTAAGGAGACAGATTGGATCAAGAAGTTCATTAGTGATCTGGAAGTTGTTCCAAGTATCACTAATTCGGTGGAACTTTATTGTGACAATAATGGTGTCATTGCGCAAGCAAAAGAACCAAGGTCACATTAGAGATCCAAACACATACTTAGACGTTTCCATCTTATTCGAGAGTTCATTGATAGGGGAGACGTTAAGATATGCAAAGTATCAACCGATAATAACATTGGGGATCCGCTTACAAATCCTCTCGCACAAGCAAAGCATGATGGTCATGTTAGGTCCATGGGTATTCGATACATAGATGGAGCCTAGTACAAGTGGGAGATTGTTGGTATAATGCCCTAGGCGTTTAGTTATATATAACTTAAACCGTTATGTATCATCTTTACCGTTTATTATAGAGAATATTTATTTGGCTTATTATATGTTTGCATGTTTGCTATAATAACCTGCGTCCCTAGTTGTTGTGAACAACTAGTATAAGTTGGTAATGGATAATCATGGAGATGATTATATGCATGGTGATGCACATTACACTTATGGGTACTTGCTAGAGAACAAGTACTGGACTTGACCTACTTATGAGATTTATGACATGGTCTATGGTCATGATTAAATCTCATGATAGTCATGTCATTGGAATCCTTTGTACCTGAGATTATCATCGTCTTCCACATGATGAATATTGTGTTTGATGTAGTCTAACACTATCTTTAATAGGATAGCAATAAGGGCTATGTTGGCACGATAGGATTCTTGTAGGGAAGAATGATAAGTCAAGATGGGATTTATCCCTCTTTGTGTCAGAGAGATGTTTGCTTGGGCCTATCGATGAATAGTGTTGATGAAATGTGTGGCCACACTCAAGAGATTTGATAGAGATCAAATGCACTTGGATTATCAACGTATTCGGAATTGAGAAAGCATTGAACAATGTGAGTTGACATGGACCATGACTCATGTTCAATTGGACATCTTGGACAAAGGGATTGTGGCATTTGATATATCAAGGAATCAAGATTTGATGTTATATTAATTGGGTGGATATAATGGTTTGCTAATAAACCACTTATATCTTGTGAGGTCGATGTTTCGAATCACTACCAACATAAATATAATTCCTACTGGGTCACACACAGAGAACGAATTGAAAAAACTAAAAATTGGAATTTTGGGCTTGTCACGACTCGTGACCTTGTACGACTCGTGACATGGGTAACGACTAGTGACATTGTAAATCAGTACGACTGTGTTTTATATCACGACTCGTGGAAACGAGTGCAATCAAGGCAGGGAACGACTCGTGCCCTTAGGCACGATTCGTGCCTTTGATTAGCACGAGTGATTTTTCCAGCACGACTCGAGATACGACTGAATTAGGCAAAGGCACGACTCGTGCTCTCAGTCACGACTCGTGCCCGCTTCTGTTTTTTGGTCCGTACGCGTTGTCCTTGGTTGGAAAGGTTTTTGGTTTGGACAAGGATTCTCCCTAAAGGTTAGGGATTTATATTTGATATAAATACAATCCTTCTTGAAGCCAAAACACATGTTATTTTAGGGTTTATGAAACACTAAAATATTGATATTGATTGAGAATCAAAATATCAAAAGCACCCAAAATAAATTCCATTGTTTCGGCTATTGATTATTGAATATTGATTCAATAATCGAAGGATCATCTAGCAATCCTACAAGAATTGTTCTTGGTTCGTTCGTGTGTGGATCACCATTAGAGGGTGATTACTTTATCACCTAAAGCTTGAAGATCACCATTGTTGATTCATCACCAAGGTAGAACAAGGAAGAATAAGATCCAAGTTTCATCAACGGTTCAAAGATTCGACTTTTGAGATTTGTTTTGAACAAACATAATCGCCACAAGGTATGTAAAATATATTTCATATGATTCATCCCTTCATGCTAGACAGATTCAAGGCTAGGGTTTTGTTGTTTTATAAAGATTCTTCCGCTGCGTTTGTAAACCCAAACCCAACAGTGGTATCAGATCCGCGTCTTATCATGATTAGAATTGAAATTGGCATGCTAGATTTAATTTGATCAAATGCTTTACATGTTATATGAAATACATCCATAATTTTATGTGTGTTATTTTGAGAAAATAATCATATGTGATATGCTAGGGTCATGATTAATAACTGATTAATATGATTATTAATTTTTTACATAGGTTATTGATCTGTTTAATATAATTAAAGTAGATTGGTAATTTCTCAAAATAGAATCAAAGCATTTGTTTGTAATTTTGTGAAGTCATATGTTCATGATTATGTATACATAAGTTTCATGTTACAATCATGCGATATTTGTTATCATGTGAAAACCTTCTTAAATGTTTAAGTTTTATGCCACCCCTTGATTAGAACACTTGTGAAATTTTAGGGTATTTTGATGTAGTTTCGATTCAGTTGGGTGTATCATTATATCTTAAATTGTGATCAAGATGAGATAATGGTTGATGTAGTTTTGACTCAGTTAGGTGCATCGTTCCATGTCTCATACGTTTGAAAAAGATTTTGACTTAATTGGTGCTTTCAAAGGAGATTTGACCAAAGACATAGATGAGATTAAAACATGTTTTGACATATGATGTCTAGGAATCTCATAAAAGATCTAAGAGTCATATATGATATGATTGATGTTTTCTACCTAAATAACTTGATTTCGGGCATTGACTCAGTTAAACCAAAATCAAGTGAAATATGGATCTTAGCCCATTTTGATTATATGATACATGCTTGTATTTGAAGGTGTATAATTAAGTGGGAATATTTATGAAATACATTATATGATCTTAGATGGTAAATGCGTTGATATTGATATGTGCTCATATTGTTTGCATATTTTATTATAGAATGGCAACTCACAATAATCAGCCCCTGTCACTGCGATCAGTCCTTGAGAAGGACAAGCTCGAAGAGAATGGTACAAATTATTCTGATTAGATCAGAAGCCTAAGAATTGTTCAAAGGCAAGAGAAGAAAATGTACGTTCTTGATGAACCCGTTCCACCTCAACCTGCTGCTAATGCTTCTAGGGCAGATAAGGATGCACATAAGAAACATGTTGATGATTCTACAGATGTTGCATGCCTTATGCTTGCCACCATGTCTAAGGCTCTTCAGAAGGACCTTGAGCACATGGAAGCTGCTTTTGATCTTGCAGAGCGCTTAAAGTAAATGTTTCAAGTGCAAGCAAGACAAGAGAGGTTTGATGTGGTGAAAGCCCTAGATGCATGCAAAATGCAAGAGAGGCAGTCGATTGGTGCTCATATCCTTAAAACAGCAGAGAAGAATATCAAGAAGCCTAGAACCGATAATGTGTTAATGGTTAACAAAGGTAAAGGGTTCAAAAAGGAAGGCAAAGGTAAAGCAATTGTTGCTAAACCTAAGGCAAAAGTTGTCGTTGCTGAAGAGCTAAACCCAAGTCTCAAAAGGATGTGATTTGCTACCATTACCAAGAGGTTGGTCATTGGAAGCGTAATTGCAAGGCTTATAAGGAAGGCCTAAAGGCAAAGAAGGGCAATACGATTGCATCTAATTCAGGTATCTATGTGATGGATATTTTTTTTTATTTCTAGTTCATGGGTATTAGATACCGAATGTGGATCTCACATTTTTTTATATGTGCAGAGACTAAGGAATAGGAAGCTTCTCAAACAAGGTGAAGTTGACCAACGTATGGGGAATGGAGTAAGAGTTGTTGCATTAGCCGTAGGGACATATGATGTAACTTTACCTAGTGGATTAGTGCTTGTTTTGAACAATTGTTACTATGTTTCGGATTTGAATAGAAATATTATTTCCGTTTCTTGTTTGGATAATGAAGGATATAATTTTCTTATTGAGAATAAGAAATTTTATATTTATTTAAATGATATGCTCTATGGTATTTCAAATTCATTTAATGGCCTTTATATTCTTGATGTTGAGAAACAAAATAATGTTTAAGATATTTATCATATGGACAAGAAGTCTAAACCGAATGACGTGAACAACACGTTCATGTGGCATAGCCGGCTTGATCATATAAATGAGAAACGCATATCTAAACTCCATAAGGATGGACTTTTAGACTCACATGATTATGAATCATATGAGGTATGCGAATCTTGTTTATTGAGAAAATGACCAAACCACCCTACACTAAGAGTAGTGAAAGGGCTAGTGACTTATTGGCCCTAGTACATCCTGATGTATGTGGACCAATGAGCAGCATTGCTAGGGGAAGATTTCGGTATTTCATTACATTCACCGATGACTTATCTAGATATGACTATTCTATCTGATGAAGTCCAAAATGAATCATTTGAGATGTTTAGAATAATTCAAAATGAAGTACAAAATCAACTTGACAAAACTATTAAAGCACTTCGATCCGATCGTGGTGGTGAATATTTGAGCCAAGAGTTTGACAATCATCTCAAAAATTGTGGAATTGTTTCAGTGTTGACTCCACCGGAGCACCACAATGGAATGGTGTATCCGAGAGGAGGAAAAGAACCCTATTAGATATGGTTCATTCGATGATGAGTTAAGTTGACCTTCCTATATCCTTTTGGGGACATGCATTAGAGACTGCTACGTTCACACTGAACAGAGTCCCTACTAAATCGGCTCCTAAGACTCCACATGAGATGTGGCATGGAAGAAAACCTAGTTTGTCTTTCATAAAGATTTGGGGTTGCGAAACTTATGTGAAGAGACTCGTCTTCGATAAGTTAGCACCTAAATTTGATAAGGTTATTTTCGTTTGTTATCCAAAGGAAACCAAGGGGTATTACTTTTATAACCGCAACGAGAACAAAGTGTTTGTTGCTCAGTATGGTACTTTTCTTGAGAAACAGTTTCTCAACAAATGATATAGTGGGAGTAAAATTGATCTTGAAGAAGTTCAAGAACCCGAAAGTAACATGGAAGCGATAGTAGAGACTGAACCAAATCCACAAGGAGTTGTGGAACCGGTTCAAGATCTACAAGTCCATCATAGATCGAATAGGTTACGATCCGCACCTGAGAGATATGGATTACTCGTGTCAGAAAGTAATGAAGTAGAAGTCATTGAGAATGACGAACCTACTTTCTATCAAGAGGCGATGTCTACTTCTGATTCGGATAAATGGTTGAAAGCCATGGAATCCAAACTACAATCCATGTCGGATAATCAAGTTTGGAACTTGATTGAGCCACCTGAAGGTGTAAAAACCATTGGGTGCAAATTGGTCTTCAAAAAGAAGACTGACATGGATGGAAAGGTGCATACTTACAAGTCTAGGCTTGTAGCAAAGGGATTTAGGCAAGTTCATGGTATTGATTATGATGAAACCTTTTCGCCTGTTGCAATGCTTAAGTCTGTTAGAATTTTGATTGCCATAGCTGCATATTATGACTATGAGATATGGAAAATGGATGTCAAAACGGCTTTCCTTAATGGGAAGTTACTCGAGGATGTGTATATGACACAACCCGAAGGTTTTGTCCATCTAAGAATTTCTAATAAAGTGTGCAAGTTGCAGAGATCCATATATGGGTTGAAGCAAGCTTCAAGGAGTTGGAATCTTCATTTTGACGAAAAGATCAAAGAGTTTAGTTTTGTCAAGAATGAAGATGAACCTTGTGTATATATAAAATTTAGTGGAAGCACAGTACTATTTCTAATTCTGTATGTCGATGATATCTTACTCATTGGAAACGATATTCCTGCACTTCAGACTGTCATGTCTTGGTTAGGAAAGTGTTTCTCAATGAAAGATATGGGAGAAGCAGCCTACATCCTTGGCATCAAGATCTATACAGATAGATCTAAAAGGATAATTGGTTTGAGTCAAAGTACCTACATTGACAAGGTTCTTAGAAGATTCAAGATGGAAAATTCTAAGAGAGGCAACTTGCCAATGGGTCATGGTGTTACTCTTAGCAAGACTCAGTGACCTAAGACAACTGATGAGCGAAAGAGGATGAATGATGTTCCATATGCTTCGGCTAATGGATCTATCATGTACGCCATGATTTGTACTAGACCCGACGTCTCATATGCTTTAAGCATGACGAGTCGATACCAATCTGATCCTGGTGAAAACCATTGGATGGCAGTCAAGACGATCCTTAAGTACTTAAGAAGGACTAAGGATGTGTTCTTGGTCTTTGGAGGGATGGAAGATGATCTTGTTATAAGAGGTTACACAGATGCAAGCTTCCAAACTGACAAGGATGATTTCTGATCGCAGTCGGGATTTGTGTTTATGCTTAATGGAGGTGCGATATGTTGGAAGAGTTTCAAGCAGAGTACCATAGCCGATTCTACTACTGAGGCTGAATATATAGCGACATCCGATGCATCTAAGGAGACAGTTTAGATCAAGAAGTTCATTAGTGATCTGAAAGTTGTTCCAAGTATCACTAATCCAGTGGAACTTTATTGTGACAATAATGGTGTCATTACGCAAGCAAAGGAACCAAGGTCACATCAGCGATCCAAATACAAACTTAGACGTTTCCATCTTATTCGAGGGTTCATTTATAGGGGATACGTTAAGATATGCAAAGTATCAACCGATAATAACATTGGTGATCCACTTACAAATCTCTCGCACAAGCAAAGCATGATGGTCATGTTAGATCCATGGGTATTCGATACATAGATGGAGCCTAGTGCAAGTGGGAGATTGTTGGTGTAATTCCCTAGGCGTTTAGTTATGTTTAACTTAAACCGTTATGTATCATCTTTACCATTTATTATAGAGAATATTTATTTGGCTTATTATATGTTTGCATGTTTGCTATAATAACCTGCGTCCCTAGTTGTTGTAAACAATTAGTATAAGTTGATAATGGATAATCATGGAGATGATTATATGCATGGTGATGCATATTATACTTATGGGTACTTGCTAGAGAACAAGTACTGGACTTGACCTACTTATGAGATTTATGACATGGTCTATGGTCATGATTAAATCTCATGATAGTCATGTCATTGGAATCCTTTGTACCTGATATTATCATCGTCTTCCACATGTTAAACATTGTGTTTAATGTAGTCTAACACTATCTTTAATAGAATAGCAATAAGGGCTATGTTGGCACGATTGGATTCTTGTAGGGAAGAATGATAAGTCAAGATGAGATTTGTCCCTCTCTGTGTGAGAGAGATGTTTGCTTGGGCCCCTCGATGAATAGTGTTAATGAAATGTGTGGCCACACTCAAGAGATTTGATTGAGATCAAATGCACTTGGATTATCAACATATTCGGAATTGAGAAAGCATTGAACAATGTGAGGTTACATGGACCATTACTCATGTTCAATTAGACATCGTGGACAAAGGGATTGTGACATTTGATCTATCAAGGAATCAAGCTTTGATGTCATATTAATTGGGTGGATATAATAGTTTGCTAAGAAACCACTTATATCTTGTGAGGTCGATATTTCGAATCACTACCAACATAAATATAATTCCTACTGGGTTACACGCAGAGAACGAATTGGAAAAATTGAAAATTGGAATTTTGGGCTTGTCACGACTCGTGACCAGGAGCACGAATCGTGCCCTGGGTCACGAATCGTGACATGGGTAACGACTAGTGACATTGTAAATTAGTACGACTGTGTTTTATATCACGATTCGTGGAAACGAGTGCAATCAAGGTAGGGAACGACTCTTGCCCTTAGGTACGACTCGTGCCCTTGATCAGCACGAGTGATTTTTCCAGCACGACTCGTGATACGACTGAATTAGGCAATGGCACGACTCGTGCTCTCAATCACGACTCGTGCTCTCAGTCACGACTCATGCCCGCTTCTGTTTTTGGTCCGTACGTGTTGTCCTTGGTTGGAAAGGTTTTTGATTTGGACAAGGATTCTCCCTAAAGGTTAGGGATTTATATTTGATATAAATACAATCCTTCTTGAAGCCAAAACACATGTTATTTTAGGGTTTATGAAACACTAAAATATTGATATTGATTGAGAATCAAAATATCAAAAGCACCCAAAATAAATTCCATTATTTCGGCTATTGATTATTGAATATTGATTCAATAATCGGAGGATCATCTAGCAATCCTATAAGAATTGTTCTTGGTTTGTTCGCGTGTGGATCACCATTTGAGGGTGATTACTTTATCACCTAAAGCTTGAAGATCACCATTGTTGATTCATCACCAAGGTAGGACAAGGAAAAAGAATATTCAAGTTTCATCAACGGTTCAAAGATTCGATTTTTGAGATTCATTTTGAACAAACATAGTCGCCACTAGGTGTATAAAATCTATTTCATATGATTTCATCTCTTCATGCTAGACAGATTCAAGGCTAGGGTTTTGTTGTTTTATAAAGATTCTTCCGCTGCGTTTGTAACCACAAAACCCAACATCAAAGTCCCAACAATTATCATTGAAGACCAAGTAAACCAAGTGTTTGAGGAAGATACAGGTCTTTTGAGGTATTTGGAGAAGTTGTTAAAGTGGATTTGCTAGCTAAGGAAGGATGAGGATCTGAGAGGAATTTTGGAAATATACAGAAAGAAGGGAAAAATCACAAACGACTATTGAAGTGGGCGACCGCCGAGCTGAGGTGGGCGACCGCCCAAGTGTGATTTTGGAAATTGATACAAGCCGCTGTACAAGTGGGCGGCCACCCAGAACCAAGGTGGGCGACCACCCATCCCCCGTTTTTCAGAATCTCAGTTTCCTTTTCCAAGGAGGATTCTACTTGTCTTTCCTAATTTTTACCCCCTTTTGCCCTAGTATATATAGAAAAAGTCAGGACTCTTTTCATTATGCTTTATTTTTCTAATTTTCAAGGTTGTAATAAGGATTGAAGGATTTTACTTTTCATCAATCAATTCAGGTTTTATGTTTTTTATTCAAGTGATAATCATTATTAGTATGAGTATCTAAATTGTTTAGTTTGCTGATTGGTAGTAGGACATATTATTTCTTTATGCTAATATTTTAATTCTTCGTTAATTGTGGTTTTAGATCATCCTAATATTCTTAATCTTGATTTGGTACAATTCTTTCACTTGTGTGGAGAATTGTGCATGAACACTATTAGGGTGATTAGATCTGATTGACGATCTTGCGTGAATCTGTTAGATCTAGGTTTCATTAATTCTTTTGTTCTTAATGAATTAAGCTTTTATTGATTTGATCTTGCGTGATAATTGGTAATTGCTCAATATTAGGAATATTAGGATTGTAATCCGGCCATCTAACCGTCTCAATTCTTATAAAAGTGAAGAAACCCTAGAACCTAATTAATATTTTTATCATTCAAAAGCATAAAGAGATAATATGTTGTCAATTCAATCCGTGGACTATTTCTTAATCCGTGAATTACTTCCTTGTTTTGTTCATTTGCTATTTTATTTGCTTTATTACTTTTTGTCAATTAGTTATAATAAAAATCAAAATCAAACCCCTTTCTTACTTTTTACATTAACTAAACCAAATTGTTCACACACAAATCTCTGTGGTTCGACCCTTATTTTTGTATCTTGATACTTCGGTAACTTGTACACTTGCAAGGTTTTTATTACACGAGGATTTTATCCATCAAGTTTTTGGTGCCGTTGCCGGGTATTTGTTGTGATTTGAACAAGTTCGTTTAGTCGGTGTATGCTTGGTCGGCGTTCTTTGAATCTTACCCTGGAGCCATTGAACGACGACATTGATAGGTTAGGTCGGCGTTTGAAAAAACTTAAATTAAAAGAGGGTAATCCCCTCGAAAGTGACCTAAATACTTCTTCCACCGAGGGAGAAGAATTTGAATTTGAAATGGCATTGCAAGCGCCTACTATGGATACTTTCTCTAGGCCTAGGGTTGACACATCTGTGTCGTGCATTGTATTAACTGATGCAACAAAAAGATATGAGGTCATCTTTTAAACATGATTCCTCTATTTCATGGCCTCCCATCTGAAACTCTTTGAATTTTTTGAGGGAATATATGATGATAGTGTCATGATTTCCATTGAGAGAGGGTGTGACCGATGAGCACCTAAGACTTAAATGTTTTCCCTTTGCTATGAGAGACAATGCGAAGAAGTGGTTAATGTTGCTCCCACCTAGGAGCATTAATACTTAGGATGAATTACATGATATATTTTTGAGAAAATACTTCCCACATGCTACGTTAGCCACTTTTAGACAGAAATTATAGGGTTCACACAGGACTCATTTGAGGCATTTCATGAAACATGGGACATGTTTAAAATGCTTTTGGTGCAGTGTCCCCACCATAATTTTTCTCAACCTTTATTGCATCAAACTTTTTATGGGGGGTTGACACAAGCTGATCAGGCTATGGTTGACAATGCAGCTGGAGGTTCTTTAGGAGCCAAAACTGCTGAGGAGACCCAAGACTTATTTGAGAGACTAGCATCTAATTCTCAATAAAAGGGGCCAAGGGGTAAAACAAATAGTGTGAACGGAATAGGGATGAGTGATGAAATAACAAGACAATTTGCACTTCTAAATCAAAAATTTGATAAGTTGGTCATAAGTAGTACTTCTAATGTTGTGTCTAATGTGTCATTTGTTGGTAATGTAGTACATGATGGTTGTGTAACTTGTGGTTCTAACACTCATTCTTATGAAGTTTTCCCCACCGCTAGTCCCCCTTTATATGATCCTGAGCATGTACAGGCGATGCAGTCATATATACAGAGGTTTCCACAGAACAATCCATTCTCTCAGACATACAATCCTGGGTGGGGGAAGCACCCTAATTTTTCTTGGGGAGGCAATCAACAACATAATAAGCCTCTCCATCCTTCACCACCATCGGGACCATATGAGAGAAAGAAAGAGCCTTGGGAAGAGGCTATAGATCGAATGAAGGCTGACCACCAATAAAGTGCCAACTAGGGAGGTTAGTGGTCTTAGGATGTGTATAGATTTGAGGAAAATAAATGCTGCAACTAAGAAAGACCACTTTCCTTTGCCTTTTATTGATCAGATGTTAGAGAGGTTGGCCGGTCATTCCTATTATTGTTTTCTGGATGGTTTCTCGGGCTACAATCAAATCACCATAGCACCTGAGGACCAATCCAAAACCACTTCCACATGTCCTTTTGATACTTATGCTTTTAGGAGAATGCCCTTCGGGCTTTGCAATGCACCTGCGACATTTCAAAGGTGCATGGTTGTGAATGTGTGCCCCAAATTTTGTTTATTGGAATTCACGCGAGTTTGAAGACATCCGAGTTATTTGAAAAACGGAGTCGCCACGCCATTTTGATTACCTCAAAACTTTGAAAAAAATGTTTTATGGGTTCGGAGGTTAAGTTACCCCTTGGGAAGAACGTTTGGCGTTCACCCAAAGTGCCTTGCCGGAGCAAGTCTCCCGAGATTTCATTAATCGTGTTTACTTGCGTGCTTTCTTTGTGTGCATGTGTTTGAGAGTAAAAGGGGGAATGTCCCAAGTTATCTTCCGGACGTACAAACCATTTGTTGGTTGTCGCTCGGGATTTCTTGGAATTTATGTATTTGGGATTATGATCCCGTCCTCATCTTATGACTTGTGATCATCGCATTTTAAACCTCGGGACCCTCGGGACTTGCGTGATCGAGAGAATGACTCTCTTTTGGTCAAAGATGAGGTTCTTTAGGAAGGAATGTCCTTAGCCCATCAATCCTACGCTTTAAGACGGTCGAGCTCGTATAGAGGCTTCATACTCATTCTTAAGCGATAATCGGAGATATAGGGTTCAAGGTTATCCTTTTCCTAAAGAAATCATGAACCTTTAATGGAAGGAACGATGCAAAGATGAGAACTTTTACACCGGTCCGTTCCAAGGTTGGGGGAAAGGGGAAATGCATGATGAAAAATGACTCTTTAATGAAAAGATGACATTTTGGTTTTAGCAAATGATGCTTTTTTTTTATTGAAAGAAATGATCTTTATGCAAGTGATGCGTAAAGATAGGATTTTTATGCAAATGATGCATTAGAAAAGGTTTTTGAATGCAAAGGATGCATTTTTATTGGAAAAGATTTGATCTTTATATGCAAATGATGCATAAAGATAACATTTTTATTGGAAAATGGGGGTTTTAGGTGCAAAGGATGCACCTTTATGAAAAAGACTACATTTTTATGACAAATGAGGTCTTAATGCATGCAAAAGGGGAAGGGGGTGATAAAGAAATGATCTTTATGAATAAATGCCAAGTCCCAAGCAAGATATATGAATGCAATGAGCAAGTATATCAATTAAAATGCAAGGTTAGGGCGTGCGAGGTTACCAATCGTTTCCTTCGCTTCTTCGGACGGAGCTAGGAGGAGAGGTTCGTCTTGGGTCTTCAAGGAGGAGGGAGATGGCTTCTTGAGCTTCTTCTTCGCCTTCTTGAGCCTTCAAGGGTGTTCTTCACGTCTTGATTATATTGCTATGGAGTGTGTGTGTTTTTGTTGTTGTTGTTGTTGTTGTTTGAAATGGGTAGAGGAGGGCTCTATTTATAGGCAGTCTGGATAAGGCTAATGAAGCCGTGCGGTCAGAGGCAGCGAGCTAATGCAGCCGTGCGGGCTTATCCATTGTGACTCAGCATTCTAGAACCATGCAAGGTGGCATTATTCTAGAACCTTCCCTCCTAATTAAAAAAACGTGTTTCTTAATTAGGAAGGATTCCCTTCAGCCTTTATTTAATTAAAAACAGTTCCGGAATGTTTCCGGAACGCTGGGAAGGTCTGGGGAATTACCGGAAAACTTACCGAAAATGTCGGGAAAATTAACCGGAAGGCATGAGCCAGATTTGGGTACTTACAGAAGCCCCTCGGCAACGTCACTTGCAAGGCGAGTGGGGTTGTCGATAGAAAAGGATCCGATCTGGCGAATGCCGAGACGGATTGGGCGACCAAGGTGGTCGAGTGGCTGAACCTTTTTGGAAGGCTACCTACGTATCCCGGAGGAATCAAGCCAGGCCGTAGTTCGGAATTAGGATCCGCTGGGGAAGGAAGAAGAGAAACTGGTCTCTTGCTGGGGAAAAAGAAGAGAAAATGACCTAGGAGGTCAAGCAATTGATCCTACTGGGGATATGCTAGGAGTGACCCAGGTGGTCGGATATCTGAACTTCTATGAGGGGGCGCTTTATCACTGAGGAGTGACAAAGACACAGGGTGACCAAAGTGGTCGAATGGCTGGACCTTTTATAAAAGGCTACCTACGTATCCCGGAGGAATCAAGCCTTGATCGTAGTTCAAGCATCACTAGATAGTTAGGAACGATGTCTAGGATCCTTGAGATTTTGACAATTCTGGAGGTCGTCACCTGAAGAAGCTAGAGCTTATGGCGCTATCTCTTTATGACGGAAATAGAGGTAACTTAAGTTGGGAAACTTGAGCGTACGTCACTATTCGAGGATAGAGGTAGCACAAGTTGAAATGACTTAGGCATACGTCACTATTCGCGGATAGAGGTAGCACAAGTTGGAATGACTTGGGCATACATCACTATTCGCGGATAGAGGTTGCACAAGTTGGAATGACTTGGGTATACGTCACTATTCGCGGATAGAGGTAGCACAAGTTGAAATGACTTGGGCATACGTCACTATTCGCGGATAGAGGTAGCACAAGTTGGAATGACTTGGGCATACTTCACTATTCGCGGATAGAGGTAGCACAAGTTGGAATGACTTGGGCATACGTCACTATTCGCGGATAGAGGTAGCACAAGTTGGAATGACTTGGGCATACGTCACTATTCGCGGATAGAGGTAGCACAAGTTGGAATGACTTGGGCATACGTCACTATTCACGGATAGAGGTAGCACAAGTTGGAATGACTTGGGCATACGTCACTATTCGCGGATAGAGGTAGCACAAGTTGGAATGACTTGGGCATACGTCACTATTCGCGGATAGAGGTAGCACAAGTTGGAATGACTTGGGCATACGTCACTATTCGCGGATAGAGGTAGCACAAGTTTAGAGTTCTGACAATTCGGAGGTTGTCACCTAGTGTTATCCCGTTATAACGGAATTAACGGAGGCGACTGGGAATAAAGCTTGATTGCTAAAGAGATAAGGGATATTTTCTGAAAAGATGTTATCTTGGTTAAAAGATAACGGAAATTGCATGCCCAAGTGGAAGGTCCAGGGGCAGGATTGTAATTTCTGCTCAGAGCGAATGAAGCCGCCCGGCATGAGATGGAGAAAAAGAAGCCGTACGGCTAGAGACCTGTTTTTTCCAGATTATTTAAAACAGATTTGAACGGGGACTGGGCACTTGTTGCCGCCCACTTCAGCCGAGAGAGAGAGAAGAGAGAGAATTTCTTCAAAATTCTTTAATTCCCTTTGCTTCTATCGATTGGAATGGATCCGGAGGGCAATCCCATACCGAGGCAAGCAAGAAGGAACATCTCCGCGGCTGCGAGAAGGAGGAGAAAGGAGCTCGTTCGGACGGAGAGGAAGTATGACTTCCTTACGCCTCCATCGGAGCTTTACCCGGGGAGAAGGGAGCATAAATCAACGAACCCGCGATCGGTTGGGGTAAGCATTCTCATTTTGCTCAAATCCGATGATTTTGCTTGAATTTTGAATGATTTAGGGCTTGACCCGAATTTTAGGATTTTTGAATGATTTTTTTTTTTTGATTGATTTTGAGATGCACGAACAACCTATGAGGCTAAGAATGTGCATGTGCAACTTGTTTGACAAAAATTATGAGAATGACTCACTTTTTTCTCGCAAAATGAAGTAAGAATGAGAATTTTCAAAATATGAGACGGGGTTCTTGCCTTGTGCTAGAACTAGGTCAAAATTCTGATTTTCAATGAGAAAACATGATTTTGGAAGATGAAAATGATTCATGCATGCCATTTTTTGAAAGAATAATGCTTATGTGCGAAGAATTGTGATTTTGTGCTTTAGGAAAGCAATGACGCGTTTCAAGTGATGAAAGACACGTTTTTGATGCAAAAGATATGCTAGAAAAACTTTTGTGAATGCTTTTCTTTTGAAAATATGTGCACTTTTGAATATATGCATGCTTTTGAAATGATGAAGGACTGACGCTTCTTTTTGATGTGCTTGTCTACAGGAGAACAAGTCTAGAGGACCATCAGAGATTGCGGTTAAGCTTTGGCAGAGGATGCCGGATTTTGAGAAGAATGGGGTAAATCCCAAGCAGCTGGTGAGGGCTACCGGCCTGGATGCATTTGTAGAGGCCATCGGCAGGGGTGTTCACATCACCTCTAAGAGCAAGGGCTTGGTCCAGGCCCTTTCGAGTTCCGTGGGACAGTACACATAGCTTTCACCTGAGCCTGGGAGAGGGCGACGGTGACTCTGCCGATTTCACGGCTATTGCGGCCTCTGAGTTCACCGGGAGGCCCGTGACTTGGAGAGACCATATTACGGTAGGAGTTCCAGGCTTTGGTCGGGTTTGAGCTGATTTCCAAGGGGCTGGGGATGGAGACGCGGAACGTCGAGGTGGCGATCCGGACTTGCATGCGAGAACTTTGCTGCTAACGATGTGACTGCCCAGCAGCTGGCTAGAGCATTCATATGGTTGATGCTATCAGTCACTATCTTCGCCAATTCTGGGACGCTAGCTATGACTTGCCTCCTTGACTCTCTGGAGGATGTGGATGGGATAGGGACGGTCTCTTGGGGCGAGGCCGGATTGGCGGAGTTGTACTTCTCATTGGACATGTACAGTCGGAACAAGGCTGCTTCCATGGACTGCTTCTCATTTGCCCTTGAGGTAGTCTCCTTTCTTTTATCTTTTCTCTTTTCTGTCTTGAGACTTTTATGAGAGAGAGAATGACCTTTTGATGTTTTGAACATGCAGGCCTGGTTTTGCGAGGTGATCGGGTTCTTCCCTTGGAACCAGCAGAGTGATGTCACCATCTTCCCTGCTATGGTTCGCTGGAGGGGAGATGCGAGAGATAAATTCACGGGGAAGACCCGGATTACCTTCGATTACAAAATGGTGAGGCCAGTCATCAACAGGGATGGGCACGACGGAGTGGACTTCTACCCCTGGGGCAGGTATCCGGAGATTTTGCTGGGAGATGCTATCGAGGTGACGAGGCAGAGGAGGTGGCTCACTGGGCTGACATGTGATGTCATTTACTTGGGGGACCGCTTCTCGAGGGCAAAGCATGGCCATGTCCCTCCATTGGGACGCCATTACTCCCCACGATCCTCCAGACGGATGCTACGGCCCGGGGATTGGCGAGAGGATGAGATTGCCAGTACCAGGCGGGCGTGGCTGCAGAGGAGTACTTTGACATGGGTACCCCTACGCCTTTGTGTTTGTGGAGCGGCGCCTGAGGACGCCACGAAGCTAGTGAAGGCGGCGGTCACTCGAGGATATGGGGAGGATGAGCCTCTTGACCCGCCGATCCCTCCTGCGCATCTGTCCTATGTGGTCCATGGAGTGCCGAGGAGGATGAGGATACCTGTCCCCGATGCTAGGGAGCCCCAGTACACCTTGCCGCCGATAGCACCGTAAGTGTATTCTTAGGGTCTTATTCCCTTTTTAGCTTTCAGATTTTCTCGCTTTTGCAATTTTCTGAGATTTTCTGAGATTTTTCTCTTCTTTTTCTCGGGTTCCGGCTCGCACTTACGATAGGTGGTCGGGCGAGAATAGGGCTGGAAGGACATGTGCCGGTCTCTTACGAGGAAGCGCCTGCGCTTCGAAGGCGGCGGCGGATGCACGGGAGCACAGGCGCAAGAGACGGCACGTCTGGGGGCACAACGTCTACCTCATCGGCCTCGGAGTACTCTTCCAGTGCCATGCCTCGGGGGCGGGGACCCAACGCTGACATTCTGGAGCAGCTGGCTGAGTACGGGCACGATAATGTCCATTTGTCTGACGTGAGCGACCAGGAGGACTTGATGAGGGAGGCTAGCATTTATGAGTTGAGTAGCGATGAGGAGGAAGAAGAATCGGAGGCCTAGGAGGTCTCTAGAATAGATTTGGAACGAAAACAAACAATGAACACATTTGATGCACACTTTGTTTATTTTTGCTTTATTTGGGCGCCGATGGGGCGAAAACATTGTATTTACATTTTATTTACTTTTCTAATTTATGCTTTCTCAATTTGCATATTATCTGAGCCTTGGGGCAACTTTTTGCTTGGAATTGGGGCTGAAACTGGGCCAAAATAATTTATAATGGTATATAAATGCTTGAATGGCTTCTGGATATGTTTTTGTACAGGTTTTGGTTGAAAAAGTGGGGTGAAAACTCCCTTGGGCAGCAACTTTGGTTGCTGCAGAATTTTTTTTTCTGCAGAGGGCTAATGTAGCCGTGCGGCATGGCCTTGAGGGAAAATGAAGCCGTGCGGCTAACAGTTCTGTCTGAGCTGGTGATTTTCTGAATAAAAGCAAGGCTTGGCCATTTCATTTCATTTTCACTCTAGACTTGTCCCAATTGTTCCCAGAGCATATTTTGGACCTAAAAGCACCATCTTTGAACACTTTGCGATGGAGAATCCCGTCAGATTGCAAAGGGGGAAGCGAGACCATTTTCTATCCGGTCTTCAATCTTGGGCGAGACATAACTTCCAAAATCACAAGGGACTGCTTGACTCTTCCTTCAAGATCAAGTCTTTATGGCATTTGAGGGATCTCCCGCCCGATTGGGAACTGTTGAGAGCTGCAGCAAAGTTCTGGGACGTCCGGAGACATGTTTACTGCTTCTCTTACAACGAAATTGTCCCAACGCACGAAGACTTCAGAGCCTTGATTGGGGGTCCCGAGACTGAGGCTATATCTATTCCGCTGATCGGGGACGTGCCGGTGACGGTAAAGCTTGCATCTTTTCTGCAAATTTCTCTGAAAGAGGCCGAGGGGATGATGGTAGCTCCTGATAGGATTGACCTTTCTGATATCCCGGGCAGGTTTGGGTCTCCGGATATGGCCGCGACCACGGTGGCTATGGATGCTTTCATTCTCTCGCGTATTCTCTCGTTTTGTTCACCGCGAATCCGTGGGGATCTGTCATAGTGGCCTCTTGGACATGGTCGAGACTGCAGTGGCCGGGAAGGATATTGTCCCGCTGATTTTGGGAGAGACATTTCATGGGATCGATAGGATGGCTCGGGAGACCGTTTCATGAGGTCCGGGAGTCCGGCTATGTTGACTCTGTGGCCGGGAGAGGCTCGGGGCTTGGCACGGGGCTTTGCCGACTCGGTGCCCTTGGGTGATTTCTCGGAGAGGTGCGCCTGGCAGGAACAGGTAGTAGCTGGGAGCGATGATGGCTAGGCTATCCACTTCGGACATCCGTTGGTGGATACCACACCGGAGGTTGCGGACCCGGGAGGATATTTCAGGAGTCTTATGTTGTGAGGGTTCCAGGATTCCGCTGGTCATCCTTCTACATACCCCGCTTAGTATCCGGGCGGTTTGGGGCTTTACAGAGCCTTTGAGTGATTGGGAGGACATCCGGACCATGGAGGTGGTGTCATTGGACATGAGTGATCCGGCCGGCTTCTCTTTCTTCTCGAGGGCTTGGACATATACCGCTTTCCCACCCAGGGCTATCTTCAGGAGCAGGAAGAGCACCATCTTGACCACTGTCTACTTGGACTGGTACGAGAGGGAGATGGGGGCGACTCAGGTCATCTTGGAGGATAGACGTCGAGCTTTATTGGGAGCTGACTGTGACTCGAGTAGGACTCTGAGGGAGACCGAGGCTAAGGCGAGTTGCCATAACCAATCAGGTGACTTGGTCAGAGATATGGAGACTCGGTACAAGAGGTTGTCCGAGGTCGCTCCTTTGACTGAGGCTCAGGGGGAGGAGGTGCGGACTCGTGCTCGGATAGAGAGAGCACTCATTGACACGGGGTTGGTAGAGGCTCCAGTGAGGATACCAGAGGTCGGGATGAGGGATACCGACATTATTGAGAAGAAAAGGAAGAAGACTCGACGAGGCCGAGGAAAAGGGAAGAAGACTGAAGAAGACTCAGCGAATGACGACTGATAAGTCTTTTCTCAAGATCCTCTTATTGCCATTTGCAAACACATTAGTTTATTTTAGGCATTTTATTGTATTTTAGATCTTTTTAGCAGGTTAGCAGAGTTAAGAGGTAGACCGTGCTTGAACTCATCAAGAAGTTTTTAACTTGTAATGAACAAGAAATATTATTTTAAAAATTAATCAAGACACATTTCATGGAAATTCAAATGTCTCTTTTTTTATTGATCAGGACATATTTCATGGAAACTTAATCGTCCTTTTTATTGTTTAGACCGAACCATATATGGCTGCCTACGTTCCCCTTTTACAAGAAAGGCTAAGGGGCTCAGGTCTACGTAGTTCATTCTGGTGAACCAAATTTTTTTTATGTGCAGCCCTGTTTTTTGCCTAGACCGCCCTTTTTGGGGTTTTCAGCCTAGCTGGGCATTACTCTTTTTGCACTAAGATTTTTTCTTTTTTTTTATATGTGCAACCCTGTCTTTTGCCTAGACCGCCCTTTTTTGGGGTTTTCAGCCTAGCTGGGCATTACTCTTTTTGCACTAAGATTTTTTTCTCTTTTTCTTTTTTTTTTTATTAGACATAGTATCTTCGGAGTTTATCACCGTTGACTGGGTGGACAAAAGGATTGCCATCCAAGTCTGCAAGCTTCATGGCTCCTCCCGATAATATCTTCTGCACCACATAAGGGCCGATCCGGACGGGTTCCCATTTTCCAAGGGGGTTGTCTCTGGTAGGGGGCTTTACTTTCAGCACTAAGTCGCCCTCTTTGATGTCTCTGGCCTTGACCTTTTTATCAAACGCTCTGGCCATTCGCCTCTGGTAGGCTCGGGTGTGTTCCATGGCTTTTAGCCTTCTCTCGTCAAGCAGGGCTAATTCATCATGCCGGCTGCGCAACCATTCCACTTCATTGACACTGTTTTCCAGGAGGACCCTTAATGACGGGATTTCCAACTCCACTGGTAACACTGCTTCCATCCCGTAAGTTAGGGCAAAAGGAGTTTCTCCTGTGGCTGTTCTGACAGACGTTCTGTAGCCCCAGGTGGATCATGTCATGAAAAAGCGCGGTCGCTGCCCTTTGGTAAGTAGCCCCGGCATTCTTGAGCCCGAATGGCATTACTGTATAACAGTAGGTCCCCCACGGTGTGGTGAAGGCTGTCTTTTCTTGGTCTTCCTCGGCCATCTTGATCTGGTTGTAGCCTGCAAAACCATCAACGAAGGATTTGACTTCGTAGTTGGCAGTGGAATCCACCAGGATGTCTATGTTTGGCAGAGGGTAGTCGTCTTTGGGGCTGGCCTTGTTCAGATCTCGAAAATCCACACAGCAGCGCACCTTCCCATTGGCCTTGGTTACGGTCACGATGTTGGACAACCATGTCGGGTATTCAATAACTCTGATGAACCCTACCCGCAGTAGCTTCTCAATTTCTTCTTTGACCTGTAGAGACCATTCCGGCTTAATCTTTCTCAGTTTCTGTTTTACTGGCTTAGCATCTGGTGCTAGAGGAATTCTGTGCTCTACTATCGAACTGTCTAGCCCCGGCATATCTTTGTATGACCATGCAAACACGTCGATGTATTCTCTGAGCAGCTCGATCAATCTGTCCCTTTCAACCCCCTGGAAGAAGCTTCCAATCTGTGTCTCTTTAGGTTCCTCAATAGTACCCAAGTTCACACTTATCAAAACCTCCTCGGCAGCTTGGGCCCGGTTTTCCTCTTTTTCTGAAACCTGCTTAAAGATTTCTTTAATGTATTGTTCGTTTAGTGTGTTTGCATCTTGTTCAAATGATTCATTATTAACTGTTGTTAAGTTTTGAGTTAATTTATCATTTGTTAAGTTGGCAATAAGAGGATAATCAGAAAGATTTGTCATTTCATTCAAGATAAGGGGAAAGATGACATCGATTACATTTTCATAATCCTCAGGCGTGAGGCCTTCGGATGACTCTGAGGACTGGAATTCGAAGATTCCTGACTCGACTGAATAGACAACAGGGTGTTTGACACGACCGGGTTGAGGAGGACGGGGTACCAATCCAAGCTCCGTGATCATTTGCTGTCGACTGGCTATCGGCCCTGAGAATGTCTCCCAATTCTTCAATGGCATTTCTGTCTTAGTTACCAAAGTGCGAGGATCAAAATGACTTTCACCATCGTCTCCAATAACGGCAACTATCTCATCATCTGAACTGAAGTCGATCAAGTCTGGGATTTGTGCTTCTTCGTCAAACAACTCTTGCAAACCCCACTGACTGTCTTCACTGCTGGCAGCGTCTATCTGGCTGATCTTTGGAAGAGCTAACTCAAAGGCGGAGAAGTCCATTGTCCCGGATGCTGACTCTTTGACACTGGCCGGATTTCCTTTGAAGACGTACTCATTCTGAACGGTAGTGGTGGCCCCAGGGATATCTGGCAAATCAAGGAACATTCTTCGAACGGGATTGGCTGGCTTTCCCCTAACTTTCTCAAGGTTCTCTAGAAGGGTTTTCTGCAAGGAGATCTGGCGATCACTTTCATCATATTGTGTCCCTCCTTTTATAAAGTAATGGGTCAGAGACAGACTGTAAGGATGGAGCTGGACCCCTTCACCTTTCGTGCCTTTAGCTTTTCTGGCATCCCGAGAGTTCGGTTTGTACCCCAAGCCATATCTGGTAGTCTGCTCCTTCACATCAATGATGGTGTTACGACCTTGAAGTCTTCTACCCAATCCAAGTCCCGGAAGATAACTCATTTTTCGCATCATTCTCATGGCAGGAGGGATTTTATCGGAAGTAGTGGTGAGGTCAGTGCAACACACTTGTGCCTTGGAAGAAGCTACGGAGAATCCGGTCAATGCTAACCCTTCATCATCGTGCTTGATCTCCAATATCGGGATATCCCCGGTGCTGGTTCCTTCTACCGTGACACTGTCCCCATAAATGGTGGTGATAGTTCCATCACTCGACTGAAATTTGACGCACTGATGCAAAGTAGAGGCTACCCCGTTTATCTGGTGGATCCAAGGCCGTCCCAAAGAAGGCAAGAAATGAAATCGGAATGTCAATAACTTGAAAATCAACGTCCATGACCTTTTTTCCGAACCACATCTTGAGAGTGGCGATCCCCAAAACTGATCGTGCAGTGGAGTCATAAGCCTTAATAGTTTGACTAGAAGGCTTTAAGTCCGTTGGCTTCAGATCCAATAAATCCATCATTTTAGCTGGCAAGACATTCATTGCATCCCCGTCGACTAGCACTCGTGGCAATCGACGCTCTTCTAACTGGACTGTGATGTAAAGAGGTTCGTTGTGACTAGCCCCATACTTTGGCGAGTCCAATTCAGTGAAGGTAATGATGTTTCCGTAGTGGATATTTCCAATCATTTGGATGACCTCATCCAGGGTGACATCTATGGGCACCATGGTCTTGGCCAAACTTTCTTCTAGCTTCAACTTATGAGGGTATGAGGAGGTCAACAGGACCATAAGGAGATATTGGCTTGGGTACACTTTAACCGAGTCAACACTGGATCCTCTTTGTCGAGTCCGGTTTTTCTCGCTTCCGCTTATAAGGCCTCTTATCTGTCTTCGGCTCCGAGACGGCATTCCTTTTGTCACCCTTAGGCC
The DNA here is from genome assembly GCA_022495995.1 of Adenophora triphylla var. japonica. Lineage (NCBI taxonomy): Eukaryota > Viridiplantae > Streptophyta > Magnoliopsida > Asterales > Campanulaceae > Adenophora > Adenophora triphylla. The sequence continues at coordinate 194,303 of JAFEMH010000980.1, forward strand.
GCTCAATACTCATCCGTCTGCACCGAGTCATCACATAGACATTGGATTTTCCTTGGTCATTATTCCTACCGGAGGATTCTCACAATTCTTTCAAAGTCGAGGCGGATTCTTACCGGCGTATGGCCAATTTCGCTGATTGATCCGATTGACGGTGCCGTCGGAAGCATAGGCGGCTTCCCGAATCGGTCCTGTGTTACCGGCTTTTTGACCTTTTCACATTCTCCGTTTAAAGCTTTCACAGCCTCATTCAAACTTTTCAAAGTCGGCATGCAACAAGAATTATCACTTCCGGAGTTTGGAGCTTGGCAAATGGCTTTCTCATCCGAACCTAGCAACTTCTTTAACAGAGTAGGATCACATTCCTCATCACCGTCAAGCATGTCTTTTCTTTCCACTGGGGTCAACCTTCGACGGCATCTTTGACGTTGGCCAAACATTTTCTCGAAGTGGGAAATTCCATCATCAATAAGGATTTCTCGGGGTCAAACCTCATGGCGGGTTCCTTTTCCTTACCGTCGAGATATTTTCCGGGCTTTTTGGCTTCGGGCTAACCACTCCTCTATTGTCCCTTCCGGCACTTCGACCGTGTCTTCATCGGTTGTCACTACGGTAGCTCTCGTGGGAACTTTCGTCTTGGCTCTTATGACCAATGAGGGCAAAAGCAAGTCGGGATACTTGACGCCATATGAGGGTATCTCGTACTCTTCCTCGGGCTTAGGGATTACCAGAAGACGTCATTATCATCGTAGGACATAAAGGGGACCGGGGTCGCCTCTAAACTCGTGACTCTTTCCAAGGCATCCATACATTCTTCTTCGTACCAAGTTTCGTGAGTGACTACTAACACCGTGATAGAGTCTACCCTTCCCGATGAGAGTTTGGCTTCGGCGACGCTTACATGTTCTAGATCGGTGGGAGGAGCCCACTTCCCTCTTTTGGCTAAAGCTTCGATCAAGTCTCTCCATTCACCTACCAAGTCCTTGTACGGAGTATTGAACTCTAGGATATAGGACTCATACACTACCTCATCCTTCTCCGAGCCTTTGCATAGGCCGCAGACACACTTTGAAGTGATTTCATCCCCTATTCCAGGTCCGTGGCTTTCTCGCCTCATCTTGCCCTTCGGGTTTCACTTCCGTTGGCTCCAAGTCCATTCCTTCTATCGAACTGTCATCATCACCGTAAATCCACCCATTCCTATTCTCGTTCCCGACCGACTCTTCGCCGTAGCCGTCTCGAGAGGTAGGCAAATTCACAAAGGCGTTGACAAAATTGGAAAGGTCAAACTGGCACTGGGATTCCAAGGTAGGGAAATTTGGCTCAGCCGAAAGGAGGAAAAGGGTCCCGTGGGGATGCAGAGGAAGTGAGGGTGTCGGGACCCTAACGGCTTGAGGTATTGGAGGAGACCGAGAAAGGACGATCTTTGGCAATGGGTTGTATGAGGATGGAGGAGGGCATTGGTTATAGGCTAGCTCTTCTTCCTTAGCCATCTGGTTACCCAAACCAAGATCGCTCTCTCACAAATTGGCCATTCGACTCTCGAAACCGAGGATTCTCGCGAACTGTTCGAGGATTCTCGCGCTAACAAGTCGCCGACCCGGTGTTCTCACCCACTTCTTTCTCGCCGGGAAAGGGATAGGAAAGGTTTAGACTCGGGGTAGGTGTTTAGGGTGAAGGCTCGTGCAATATGCAAATTAGAATCTTCAAGTTTACTTAAACAAATGTTGTCTTTTATTAATATCTATTTGGTTGGAAAAGGGGTTACGCCCTTCTTTTTCACAACTACTCTAGATCTGGATCGGTGGGTTCCGTCACTACGTCTATAAGCCCCTCGTATTCCACCCGTATTTCGACCTCCCAGGTGGACAGCCCCGGCGAGGGTCCTATAGGGCACGCGGATCCCACCGACCGAGAGTAAAGAACGCTCCTATCGGGTCTAGCGGGTCATAGGACCTTTCAACGCACGAGCGATGCGGATTATAGTCAAGGCAATACCGGGAAAGTCTCGTCTCTCGCCTTGACGGATCTTTGACAGAGTTTCGCTTGAGCGAATGACGGTTTTTGACTTTCGGTAATGTCCGAGAATATAATAGGCATGGGTCGGGCGGCAAAGCCGGATGACACAAAGTGTCACATTGAACTTCGTTGCATACGCGGTGCGTGAGTCGGAATCGAAGTCAATGCCGGTCAAGATCTTGCCAATTTTTCCTTGTCGGAATTTTGGCAGAGCTTCACTTGAGCGAAAGATCTTTTGATTTTTTGGCAAAGACTCGGTCTTGACTCTTACGCATTCCGTGTGGGTCAAGGTCAATAGTCAATGTCGGAGTCAAGATCCCACCGACTTTTTCCTTGTCGAATTTCGGCGAATTTCGCTTGAGCGAAAATCTTGGCTTCCGTTATGAGCTAAGGCTTGACCTTTACGTGGGTATGCAACCGGGCTATATGACACGGACTAGACCAAAAACCAACCAAAAGTCACGGTTTTTTTGAAACGTGTGACACGGACCGTGCATTGGTCGACACCGGCCGCCATGGGGAGGTTGGGATGATTCCGTGCGCGCCCGGAGCATCGTAAGGCCGTCCGTGATCGCACTGAACCACCCTCGGGTTTGAAGGACGTGCGTGCAAAAGTGTACAGGATATATCAGGTGCGCGTAGTGTGCGGTCTCCTAAAAATGTTCCTTTTTGAGTTAAAACAGAGATTTTCATAAATGTGTTTTAAAGGAATGATTTTCGGGACGGGGAAGAATGCAACACGTAAGCACGTAAATTTTCGGGAGCCCCATCGATGGAGCCGAGTAGCCCCAAGCCGCTAGGACTCGCCAGATTAACCATGATTTTTCCCGGTGGAATTGCCACCGAGGTCGCCCGGTCAGAATCCAAGGAGGATTGAGCCTTACGACTGCATGGATCAATTTTCCAGGTTCCACTCCTTTTGCTATTTTTCGGGTTGTTTCCCGTTCAAAGTATGCACAGATTCCAAGATGCAAATGATGCAATGCATGGTAAAGAAAGCAAGCACGATTAATGAAATCGGCGATGGGAGTCTAACCCGCTCAAAGGGAAAAGCTTTCTTCTATTTTTTTTTTCAAAATTATTTTTTTTTTTTTTTGAAAAGGGGATACTGGTACGTGGGATTGTTAAACCACCGGTTATCCCAACTCCCACGTCAGGGAGTGTACAGGAAGGGTAAGTGGTTTCCACCTATATACCGAGTATCAATTTTTTTTGTTTTGAAAATAGAAGCTTTTCTCCTTTGGGATTTCCCCAGCGGAGTCGCCAAACTGTGAATGTGTGCCCCAAATTTTGTTTTTGGAATTCACGTGAGTTTGAAGACATCCGAGTTATTTGAAAAACGGAGTCGCCACGCCATTTTGATTACCTCAAAACTTTGAAAAAAAGGTTTTATGGGTTCGGAGGTTAAGTTACCCCTTGGGAAGAACGTTTGGCGTTCACCCAAAGTGCCTTGCCGGAGCAAGTCTCCCGAGATTTCATTAATCGTGTTTGCTTGCGTGCTTTCTTTGTGTGCATGTGTTTGAGAGTAAAAGGGGGAATGTCCCAAGTTATCTTCCGGACGTACAAACCATTTGTTGGTTGTCGCTCGGGATTTCTTGGAATTTATGTATTTGGGATTATGAACCCGTCCTCATCTTATGACTTGTGATCATCGCATTTTAAACCTCGGGACCCTCGGGACTTGCGTGATCGAGAGAATGACTCTCTTTTGGTCAAAGATGAGGTTCTTTAGGAAGGAATGTCCTTAGCCCATCAATCCTACGCTTTAAGACGGTCGAGCTCGTATAGAGGCTTCATACTCATTCTTAAGCGATAATCGGAGATATAGGGTTCAAGGTTATCCTTTTCCTAAAGAAATCATGAACCTTTAATGGAAGGAACGATGCAAAGATGAGAACTTTTACACCGGTCCGTTCCAAGGTTGGGGGAAAGGGGAAATGCATGATGAAAAATGACTCTTTAATGAAAAGATGACATTTTGGTTTTAGCAAATGATGCTTTTTTTTTTGATTGAAAGAAATGATCTTTATGCAAGTGATGCGTAAAGATAGGATTTTTATGCAAATGATGCATTAGAAAAGGTTTTTGAATGCAAAGGATGCATTTTTATTGGAAAAGATTTGATCTTTATATGCAAATGATGCATAAAGATAACATTTTTATTGGAAAATGGGGGTTTTAGGTGCAAAGGATGCACCTTTATGAAAAAGACTACATTTTTATGACAAATGAGGTCTTAATGCATGCAAAGGGGAAGGGGGTGATAAAGAAATGATCTTTATGAATAAATGCCAAGTCCCAAGCAAGATATATGAATGCAATGAGCAAGTATATCAATTAAAATGCAAGGTTAGGGCGTGCGAGGTTACCAATCGTTTCCTTCGCTTCTTCGGACGGAGCTAGGAGGAGAGGTTCGTCTTGGGTCTTCAAGGAGGAGGGAGATGGCTTCTTGAGCTTCTTCTTCGCCTTCTTGAGCCTTCAAGGGTGTTCTTCACGTCTTGATTATATTGCTATGGAGTGTGTGTGTTTTTGTTGTTGTTGTTGTTGTTGTTTGAAATGGGTAGAGGAGGGCTCTATTTATAGGCAGTCTGGATAAGGCTAATGAAGCCGTGCGGTCAGAAGCAGCGAGCTAATGCAGCCGTGCGGGCTTATCCATTGTGACTCAGCATTCTAGAACCATGCAAGGTGGCATTATTCTAGAACCTTCCCTCCTAATTAAAAACGTGTTTCTTAATTAGGAAGGATTCCCTTCAAACCTTTATTTAATTAAAAACAGTTCCGGAATGTTTCTAACGCTAGGAAGGTCCGGGAATTACCTAAAACTTACCGAAAATGTCGGGAAAATTAACCGGAAGGCATGAGCCAGATTTGGGTACTTACAATGGTATACATCTTTTATGATATGATTGAGAGGTGTGTGGAGGTGTTTATGGATGATTTTTCTGTGTTTGGTGATAGCTTTGAGTGATGCCTCAAGAATTTGACATATGTGCTTAAAAGGTGTTGTGAGACCAACCTGACCTTGAGTTGGGAGAAGTGTCATTTTCTTGTGAGGCACGATATTGTGTTAGGTCATGTGGTGTCAAGTAGGGGAATAGAGGTCGACAAGGCTAAGATTGATGTGATTGCTAAATTACCTCCCCCTGTTTCGGTTAAGGGTGTTCGAAGTTTCCTAGGCCACGCGGGTTTCTATCGGCGTTTTATAAAAGTTTTTTTTTTCAAATTTGTAAGTCGTTATTGTTGGTGTAATGCCCTAGGCTTTAGTTATGTTTAACTTAAACCGTTATGTATCATCTTTATCCTTGATTATAGAGAAAGTTTATTATTTAATTATTATATATTTTGCATATTTATTGTAATAATCTCCGTCCCTAATTATTAAGTGAATAATTAGTATAAATGTTAATGGATAATCATATGATGATTATATGTATAGAGATGCACATTAAATTTATGGATACTTGTTAGTGAACAAGTGACTGGACTTGACCCGTATGAGATTTATGTCATGGTCAAATGTCATAATTAAATCTCATATGGTCGCTTCATTTAGTCCCTAGACCTAAGATTATCATGAACTTATATATGATGAAAGTTATGTTTGATTTTAGTCAAACAATATCTTAACACGATATTTATAAAGGCTATCTTTGGCATGATCGGATTCATGATGGGAAGGATGATAAGTCAAGATGGAATTTGTCCCTCGAAAGAGAGATGTTTTGCTTGGGCCCCTCGATGAGTGATAATGATGAAAGTGTATGGCCATACCCCAATGCGATTGGATTATCATTATACTCAATATCGAGAAAGCATTGAACAAATACAAGTTGACGTGGACCATGACTTGTGTTCAATATAACATCGTGAGACAAAGGGAGAAATGGAAGTGTACCATTGAAAACGTGAACTCTTACGTTACATTAATTGGGTAGACATAATGGCTTGCTAGAGTCCGCTTATGTTTTATGAGGGTCGATATGATCAGACTCATTGCCAACATAATATAATCCTATTGGGTCATACACAACTAGAATGAATTGGTTAAACCAAAGGAAGAAAATTGAGAGTTCCTCATCAGGCATAAGGATATGTATTGTACACAACCCGCAGTTTTGTCGATCCAAGAAATTCTAATAAAGTATGCATGTTGCAGAGATTCATGAGATGGGCTGAAGCAAGCTTCAAGGAATTGGAATCTTCATTTTGATGAATCAGTCAAAGAGTTTGACTTCATCAAGTACGAAGATGAACCTTGTGTAAGCATGAAATTCAGTGGGAGCGTAGTATTATTTCTATTGTTTTATTACAATGATATCTTACTCATTGGAAAAAACAAAGTTTCGACACTTAAGATAGTCAAGTCTTGGTCAAAGAAAGGTTTCTCAATGAAAGATATGGGTGAAGCCGCTTACATCCTTGGCATCAAGATCTATAGAGATAGATCTAAAAGAATAAATTGGTTTGAGTCAAAATACTCACATTGACAAGGTTCTTAGAAGAGTCTAAAAAAATTAACTTGTCAATGGGTCATGGTGTTTCTCTTAGCAATACTCATTGTCTTATGACAACTGATGAGCACAAGGGAATGAATGAAGTTCTATATGCTCCGGCATTTGGATCTGTCATGTATGCCATGATTATTACTAGACCCGACGTCTCGTATGCTCTAAGCATGACGAGTCGATACCAATCTGATCCTGTTGAGAACCATTGGATGGCAGTCAAGATGATCCTTAAGTACTTAAGATGAACTAAGGATATTCTTGGTATTTGAAAGGTTGGAAGATAATCTTGTTATAAGGGTTACATAGATGCTAGCTTCCAAACTGATAAAGTTAATTTAAAATCACAATTAAGATTTGTGTTTATGTTTATAAGAGGTGCGGTTTTGATTGAAAGAGTTTCAAGCAGAAAATCGTAGCTGATTCTACTACTAAGGCCGAATTTTAGCAACATATGATGTGGCTAAAAGAGGCACTTTGGATAAAAAGTTCATTAGTATTTTGGAAATGTTTCAAGTATCACTAATCAGTGAAACTTTTATTGTGACAATTGTGGTGCCATTTGTGCAAACAATGGAACCAAGGTCACAACGGTGATCCAAACACATACTTAGACGTTTTTCGAGAATTCATAAAGAATGAGAAGACGTTAAGATATGCAAAGTATCAACCGATGATGACATTAAGGATTCACTTACAAAGACCCTCGCACAGGCAGAAGCATGATGGTTATGTTAGGTCCATGAGTATTCGATACATAGATGGAGCCTAGTGCAAGTAGGAGATTGTTGGTGTAATGCCCTAGGCTTTAGTTATGTTTAACTTAAACCGTTATGTATCATCTTTATCCTTGATTATAGAGAAAGTTTATTATTTGATTATTATATATTTTGCATATTTATTGTAATAATCTCCGTCCCTAATTATTAAGTGAATAATTAGTATAAATGTTAATGGATAATCATATGATGATTATATACATAGAGATGCACATTAAATTTATGGGTACCTGTTAGTGAACAAGTGACTGGACTTGACCCGTATGAGATTTATGTCATGGTCAAATGTCATAATTAAATCTCATATGGTCGCTTCATTTAGTCCCTAGACCTGAGATTATCATGACCTTACATATGATGAAAGTTATGTTTGATTTTAGTCAAACGATATCTTAACACGATATTTATAAAGGCTATCTTTGGCATGATCGGATTCATGATGGGAAGGATGATAAGTCAAGATGGAATTTATCCCTCGAAAGAGAGATGTTTTGCTTGGGCCCCTCGATGAGTGATAATGATTAAAGTGTATGGCCATACCCCAATGCGATTGGATTAAATTATACTCAATATCGAGAAAGCATTGAACAAATACAAGTTGACGTGGACCATGACTTGTGTTCAATATAACATCATGAGACAAAGGGAGAAATGGAAGTGTACCATTGAAAATGTGAACTCTTACGTTATATTAATTGGGTAGACATAATGACTTGCTAGAGTCCGCTTATGTTTTATGAGGTCGATATGATCGGACTCATTGCCAACATAATATAATCCTATTGGGTCACACACAACTAGAATGAATTGGTTAAACCAAAGGAAGAAAATTGAGAGTTCCTCATCAGGCATAAGTCATCGCGCGACAGATCTTGTCCAGAGGACTCGTCTGGTCGTGCGACAGATCTTGCCAGAGACGGTTTACAGCCTAGTTTCCTAATACGATTAGGGCACAAATATTAATACTATTGTAGTATAAATATGAGTCTTTGAGCAGCCAAAACTGAGCCAAATTTTCTAAGAAAAAATCACAACAAAGGTTTCTCAATATTCTTCCTATGGGTTAATTTAAAGGTGTGGATACTACTAGAGGATCTTCGCTCGTACGACGATCAAGGCCTAGAGTTAGAATCTGAAGTTTCAAGTTTTGAAGATCGAAGTTTGTGATTCAAAATCACATCGATAGATTGTTCGATAGCTCAAGAACGGAAAGCAATTAAGGTTGGTTAATTCTATTTCATAGGAATTCAATTTAATTGTATAGAACGGATCTTAGGGCTCTTGGGTTTTGTGTTATTTAGATGCTAATTCCGCTGCGCATGGACCCATAAAACCATCAGTGGTATCAGAGCCCAGTTCGTATGGTTAAGTTTGAATTAACATGCTAGAAAAGTTATATAAATTGTTTATATGTTCTTTGCATGTTTTGTATGCGATAGAGTTTTAATTGTTTATGTGAAACAATGTGAAAAATCATTTTCTGATTATGTTGAATTAAATCTGTTAAAAGTTTGTTTTATATGATTTAATTGCTTTATGATTGGAATTGATTGAAGTTTGGAAAAATCTGCAAGTCTGGCAACTCTTGTCACGCGACAGAGTTGGCCTCTGTCACGCGACAGAGTTGGCCATGGGCAGTCTGAAGGACTCGTCTGGTCGCGCGACAGATCAGGCCTCATGGAAGTTTCTATCACGCGACAGACTTTGCCAATTTGGGAAGAATCAGTTTGTTAATTTTTCTGCTAATCTGTGATTATGTTTATAATCTGATATGTTTTAATCTGGTTGCTGTAAATTTCTGAAAATTAAATTTATAGGGCTATGCTAGATTAATTCATTGTTTATGCATGCTTAATTAATTTAAATATGATTTTATTAATTTTTGCGATGCATGAATTATATGTTCTTATGTGTTAAGAACTTTGTAAGATGTTTAGTTGAAACATTAAATTATAATTTCCTGAATGTTTAAATTGAAACATTAAAATTTTGATTTTCTGATTGTTTATGAGAAACAAGTCTGTTTACGCAAAATTTGTAGGAATCTAATTGTTTGTGAGAAACAAGTCAGTATACAAAGTATTAATTATGTTGCAATCAAGCTGGTATTATAATTGTACATGTCTAGGAGAGTTCTGTCGAAGGAGAGATTTGGTACTTAAGTAGTCCTTTTGGCTCATCTATTTTCCTGGGAACTTACCTGGTGTACATTATGATTATCTTTGCTGATATGCTTATAATCTGCTTTAAAGAACCTTCATTAACTTTTATGTTCTTTATGCCAATCCATGATTAAAACACTTGAGACCACTCGGATAGTTTTGGGTGGGCTCGCCATAGCGAGGTACTTTGATTCTATTCGTTGTGCGAGCAAGATGAGGAAATGGTGGTTCCTATACGTTTAAAGTGGATGAACTTAATTGGGTTATCAAAATGGTTTTGGACCCAAGGCATAAGATGAGATTAAAATATGCTTAGACTTATGATGTCTTAAATAAATCTCATAAAAGATCTAAGAGTCATATACGATATGATTGATGTTTTCTACCTAATTAACTTTAATCTTGAGCGGTGCACCATAGCGTACTTGAGATTAAATTAAAGTTGGATCTTAGCCCATTAAATTATATTATGCTTATTTGCATTGGAAGGTGTATAATTTAGTGGGAGTATTTGTGAAATACATGATTTGCTCTTAGATGATAAATGTGTTGATATTAATATGTGTTCATATAGTTTGCATATTTTGTTGTAGAAGTAGCATTACACAATAAATTGCGATTCGTCATTTTGAAGGACAAAGTTCGAAAGGAACGGTACAGATAATTCTGATTAGATCAGAAGCCTAAAGAATGGTTCTTAGGCAAATGTGTACGTTCTTGATGAATCCATTCCTGCTGAACCTACTGCAAATGTTGCAAAGGACTGATAAGGAGCAACATTAAAAACATGTTTATGATTCTAATAATGTTGCTTGTCTTATAATTGCCACCATGTTTAAAAGCTCTTATGAAGAACCTTGAACATATGAAAGTTACTTTTGTTCTAGCACAACGCACAAAGAAAATATTCCAAGTGCAAGCTAGGCAAGAGATGTATGTTATGGTGAAGGCTCCTAATGCATGAGATGAAAAAGGAGCAATCCGTAAGTGTGTTAATGGTTAACACAAGAAAGGGATTCATAAAGGAAGGTAAAGAAGGTAAAGCAAAGGTTGCTAAGTCTGGGGCAAAAGTTGCCAAAGCCGAAGAGGCTAAACCCAAAGTGTCTCAAAAGGATGCATTTTGCTACCATTATAATAAGATTGTCATTGGAAGCAAAGTTGCAAGGCTTATTAGAAAGGCCTAAAAGGTGAAGAAGGGCAATATGATTGCTACTACTTCAAGTATCTGTATGATAGATATTTTCCTTTTGACTTTTTGTTCTTGGGTATATGATACCGGACATGGATCCCACATTTGTTTAAATGTGCAAGGAATAAAGAATAGAAAGCTACTCAAAGAAGGTAAATTAAATCTATGCGTGGGAATGAAGCAAGAGTTGCTGCATTAGCCATAGGGACTTATGAAGTCAATTTACCTAGTGAACTAGTACTTACTTCGAACAAATGTTGCTAAGTTTCGGATTTAGGTAGAAGTATTATTTTCGTTTCTTATATGGATGATGAAGGATATAATTTTCTTATTGAGAATAAGAAATTTTATATTTATTTAATGGTATGCCTTATTGTTTTGCATATGTCATTGAATGGTCTTCATATCCTTGATGATGAGAAACAAAATAATATTAAAAATATCTATAATATAAATGGGAAATCTAAACCGAATAATATGAACAACGCGTTCATATGGCATTGCCGGCTTGGTCAGATAAATAAGAAACATATATCTAAAACTCCATTAACATGGAATTTTTAGACTCATATGACTCTGAATCATTTGAGAAATGTGGATCTTGTTTATTGGGATTATTGACCAAACCACCCTACACTAAGAGTAGTGAGAGGGCTAGTGACTTATTAGTCATTATGCATGAGATGTATGTGGACTATTAAGCAGCATTGCTAGGGGAGGATTTTGGTGTTTCATCACATTCACCGATTACTTATCTAGATATGACTATGTCTATCTGATGAAGTCCAAAGGTGAATCGTTTGAGATGTTTCGAACATTTCAAGATGAAGTACTAAACAACTTGGCAAAACTATTAAGTACTTCGATTAGATCGAGGTGATTGATATTTGAGTCAAGAGTTTGACAATCATCTCAAAAACTGTGAAATCGTTTCAAAGTTGACTCCAGCCGGAACACCACATTGTATGGTGTGTCTGATAGGAGGAATTGAACCTTGTAGGACATGGTTCTTCGATGATGTGTCAATTTGACTTTCCTATTTCCTTTTGAGGATATGCATTAGAAATGATGCTGTTACACTGAATTGAGTCCTTACTAAATCGGTTCCTAAGGCCCCACATGAGATGTGGCATGGAAGAAAACTTAGTTTGTTTTTCATGAAGATTTGGGTTTGCAAAACTTATATAAAGAGACTTGTCTCCGATAAGTTAGCACCTAAATCTGACAAAGGTTATTTTCGGAAATTAATCTTACAACCGCAAAGAGAACAAAATGTTTGTTGCTCTATACGATTCGTTTCTTGAGAAATAATTTCTCAATAAAGAATCTAGTGGGAGTAAAATTAATCTTGAAGAAGTTCAAGAACCCGAAAATAATATAAAACCAAGAGTAGAGACGGAACCAAGTTCACAAGGAGTTGTGGAACCGGTTCAAGATGCACAAGTCCATCGTAGATCGGATAGGTTACGATCCGAACTCAAGAAATATTGATTTCTCGTATCGGAAAGTAATAAGGTGGAAGTCATTGAGAATGACGATCATACTTCCTATCTTGAGGCGATGTCCACTCCTAATTCGGATAAATAGTTAGGAACCATGGAATCCGAATTACAATCCATGTTTGATGATCAAGTTTGGAACTTGATTGAGCTACCTGAAGGTGTAAAACTAAAGGGTGCAAGTAGGTCTTCAAGACCAACATGGATGGGAAGGTGTATACTTTTATGACCAAGGATTGTAGCAATGGAATTCAGGCAAATTCATAGTATTGACTATGTTGAAACCTTTTTGCCAGTTACAATGCCGAAGTCTGTTAGAGTTTCAATTGCCATTATCACATATTGTGACCATGTGATATGACAAATGGATGTCAAACGACTTTCTTAAAATGGAAAGACTATTAAGGATGTGTATTGTACACAACCCGAAGTTTTGTCGATCCAAGAAATTCTAATAAATTATGCATGTTGCAGAGATTCATGAGATGGGTTGAAGCAAGCTTCAAGGAATTGGAATCTTCATTTTGATGACTTCATCAAATACAAAGATGAACCTTGTGTAAGCATGAAATTCAGTGGGAGCGTAGTATTATTTCTATTGTTTTATTACAATGATATCTTACTCATTGGAAAAAACAAAGTTCCGACACTTAAGACTGTCAAGTCTTGGTCAAAGAAAGGTTTCTCAATGAAAGATATGGGTGAAGCCGCTTACATCCTTGGAATCAAGATCTATATAGATAGATCTAAAATAATAAATTGGTTTGAGTCAAAATACTCACATTGACAAGGTTCTTAGAAGAGTCTAAGAAAAGTAACTTGTCAATGGGTCATGGTGTTTTTCTTAGCAATACTCATTGTCTTATGACAACTGATGAGCAAAAGGGAATGAATGAAGTTCTATATGCTCCGGCATTTGGATCTGTCATGTATGCCATGATTTGTACTAGACCTGACATCTCGTATGCTCTAAGCATGACGAGTCGATACCAATCTGATCCTGTTGAGAACCATTGGATGGCAGTCAAGATGATCCTTAAGTACTTAAGAAGAACTAAGGATATTCTTGGTATTTGAAAGGTTGGAAGATAATCTTGTTATAAGGGTTACATAGATGCTAGCTTCCAAACTGACAAAGTTAATTTAAAATCGCAATTAAGATTTGTGTTTATGTTTATAAGAGGTGCGGTTTTGATTGGAAGAGTTCCAAGCAGAAAATCGTAGCTGATTCTACTACTAAGGCCGAATTTTAGCAACATATGATGTGGCTAAAAGAGACAGTTTGGATAAAAAGTTCATTAGTGTTTTGGAAGTGTTTCAAGTATCACTAATCAGTGAAACTTTTGTTGTGACAATTGTAGTGCCATTTGTGCAAACAATGGAACCAAGGTCACAACGGTGATCCAAACACATACTTAGACGTTTTTCGAGAATTCATAAACAAAGAAAAGACGTTAAGATATGCAAAGTATCAACCGATGATGACATTAGGGATTCACTTACAAAGACCCTCGCACAGGCAGAAGCATGATGGTCATGTTAGGTTCATGAATATTCGATACATAGATGGAGCCTAGTGCAAGTAGGAGATTGTTGGTGTAATGCCCTAGGCTTTAGTTATGTTTAACTTAAACCGTTATGTATCATCTTTATCCTTGATTATAGAGAAAGTTTATTATTTGACTATTATATATTTTACATATTTATTGTAATAATCTCCGTCCCTAATTATTAAGTGAATAATTAGTATAAATATTAATGGATAATCATATGATGATTATATGCATAGAGATGCACATTAAATTTATGGATACTTATTAGTGGACAAGTGACTGGACTTGACCCGTATGAGATTTATGTCATGGTCAAATGTCATAATTAAATCTCATATGGTCGCTTCATTTAGTCCCTAGACCTGATATTATCATGACCTTACATATGATGAAAGTTATGTTTGATTTTAGTCAAACGATATCTTAACACGATATTTATAAAGACTATTTTTGGCATGATCGGATTCATGATGGAAAGGATGATAAGTCAAGATGGAATTTGTTCCTCGAAAGAGAGATGTTTTGCTTGGGCCCCTCGATGAGTGATAATGTTGAAAGTGTATGGCCATACCCCAATGCGATTGAATTATCATTATACTCAATATCGAGAAAGCATTGAACAAATACAAGTTGGCGTGGACCATGACTTGTGTTCAATATAACATCGTGAGACAAAGGGAGAAATGGAAGTGTACCATTGGAAACGTGAACTCTTACGTTATATTAATAGGGTAGACATAATGGCTTGCTAGAGTCCGCTTATGTTTTATGAGGTCGATATGATCGGACTCATTGCCAACATAATATAATCCTATTGGGTCACACATAACTATAATGAATTGGTTAAACCAAAGGAAGAAAATTGAGAGTTCCTCATCAGGCATAAGTCATCGCGCGACAGATCTTGTCCAGAGGACTCGTCTGGTCGTGCGACAGATCTTGCCAGAGGCGGTTTACAGCCTAGTTTCCTAATACGATTAAGGCACAAATATTAATACTATTGTAGTATAAATATGAGTCTGTGAGCAGCCAAAACTGAGCCGAATTTTCTAAGAAAAAATCACAACAAAGGTTTCTCAATATTCTTCCTATGGGTTCATTCAAAGGTGTGGATACTACTAGAGGGTCTTCGCTAGTACGACGATCAAGGCCTAGAGTTCGAATCTGAAGTTTCAAGTTTTGAAGATCTAAGTTTGTGATTCAAAATCACATCGATAGATTGTTCGATAGCTCAAGAACGGAAAGCAATTAAGGTTGGTTAATTCTATCTCATAGGAATTCAATTTAATTGTATAGAACGGATCTTAGGGCTCTTGGGTTTTGTGTTATTTAGATGCTAATTTTGCTGCGCATGGACCCATAAAACCCATCAGTTATGTAACTTGCTAGCTAAGGATACTGAGTTCATCTTTGAACAAGAATGTGTTAATGCTTTCAATTTGCTTAAAGAGAAGTTGATGTGTGCCCTTATTCTTTCTAGCCCCAATTGATCTCATCATTTTGAGATTATGTGTGATGCTTCTGATTTTGCCATTGGGGCTGTGTTGGGGCAGAAAATAGATAAATTACCTTATGTTATTCATTATGCAAGTAGAACTTTGAATGATGCTCAATTAAATTATACAACAACCGAAAAGGAATTTTTGGCGGTTGTATTTGCTTTAGAAAATTTTTGTTCATACTTGCTTGGATCTAAGGTAATTATCTATTCTGATCATGCTGCATTGAAATATCTGCTTAATAGGAAAGATGCTAAACCAAGATTTTTGAGATGGATGTTGTTGCTCCAAGAATTTGATATTGAAATTAGGGACAAAAAGGGGACCGAAAATGTAGTGGCGGATCATTTGTCTAGGCTAGAGAACTACACGTATCATAATTATGAAAAGAGTGTGATTCCGGTTAATGAAAATTTATCGGATGAACAACTCTTTACATTGCATGTTCATGAGCCTTGGTATGCTGATTTTGTGAATTATTTAGTGTCTAATTTGATGATGCCTGGCTTCACATATGATCAAAAACGTAAATTTAAATCCGATGTGAAACACTACATTTGGGATGATCCTTATTTGTGGAAGTTATGTGCTGATAACTTGTTGAGAAAGTGTGTTCCTGAGAATGAGCAAGAAAGTGTGCTTAATTTTTGTCATGCACTTCATTGTGGTGGGCATTTTAGTGGTCAAAAGACCGCTAGAAAAGTTTTCCAAGCCGGTTTTTATTAGCCCACCATATTTAAAGATGCATATGAATTTTGCAAAAAGTGTGATAGATGCCAACGAACCGGTGGCATAGGAAAGAGAGATGAGATGCCTTTGCACCATAAACTTGTTGTTGAAATTTTTGATGTGTGGGGCATAGATTTTATGGGCCCCTTTCCCCCGTCCCATGGTTATCTTTATATTCTTGTGGCTGTGGATTATGTTTCAAAGTGGGTGGAAGCAATTCCTACCCGAAATAACGATGCTAATGTTGTTTCCAAGTTTGTGGTTGATAACATTTTTAGCAGGTATGGAGTGCCACGTGCAATAATCAGTGACCAAGGGACCCACTTCACCAATAGGATGTTCAATGGGGTTTTGAAAAAGTATAGGGTTATGCACATACTTGCCACCACTTATCACTCCCAACCTCGGGCCAAGTGGAGGTGAGTAATAAACAAATTAAGGGTGTTCTTGAGAAGACAGTGCCTACCAACAGAAAAGAGTGGGCATTAAAGTTGGGGGATGCATTGTGGGCCTATAGAACAGCGTACAAAACACCTATTAGCATGAGTCCGTACAAGATTGTGTATGGAAAAGAATGTCACCTCCCGATGAAATTGGAACACAAAGCGTATTGGGTAGTGAAGAAGTTGAATATGAACTTGGGTGAAGCGGGGGAGAAGAGGTTGCTCACACTTGATGAACTCAAGGAATGGAGATATGAGGCCTATGGGAATGCGAAATTGTACAAAGAAAGGACAAATAAATATCATGATGAGAATTTGAAGCCTAAACACTTAAGGCCAGGTATGAAAGTCATTCTCTTCAATTCCCGTTTAAAGTTGTTTCCAGGTAAGTTGTGCTCCAAGTGGTCGGGGCCATATGAGGTGATTAATATTTTCCCACATGGAGCGGTTGAGCTCAAGAACCCAAAAGATGGGAACCTATTCAAGATGAACGGGCACCGAGTCAAGCCTTATTATGAGGATATGCCTAATGATGATAGTGTGGAGGAGATCGATGTAATCAAGTTGGTGGATCCAACTCATCTCAATTAATCTTGGACAACATTAAGTCGAGCTTACCAACTTAAAACAAAGCGCTTGTTGGGAGGCAACCCAACGTGAGGTACATTTACTGCTTTCTGTCTTTACTTCCAGTCTATTATCATCTCTAAACTTGAATTGTGTTTTGTTCTTAAGAAATGAGGACATCACATGATTTTTGTTTGGGGTGATATTCATAAGCCAAAAAAAATAAAAAAATATTTACTTGCTTTATTGTTTTATTGTCTTTCAATTCGAAGTCGGTTCGAACTACGGTGACCTGAACCTGTCATAGTGGGTAGTCCGCCCACTGTAATGGGGACGTATGCAGCGAAAGTGTGGTCAAAAGTGCGGTCAAAAGTTTAGTCTGTGTCACCCTTTTACGGGTCTCTCCGTGTTTGTGGGTTTATAGGAGTGTGAATATAGTGTCACCCTCCAAAAAGATTTTCATTTTTTTTGAGTCATTTTTAGTATATCAATAGATATTATGCTTTGTGTTTCTTTCGAGATGATGTGCAGATCTTGAACTAACCACAAAAAAACGAAAACAAGGAGAGAAATAAAATCCATTGTTGGAGTGGGCGACCGCCTAGGTGAGGTGGGCGATTGCCCAAGTGCTGAATTCAAAATTGTTAAAATCCACTGTTGAAGTGGGCGACCGCCGAGGTGAGGTGGGCGACCGGCCAAGTGCAGAATTTGAAATTGACAAAAAACTGTTGTACAAGTGGGCGACCGCCCAAAGGCAATTTCTGGCGTGTTGTTCTTATACCCTAAGCCGCCCCTCCGCTTTCTCTCCCTAAAAATTCCGCCCCCACCTCTTCCTCTCTCTAAAAATTTTCTTTCCAAACACCCAAATCCATCCCCCAACCTACCAAATTGCCTTACCCATCTTCTTCAACCCTCTAAGCCGAAAGTATAACACCCAATTCACCATTGTTGGGCAAGATTTTGAAGAAATTTTGAAAATTTAAAAAGGGAAGGAGAAGTTTGAAAGTTGGGATTTTGAATCTCAAAATTGAGGGGTTGCTGTGGGAAATCATTGTTCAAGGCATAGTCTCTCGTCTCCAATCATCTTCAACAACTCCGTCGAGATTCCGGCTAACTCCGGTGCCTTCTCCGGCGAAATTTTTCGGCCAAGTAAGATTTCATTCTCACTTTTTAGTACGTCTTGTCGATTTATTTGTGGGTATTGAAATCATGTCTAGAAGAAGAACTATCCCGGTCCCCGAGGTTGAATTTGACCCAACAAAATTTGTTGTGAGTAAAGCTAAGGCGTTCTTTGATAAATATGAACACAAAGGATTTACCGTTGAGAATGAGTTTAAGCCTGAGGGGCTCGGATTGGAGGTCGTATTTCAAAGATATGGGTGGGCTAATCTAGCGGTTCGACCGGCTAATGAGGGGTCGAAAATTTTGGTAAGAGAATTCTATGCAAATGCGTTTGAATTAGGGGAAGAGAGGCGTATTTCGAGTGTAAGGGGAAAGCAAGTTGGTTACACCGGGGAAGATATTAATAATTACTATGGGATGAGGTCACCCGGATTGATGATAGATTCTTGTGCTTATTATCGAAATGCTCAAATAATGGAAAGGAACGTAGAGGGAAACCTCCATAGGTTAGCCCCGACATTTATGGATATTGACATGTCTTTGTTAAAGAGTGGGTATGTGAAGAAGACAAGGGAATTGAGTTTAGAGGTTAAAGCCCTTCATAGGTTTATATGTGAGCGAATTCAACCCACGTCCATTATAATGATGTACATTGGAGACGGAATTTGTTGATGAATATTGTGTTGAATGGGCAGAATTTTAATACCGGGCTTGCAATATCAATGGAAATTGTGAATATTTACAAGACTATGAGCAGATTTAACTTCAAATTTCCATTGCTTATTTTTGGGTTGATTGAGCTGGCCGAGGTTAATTTCACTTGCCCACGCATTGCTAGGGATATTATGTCTTCGGGGATTGCAGTGAGTAAAAAGACTCACAGTAAAGGGGCATGCTCAGCAAGGTGAAGGTTCTTCAAGGGGAAGGTCGGAGAGAGCTATAGAAGAGGAGATGGAAGAGCAGCATTTTACCCCCCACAGAGGCAGCGTATTATGTGGCGGGACATGCGGATTCTTTGTCAAGTGAGATTAGCCGGCTGCGAGTACAGTGTGGGATTTTTGATCAGCAACTAACGAGTATGGAGGAGACCCAGAGGCAGATGTAGTTTCATGTTACTAAGGATCTTTTTGCCGCGAGTATGTGGAGGCAGCGCATAGAGGAAGAGCAGACTGCAATGTTCAACGAGATAAGGGACAGACTTCCCCCCTTCCATCGCCGCAGAATGTTCCATATCATCCGCCTCAGCACCGTGACCCGCAGGAGTTGATGGGTTGGCCATCTTGGGATGCGCAACCATTGTCCTTGCAGCAGCAGCAGCACAGTTTGGATTCGAGCATGAGTGGCTCATTTGGTCCTTAGGACCATTTTCAGTGATTTTTGGTTGGAGGTATCTCTATCCCCCTGTTTTATTTTATGTATGCATTAGGGACAATGCAACTATTTATTTGGGGGTAGGGTGCAGTTTTTCTTGTTTTGCTGTTTCATCACCATGTGTATATGTTATAAAAAAAAAGAATTTAGAGAAGCTAGGTGAAAACCCAAAAGGGCGCCTAAGGCAAAAGGAGAGGTGTGAGAAATAAATGAATATATTTTTGAGAATCATCGGCGTGGAGTCCTAAGGGGGGTTGGGAGTTCGGGTAGGACTTTCTTTTTGATGTAGGAGGAATGGTTAGAGGAGTTAGGTTAGTAAACCCTCATTTTTTTTCTTTTGGAGTTATAAGGGGTGTTGAAGCGTTAACATGAGGTAAATTTATGTGTGGGACTTCTTTCCCTGACATGGATTTCTTTTTATGAGGGAGTTGGTAGTGCAATACTAGCGTGGGGTAGTTAGGAATTTTTAGTCCCCCTTTCGCTTTTATGAGTGGGCCCTAGTTTGGATATGGTTTCTTCTTGTTATTGGTGTTTATATCAAGCTAGGGTCATTGTTGATTTTTCATATGGGAGCTGTATAGAGAGGAGTTTCTTTTACTCCTTTATTTGTGGTTGACATCATGAAGTGTGGACTAGAGGAGTTAGGGGTCATTTTCTCCCATGCTACGCTTGTTAGACCCGGTGCTTTAGATGTGGGGTTAGAATATTACTCGGGACGAGTAATGGTCTAAGCGTGGGGGAATTTGATGTGGTGATTTTAGCTATATTTTTATCCCTTATTTCTCCGAGTATTTTAGTTTATCTCCCTATACTTTGTGGGATTTGAATGTAATTTTGAGAACTTATGTGAGGTTGAGAGTTTATCAAGTTTATTGTAAAATAGAGACATTTTGAATGTTTATTTACCTAATGTAATAGTTTAGGAAAGTTGGTGTCAAAGTCCCAACAATTATCATTGAAGACCAAGTCAACCAAGAGTTTGAGGAAGAGAAAGGTCTTTTGAGGTATTTGGAGAAGATGTTGAAGTGGATTTCTTAGCAAAGAAGGATGAGGACCTGAAAGGAATTTTGGAAAAATACAGAAAGAAGGAAAAAATCGCAACAGGCTGTTGAAGTGGGCGACCGCCAAGCTGAGGTGGGCGACCGCCCAAGTGTGATTTTGGAAATTGATATAAGCCGCTGTACAAGTGAGCGGCCGTCCAGAACCAAGGTGGGCGACCACCCAGCCCCCGTTTTTCAGAATCTCAGTTTCCTTTCCCAAGGAGGATTCTACTTGTCTTTCCTAATTTTCACCCCCTTTTGCCCTAGTATTTATAGAAAAAGCCAGCACTCTTTTCATTATGCTTTATTTTTCTACTTTTCAAGGTTGTAATCAGGATTGAAGGATTTTACTTTTCATCAATCAATTCAGGTTTTATGTTTTTTTATTCAATTTCTGTGATAATCATTATGAGTATGAGTAGCTAAATTGTTTAGTTTGCGGATTGGTAGTAGCACATATTAATTCTTTATGGTAATATTTTAATTCTTTTTTAATTGTGATTTTAGATCATCCTAATATTCTTAATCTTGATTTGGTACAATTCTTTCACTTGCGTGGAGAATTGTGCATGGACACTATTAGGGTGATTAGATCTGATTGACGATCTTGCGTGAATCTGTTAGATCTAGGTTTCATTAATTCTTTGGTTCTTAATGAATTGAGATTTTATTGATTTGATCTTGCGTGATAATTGGTAATTACTCAATATTAGGATTGCAACTCGGCCATCTAACCGTCCCAATTCTTATAAAAGTGAAGAAACCCTAAAACCTAATTAATATTTTTATCATTCAAAAGCATAAAGAGATAATATGTTGTCAATCCAATCCGTGAACTATTTCTTAATCCGTGAATTACTTCCTTGTTTTGTTTATTTGCTATTTTATTTGCTTTATTACTTTTTGTCAATTAGTTATAATAAAAATCAAAATCAAACCCCCTTTGTTACTTTTTACATTAACTAAACCAAATTGTTCACACACAAATCTCTGTGGTTCGACCCTTACTTTTGTATCTTGATACTTCGGTAACTTGTACACTTGCAAGGTTTTTATTACACGAGGATTTTATCCATCAAAAGCCCCGGGCGAGGGTCCTATAGGGTAAGTGGTTTCCACCGGCCAAAAGAAAAACGAACCTAAGGACCGAGCTTGTCATGTTCGTTTTAATGCGTCTGCCAAGTGAATAGTGGATGGAGCCAGTACCTAAGTCAAGATCGGGTCAAGAATTCAGCATGACCTCTCTTTACCTTGCTTTCGCAAGGGATCTATGACTTTAGGTTTTGGCTAGGTCATATTGTCATGGATGACAAATTAAAGGCTTGATGACATAGTGTCATATGGGCATGGACGTATATCTGGTACGGATCATTGTCTAAGTGTATCTTTAGAAATCAAGATCTGGTCAAGATTTTAGCATGACCTTTCATCGCCTTGCTTTCGCAAGAGATCTTGATTTCTAGGCTTTGACTCAGATAATGGCCGACATGGGATATGTATCCAGGCTTTATGACACGGACTGGGCCAACCGAGTCTGGACAAAGTGTGACGCAAAAGTGCATGGTTGACACTGGCCAGAATGGGAAGTTTGGAATGATACCTTGCGCGCTCAAAAGGCATAGGAACACCAATTGAACTGCATCTGAGACCATCCCGGGTTTGAGGTTGTAGTGTGCAGTGTACAGGATAAGAGTGTGCGTAATGTGCGGTCACTAAAATTCCTTTTCTGAGTAAAACAGAAAGTTTTTTTGCAGAATGTGTTTTAAAGGTTGTACACAGATGAATTATGATGCTTTTTTTGTATTTTTTGAATAAGCAAAAAAAGTAAAGCAGATGCACACACACAACAGTTAAAGAAAAGGGTAAAATGAAAGTTTGACCCTCATCATTGTTTTAAAAATCTTTTTTTTTTGTAAAAAAGTTTTTAAAACAAAATGTCCCCAGCGGAGTCGCCAACTGAAATTACCCGATCCGTGGCCGGACCTGGCATCTCGAGGTCGGGATGCCCGTTTTGCTGCTTTCTCGTTTTGTAGAGTCGCCACGCCGTTTTGATTATGCCCAAACCATTGAGAAAAGGCTTGTTTTTGTTTGTTTTGTTGTGTGATGAGATTTTTGAGTTCGGAGGTCAGGTTACACCTCGGGAAGAGATATTTTGAGCTCACCCGAGTCACCTCGTATACACGAGTCTTTCCGATACCATTTTTTTCTTTTAATGTTGTGTGTGTGTGTGTGTGCGCGCTTTTAAATAAAATGCATTAAGTAAAAAATTGAAAGACGGTGCGGGACTATTAACAAACCGATATCACCGTCAGACCTCCATAGTCCAATGGAAGGTCTTGTGGGATCGTTTGTACGGTTTGGGTCTGCGTTAATAATAAATATTGACTACATTTTAAGCAATAAATTTAAAGCAGTAATGTATTTAAAGACTGAAATTAGAGCAGTATTTAAATGTGCGGAAGGAGAACTCACCAATGTTGGTTAGGTTCTATCTTCCTAGGGTTTGTGGAAGGAATGTGTTTGGCTGAGAATGTTTAAAGAGGAGAGATGTTTTGCCCACACTAATGGAAAAATCTCCCCTAATTATCTCTCTGTATCAAACTCGGGGTTTCTAAAGAGGAGAGAAATTCTGCACTCACTCGGGCAGAACCTCCCCTAATTAGCACTCGTTCACACTCGTTTGGACTCGCGGGTTTGGACCGGTTTGAGCCGTTTGGGTGTTTGAAGTTTGGCTTGGGATAAATAGGGCTAGAGGGACATCGGGAGGTCGATCGGGATGGACCGGGATCGATTGGAATCGCTTCGGGAGGACTTCAGAGCACCTCGGGAGGGCTTTGAAGCGCCTCGGGAAGGCTCGGGAGGCCTCGGGAAGGACCGAAAGAGGCCGGAATTGCCTAGAATTGTGCTTGAAGGCTGGAGGGAGATAGGAGAAGGTTGTGGTGTGTTTGAAATAAGAGGGGGGCCTTCTATTTATAGGCCTCAAAAAATTACAAAGTGGTCCGTACGGACTCTTCTGTAATTACAACTTCTTGGTTTTCCTGGATTTCAGGGAATATTGTGGACTTTTGGAGATTTTACAATGATTTTGGCGTGTTAACATAAGTGTCCGTACGGACACATCTTGCTTTGCAAAGTGGTCCGTACGTACATGCATGCAAGCGTATGTATTTCGGCCTTTTTTATTATTTCCTGCAAAGTCCTTGAATTCCCTTTTATCCCTGAAAGGTCCTTCCTTGGTTTGGCTGGTCAGTCTGGACCTTTTGAACGTTACGGGTCTTCGGGATCACGAATGCGTGAATCCTCGATGTTTCCTATAAGATCGGATGGAGAGCGGTCCGTATTGGGGTACTTACAATCATGGAGTTATATGAGAAGAAAGTTCCTCGAAAGGTTCTCTACATATGGTGCTCATAAGAAAACAGTCACTGATCTGAACAACATGACTCAGGGTAAGATAGAGAGTACTATGAGCTACTTTACCAGGTTCAAATAGTTAGTCAACCAAATTGAGGAAGACCTCACGGATTGGGAGGCCATTAACTGCTTTAGAAATGGAGTATCCTCTCTCGATCTGGATTACGAGCTCCAAGTTAGGAGGACAACCATGAGGAAGGAGCTATTTGAAAGTGCATATGATGTGGCCGTGGCTGATGAACGGAAGGAAAGAAAGAAGGACAAAGGCTCAAAACATTCAGAAATCAGTGAGTCGACCAAGGGGGGATAGGTAAAGAATAACGACAACAAGGGAAAAAACAGAACTAGGGCGACTGAAATAGTCCCTGAAAGCTTCACCCCACTTACAGTTAGTCGGACTGAGATTATGAACACGGTCGACCTAGGTCCCCCTGCCCCAATGAATACTCAAAACAAATTCAGAAGGGATAATGGTAGGTACTGTGAGTATCACAAAGACACCGATCACACCACGGAAGAGTGTATGAGCTTAAAAAGGATCATCAAAAAATGGGTGAACGAAGGAAGGTTAGATAGGTTTGTGAAAGGAGATCGTCATGCAGGAGGATATCGACCTATAAGAGGTATGCCAGAGTCAAGGCAACCTAAACTAACTTTGGGGGTAATTGCTGAGGAGACAAGCAACACTGCTCTCAAACACAAGATCTTCCAATTAAGCAAAGCTCCCTACGTACCTCCCAGAAGTTGTGTTCAAGATGAGGTGATCAGTTTCTATCCCTACGAGTTGGCTGCCACCATGACTGCGAGAGAGTAGATTTTGGTAATTCCAGGGCTCATTGATGATTGCACGTCAAGTAGGGATAATTGTTGAGGAGACAAGCAACACTGCTCTCAAACACAAGATTTTCCAATTAAGAAAAGATCCCTACGTACCTCCCAGAAGTTGTGTTCAAGATGAGGTGATCAGTTTCTATCCCTACGAGCTGGCTGCCACCATGACTGCGAGAGAGTAGATTTTGGTAATTCCAGGGCTCATTAATGATTGCACGTCAAGTAGGATTTTAGTCGACATGGGGGCCTGCAAGGATATTCTCTACTACAAAACCTTCCTAGACATGGGATTGACGGATGCCATGTTGTCACCTTACACAGGTCAACTAGAGTGCTTCACCAATCACAGGGTTAACGCCAAGGGACAAATAGAGCTGGAGGTCGATATCGGGTATACCTGGACAGGTCGCTATAGGAATAGTGCTCTCAATCCCTGACCAAAGGGTTAAGTTCCCCACCATGTTGGGCGTTGGGTGCCTTCTAAGCACGGCTAGAGAGTACATGGATCACGTGCTTCGGTAAAAAAAATAAGAGAGAGTTGGAAATTGATACTCCAGAGGTGAGCTGGAAGTTCTTTAAATCTGTCACTACTACTTCTAGATTATCTACGATCGAGTGTATAGAAGAGGCGACCTATACCTCGCATGACCAAGTCATAACTGAGCCGACACGTCCCTTTGAAGACACTTGGGTAGCAACAGATGTAGTTATGATCGACCAGATCGCCATTGGCGGCCTATGCCTTCAAGTCAACCAAAACTCGGGGCCCCCCAATGGGGAAATAGCTGTTGAGATAGATGATATGATTGAAGTAGAAGGTCCACACTTAGGGGCTGAGGAAAGGAGAAGGGTCAGAGAAATTATCATTGAGACTCTGCAATTTAGAGACGGCCCAAAATTGGAACCAGTCGACGAATTGGAAGAGGTAGAGGTCAACCCATCGTACCCCAAGCAAAAAATTAAAATAGGGAGACAACTATCACCAGAAGAAAAGGTGGATATTGTCGACCTATTGAAGGAAATCATAGAGGTTTTTGCATGGAGGGTAGAGGACATGAAAGGAGTAAAAAAGGAGGTCGTAGTGCATCGCTTGGAAGTTAACCCCACCACGAAATTCAAAAGCCAAAGGCTAAGGATTTTTGTTACAGAAAAAGAAATGGCCATCAAGCAAGAGGTAAACAAACTTCTTAGTGAAGGGATAATCAAGGAATCATCCTACACTACTTGGCTGCCAAACGTAGTGATGGTTAAGAAAGCCAATGGAAAGTGGAGGATGTGTGTTGACGTCACAGATATAAATCTGCCATGCCTAAAGGACAGCTACCCACTTCCCCGGATAGACAAGTTAGTCGACTCAATTGCTGGACATGCTACTCTCAGTTTCCTCGACGCTTATTCGGGGTACCATCAGATCAGAATGCACGAGGATGACATTGAAAATACAGCCTTCCAAGCAGCTGAAGGGATTTATTGTTACACTAAGATGCATTCGGACTAAAGAATACTGGAGCTACTTATCAGAAGATGGTGAACAAAGTCTTTGCTAGTCCGATTGGCCAAAACATGGAGGCTTACATTGATGACATGGTCATCAAAACCAAGGCTGGTCATCATGTGGTCGACCTAAAGGAAACGTTCGCCAATGTATGAGCAAACGACATGAAGTTGAATCCGAGCAAGTGTGTATTCGGGGTAGCTTCTGGTAAGTTTCTGGGGTTTATGGTGTCACAAAGGGGCATTAAAGCCAATCCAGAAAAGATAAAGGCCTTAGTAGAG
Organism: Adenophora triphylla var. japonica; assembly: GCA_022495995.1. NCBI lineage: Eukaryota > Viridiplantae > Streptophyta > Magnoliopsida > Asterales > Campanulaceae > Adenophora > Adenophora triphylla. The sequence goes on from JAFEMH010000980.1 coordinate 220,798, forward strand.
ATGCAAGAGCCTACGTGCATCAAGGTGGTCCAATGATTGAATGGTAGGGTCGCTTCATAGCCAAGTCAGCTGAGAGGTCTCTCCCCTTCTTCAAAACTTTGAGGGGGACGAAAAACTTTGAGTAGACGATGTAATGTTCCTCATCGTTCCAACAACTTAAAGAATACCTCGCTTCTCCACCATTGCTAAGCAGCCCGATTCAAGGAGAGAGTATGTATGTCTACCTATCAGCTGGAGATCGAGCAGTGGGCGTAGTTCTGGTCAGAGAAGAAAATGGCCTTCAGAAGCCAGTCTATTATGTAAGCAAGGCATTGTTTGACGTGGAAGGGCGATATTTCAATGATGAAAAGGTCGCCTACGCCTTAGTGGTAGCAGCCAGAAAGCTCAGAGCTTACTTCTCTGTTCACCCTATTATCGTACTAACTAATGATCCATTGAGGAAGATATTGCACAAACCAGAAAGCTCAGGTCGACTGTTCAACTGGTCTATAGAATTGACGGAGTTCGACATTGAATACAGGCCTCAAAAAGGATTGCAAGCTCAACCTCTGGCAGATTTCTTAGTTGAGCTTACGTTCACCAAGAAGGATAACAGGGAGAGCACCCCAAAAGAAAGCTTGAAAGGGAAGGAGCAGCCGAGCCATCAAACGATGAGCTTACCCAATGATTGTTGGAAGGTTTACTCTGATGGTTCTGCTACTAAGAATATTAGTGGAGCTGGAATTGTGCTAATCGAGCCATAGACTGGTAGAGCTTTTGAAGAAGCTCTAAGGTTCAAGTTCCAACCCTCCAACAACCAGGCCGAGTATGAGGTCTTGATTACAGCGGTCGAATATGAAATGTGCTTTGGAGCGACCAAGATTTTAGCTTATTGTGACTCCCAACTGATTGTGCTTCAAGTCAAGGGAAACTATGAAGTGGTCAACCCAGTTCTGATAAAGTACTGTGAACTGGTGAAGAGGTTGGTCCAAGACTTAGAGTTTTGGGAAATACAAAGGGTAGGCCGCAAAGAAAATGAGTTGGTCGACCAACTCTCCAAACTAGCTACTTCAAATGAGCAACATGGAAAACCAATCTCATACTTAGAGCATCCAGCATACAAAAGAGTGCGGGTTCTATGCTCGATCTATGGCTCTAAGTGTTGGATTGATGAAATGAAGGCCTACATTGAAATAGGCGAGCTGCCAGCTGACAAGCAAAAGGCAGGAACTATCAAGAAGAAGTCCCCTAGGTTTACTATACATGGGGACGCATTGTTCAAAAGATCATTTGTGAAACCAATATTGAGATGTGTTCATCCTATGGAAGTTCCTCAACTCTTGCTCGAATTGCACAGTGGAGTATCTGGTGGACACCCGTGGGCCAGAACTTTGGCAGATAAAATACTCACCTTGGGGTACTACTGGCCTTATCTAAGAGAGGATGCTCGTGAGTTTGTGCAGAAGTGTGATAAGTGTCAAAGGCATGCCGACCTACCAAGGCTCCCTACAATTGAACAAATACCTGTGATTGCAGTTTGTCCATTCGACATGTGGGGGGTAGACTTGATTAGACCCTTCCCCCCCCTGGCCGAGGAAATTGTAAATATGTGATTGTAGCCATTGATTATTTCACCTAATGTTTTGAAGCAAAGCCTTTGACAAAAATAACAGGAACACGCCATCAACTTCATCCACGATTACATTTGGTGCCGCTTTGGGGTGCCACATTTAATTGTTTCAGATAACGGGATACAGTTTTCAACAGCTTTTGAAACAGAGATGAAAATCTCCTTCAAATCCCAGGTCGACACGGGACCTTTTTCTCAGCCGATTGAGGGGAAGGTCATCATCAGTATCTTATTTCTCATCATTACCGAGCTCCAAGTCCATAATATTGAGGGGGTCTGCTCCCGCTGACTCATATCTGGGATCGGAGCCCGACTCCAGCTCGGTCGACATGTCGACCTCCCCCTCACCCCCAATAACTTGCACTTGGGGGGGCATGTTCAATAGGCTCTACTGGCCTAGACCCATCAATGGGGACCATCCCCACACCTTCTTTGGGGAGCTAGGTGTTCCTGCCCATAGCCTCCTTCTCCTGGCTATCTCTGCATTGGCAGCTCCATGTGCCCTTTTGTTCCTCCTTCTATCACCCAGATCGACAATGTGATTCATGTTGGCCTCCTGCTCAGCGGTTAAAACTGCACAATCAAAGGGAAAACAGTCAGCAAAAGAGTAAGCGAGCAAAGCGACATAAAAAATTGTAGAACAACATAAAGGTACTTAACCGCCATAGTGGAATAGGCCTTTGCAATAGCCAGATTTCTTTTTGCAGAAGTGGCACTGTTACTCAAACCTCTCCCTCTCATGTAACATCCAATCTGGATATCTAAGGCTACGGATGATCGACACTAAAGGGGCTACCTTCCCATCTCCACCTAGCATCATGCCGGCATGAATAAAGAAGTCATTGTCCGAGCTAAGGGTGGCCCAACTTATAGTGCTCCTCCGAGCCACCAATGTCAACCTACGATGAAGCTCCTCGCTCCAATCTGGGACCCAGTAGTCCTCCTCCTTCAAGGGAGGTGTATTAGCCTCAGGCCAGGGGAACTCCCATCCCTTCCTACTTTCCACAAGAATCATGTGGCTATTCAACCCTGAAACTTTGTAGGGCAAGTTGGAGAACAGTTTAGTAGCTTTGGCCGGGGTAATTATCCCAAAGGTTTTCTCATTCTGTACAACCTTAAAAAACCTCCTAAATACATGCATGCAGGGCTCATACCCCACGAACCTACAGACCATGGCAAAGCAGACCAACACCCTCACAGTGTTGGCGCCCAACTAAATGGGGACAGTGGCCAGGAACTCCAAAAACTCACAGATAAACAGATTAAGGGGAAGTCGTAGCCCACCCTCAAACTGACCGTAATAGAAGGCTACCCTATAGGAGCTCAGACCCCAGTGCATCTAAGACTGAGCTTTCCTTTGCCTCTCCGTGAAATGGCTGAGGTGGAAGTCATCTTTGGGGACCTCGAAGAAGTCATGAAGGATTTTGATACGGGATTTAGCATTCTTCCTCCCTATGACTGGCTTGGGGGCCGCATACCCTCTCTTGTTGCGACCTGGAACCACGATCGAGCAAAATTTATCCACGATGTTGCCTAAGGTGGATCTCGACGAAGTAGAAACTGAAGATTGTTGAGCTGCCATATCTACAGAAGACACAGAAACAGGGGAATCAAACCTAGTTGAAGTGTGTTCCAAACTACCTAAGGGCGACCTAGATTTCCTAGGGAATGCTAACCTCTCTCTAGGGAAAGGGGGTTTATTAGACTTGACATATAATATTATGAGATAGTTAATTAGTTTATTGAAAAGACGGAAACGAATAATCCGTGGATCATCTGCCTCCAAATCCCCCATACTCTCACCAGCTGGGAACCCTACCACGCCATGGAATAAGCCCCACCTATTTAGAATGGTAATACACTCCTCTTTAGTCAATTCCCTCCATTTACCCTCTAATCTTTTGTAAATCCTAAGATTTAAGGAGTTGTACCCATACCTAACACCTAGCTCGAATCCAAAGGTTCTAGCCATGGCGAAATAAAGATAGAAACTTGAAATTGAACCTAAAAACAGAGCAATTGTGTGGTACCTTAATGATTTGGGGAAAGGTGAAGTTTAAACAACGAACAGAATGCTTGATTACACCGGAAATTGAAGTCCTTGTTGTTTGCTCTTCCTGGGTATTTGAATACTAGGAGATTTTAAAGTTCTAAAAGGAAATGGATTCTTCCTTTTATACTCCTTCTTTTTCTTACCTGAAGTGGAAGGGGTGGGGGACATAGCTGTTCAATTTTGTCAGTTATTGCTCCGCAGCGGTTCCCAATACAGTTGTCCAATCGCTAGAACCGTACCATTATTACGAAAATTACAACGCATTAAATAGGGTATCCAACCGCCAAAAGTCAATGGTCGAGTGCGACCTAAGCCTACTCAGTCGACCTTTCAACAGCGAGTCACATAAGCCCTCACATAAATTTATCATAACTTCCTGGCCAACAACGTCAACACAGAAAGTTGGGGGCCACTGAACAAAATAAAAGTGACGTGCTAGGCACAACGATTGAAAAGCCCAACATTCCAAGCATCACACAGACGCAGTTATTAATTAGGTCAGTCTAGTTGCCACTTCACCTACGGCCCACCAACATAAGGTCAGTCGACCTAGCTCATTGTACGATCATTTTTGTTCCTGACCTAGCTTTGTCCGACATACGATCACTTATATAATTCACATCTAAGTCAAAGGCACATAGTCAGGTCGACTTCAAACATTCAGGCGATCTCGACCTACAAAAACGCGCGTCTATCTACGAGTCAATGTGTAACTGCCTGCTATAATCATGGGGATCGTTACGCCCACATTATCTCAACGATTTAAGAGATTCTTAATTATCCTACGGAGCTCATATATATATCAGACTACATTCAACGTGAAAAGTTAATGTCTTCTTTGCTATTTTGAGATTACGTCGTTCAAGACAGTTTTATATAAACTTATAGCACTATATCTTATCATCACGCTAGATGGTATTAATCGAAGACCAATCCGACTAGTCTTTTGTTCGTGATTTCAGGTCAAATTTGTTAGGAAGCAATCTATTGATAGGTTAAGGATGATTTGGATCATTTACTATTTACTATGTCATCAATTTATAATATTAATTAAGGTACTATGTTGGATATTAATGATAAAATAAATAATTTATCTTTTATTATATTAAAAAATATTTAGAAATAAATAATTTTATAAAGAAATAATCGGTCAGAGGAGCCCTTCTATAAAAAGGGCAGTACGAACAAAGAAATTTCAAACAAAAGAGTATTTTATTTTTTATAATATACTCCCTCCGTCCCACGTGAATGCAAACTTATTTTCTTTTTGGTCCGTTCTACGTGAATGCAAACTGTCCAAAATGGAAATAAATTTATTATTTTATATTCACCCTACCCCACCCACTCATTCTCTCTCTTCATTTCCTACCACACAATTTATTCAACCAACTCCACTCATTCTCTCTCTTCATTTCCTACCACACATTTTCATTATCTTAATAATATTTCTTAATTATTGTGCCCGGAAAAATGGTCCACAATGACGTGGGACGGAGGGAGTATAAGATACTATGTCGAATTTGGTAATATGTTAATAATATAATAATTTTAACATATTAGAGTAAAAATGTGACTTAGTTGTATCGTAGGGTAAAAATTGCAATTTTGAAAGAAGTATGTTAGGTTTTTCATTCATTTTCATTAACAAAATCAGGAATCAGGAATCAGGAATCAGAGACTTTAACAAAGACAAACTCAATGATCAATAAAGCAATTTGTAAAACTCAGTTAACTAAGTTGCAATTTGTCCTTCCATTAATATTAGTCATTAAGGGCCGTTTGATAGCCTTTTTTAGGATCGGATAAAATTATTAGTCCAATAAACTTGATATTTGGTAGATAAAATACAATCGGAGTAATAATCCTAACAATCCGAGTAAGGCCTCTTATCATCTTTTATCCCCTTCATATTTATTTCAAAAAAAGGTTGTATTATTAATCCCTGAATTAATAATCTCTTCACTATTAATACGGGTTAATCCTATCATGCTACCAAAACGAGTCCTAAATATATACTCCCTCCGTCCCACAAATACACAAAAAATTATCCCTTTTGGGCGTCCCACAATAATTTATACTTTTTCAAAATGGAAATGGGACCCACTTCTCTCTACTCACAACACTTTTTAAATTTACTATTCTCTCCACTCATTCTCTCTCCTATTTTACTTTTACACTCACAACACATTACCTTTATCACCTTTTACCTTAATCTCCGCGTCGAGCCAAAAAGTTTACAGAAAATTTTAGGGGAAACTAGTTTCCCCAAATATTATAAAAAGTCTTGTTTTTCATTAAAAAAAAATTGTACGTGCCTTTGTTTCGGTTTTTAAAATAAGACTTTTTATAATGTTAGGGAGAAACTAGTTTTCCCCAAAATCTACTCAAAAGTTTATACAATTATGGGGAGGAGGGAGTATGTATGATTGTATTCACATCCCGGGATGGGCTGAAAAAGAGCACCAATTTGGGCTAAGATTCCTTTTTTTTTTTTTTTATCATAAAAAAAATAAAATCAAAGGTAACTAGACCAATTAAACCTCAGGAGTCATTGGGCTTGGTGGTCTTAATCATATGCACAGAGTTTATATATAGATGTTGCTGGACTTTATGATGCTTTGGGCTGGGCCTAGTTTGAGCTCAAACGTACATTTAGCAATTAACTTGATCCTTTTTCAAAAAAAAAAAAAACATGTTCCTAAAATATATTTTCAAAATAAATTAATATGCAATATAAAGTGAGTACATTGCGCTATATTTGCTACTGCTATAAACAGAAGTGGTTAGATGAATTAGGGGTGAAATTCAATAATCAATTTATACATGCCCTCCGGTCTAGTTAAGATCAGTGAATCGGCGGTAAAAAACCATTGACCGACCGTTGAACTGTGAACCGTGAAATTGTGAACCGTAATGTACCGTAGATCGGAGGTTGCCGATTTATATAAGGTTATAAGTTGTGACTCCCAAACCAACATATGAAACGACAGTCTATACCAGCGTTCTGAATCGGCGATCCAAGTTGTAAAATTCAAAGAAATACTCATTTATTACCGTTCAATTTGATGGTTCTGTGATTTGTCCTTTCGCCACTGCCAATCGCCAAATCTAGAGCTAGAGTTGTCAGTTCGGAAATAGGGGACGGGACGGGACGAAATTATGTTGTCCAACGACGGAAACGGAATGGGACAAAACGGGACGGGACTAAAATGCTCAGTCTCATCCCATCCCATTTGCGGGACGTGGAATCCCGCGGGACATTGCGGAACCCGTTGACTAGGCGCCAAGGCCGGCCAAAACCAAGGCCACGGCCAAGGCCAAGGCTTCAATACGGGATAAAAGAAGCTGAAACAATTGCACTTTCCATCTTGAAGCAGGTTATGGAAGAAAAGGTCGGTATTTGGAGAGTCACTGAGCTCACAATTGTTTAGACATTCTAATTTCAATTATAATTATTTTTTTTACACTGTCCTTAAGTGACTGTCCATTCTCAAAGAAAAAAAAGTCTATTGTCACCTTCTAAATTTTCATGTCTTAATACGCACTTTCAATTATACTTATATGTATTTCCAAGATTGAGTTTGAAACTGTTTGCTGCAAATTGCTGCTGATGTCCTAACATTTATTTAATTTTTGGTCGTAACATTATGTGTAGCAATAAACCAACATAATGTTGATCTATTTAGGTTTGTGTGCTGGTGTTTGCTCTAAACTGATTATGGGGTCATTTGGTTGCAGGTGACACCCAATAATGTGGATATTGCAAAGGTGGCTCCAACTTATCATTTGTACACCCCTTTCGAAGTCGAGGCTGTTATCAATCGCCTGTGAAGGAATTATTGTGAGTACCCCAATCCAACTCGCGACCCAATAAAAGTGCCTTTTACTCAATAAAAGTGCACTTGGGAGCGTTTTGGTAAATTTTCGGTTCATTCCGAGACTTCCGGGAGCTTTTTATAAGTTTCTCGCTAAGGAAGGACCTAGAAAGAATTATACAATTTGGACCTTTAAAGAATTACTCAAGGAAGGGTCCAGATTCCACCACCTGGCACGTTTCTAGAAGGAAGGCGGTTATATTTGTTTGGTCGTGCGACACAATAATTCAATTCCAAATTCACGTTAAATAACAATTTCTCTCATTTTGTAAAAGGGGGGACTCTCTCTCTCTAAAAATGTTCCTCTCTCTCACTAGACGCAAACAGAGAGCTCGCTCTCTCTCTCTCTAATCGTCGTCTTCCTCACCAATCCATTCGTCGGTGACCCAACTCCCTCCAATCGGCCGGAACAACCCCTTCCTCACCGTTCTACCTCCCTCTACCTCAATCCCCTTCCTCACTGATCTAATTCCCCCTCAATCCACGCTTCGCCGTGCTCTGTCTCTCAAAACCCATTTGCCGGTGACTCAAGTCCAACGCCCATCACCGTTCTCTACCTCCAATAACAACCGCCTCCTCACCGGAAACCTAACCCATTCTCTCCTTAATCATTCCTCACGGTTGAGCTCTCACCTAGAACTGGTCGCATTCCTCCCCTGTTCCAAAGCCTAAGCCGTTCACCACCACCGCTCCCTCATTCTCCCCAAACCGTCGACGTCGTATCCTCTGTTCCGGATCCTAGGCCCGTTCCACCGTTCCGCAACAACGCCAATTCAACCCAAATACTCACGCACAGGCACTTGAAGCTTCACAGCTACTTCAATCGGAGAGTTCGAATTTGTTCCTTGAAGCCGATTTGAAGATCCTTCTACCTAACGTGGTTTAAGGATTGTGGACACTACGAGGGTAATGATTCAATTCCATTTCTCTCTTTCTCCTCGTTGTTCATGGGTGTTGCTGTGTTTGACATGGTTCTTCAGGCTAGAACCTGATTAGATTGGTATTGGTACAATATAATTTTGTTTCCAATATGCTTTGATCTGTATGCTTGGGTATTTGTTTGATATTGGTTTGGTTCTTCAGGCTAGAACCTGATTAAATTGGCATTGTTATAATCCCATTTTGTTCCCAGTATTATGCTATGATCCGTGTGCTTGAGCTTTGTTTGATATTAGTTCGTCTAAACACCAAATAGAGGGTGAATCAATCATATTCATCCTCTCTCATGTGTTTATCCATATCTAGGTTATAATATTGTCTTGTTGCAATTATACATTTCCATCATCTGCAATCTCGTTGTTGCTGTTAATTTCATTTTTGTTAACCTTGTTGTTGATATTGGCTTGTTCTGTAATTGGCCTAGTTGTAAACCTCTGCATATGGCATAGTATGTCCCGCGACACAACTGGCCATTCATGGTCCTGTGTCGGGCGACATACTTAGCCAACTGCAGAAGGTCCATTTCAGTTGTAAGTTGTTCAACCTCGTTGTAATCGGGACGTGGCCCCCCCAAAATAAGTGGCTCACAAGTTGTATCCCTCGCAGTTTATCAATAAAGCATTAATATGCATTTATACATATATTATGTCTCACACATTTGCACACACGCTTGAATGTTTTGAATGTTGAACATAGAAAGACTCGTCTACGGACGAGGCGTGTTGGGTGAACTCTCGGTTCTTCCCAACACGTAATCTGACCTCCGAACCCATTTTCTCATTTTAAAAGGTTTTCAATGTTTTCTTTAAAATGGCGTGACGACTTCTATTTTTTTGGCGAGCGCACATTTTGTGGCGACTCCGCTAGGGACATATTGAAACTTGTTTTTCAAAAGTGGGTCAAACTTTCGTGTTTGTTCAACATTCAATTTCATTCATTTGTGTGTGCTTTGTTGTGTGACATTTTATATGCTTAAATGCATTTTATGTGCTTTGTTGTCTTGATACTCCATTGTGTGCTTCTGTTGTTCTCTGTTGTTCTCTGTGAGGCCTGGTTTGAATGTTTTGCTTGGAGGCTGAGGCTGGGGCTGTTTGCTTGAGATTCTGGAATTTTGGTCTTTCCTGTCACGCGACATAAGTTGCCTCCTCAGTCCTGTGTAGTGCGACGGGATGGGCCAACCTGCAGAAGATGAGTTGTTCTACCTGGTTTTGATTGTGGGGCAGTCCCTCATGATTAAATTTTTGATCCTTGATTATTGTGCTCTGTGGGGTGTGTGTGTATGTTGTTTTTTCTTTATCATCCCCTTTTCAAATAAAAAAGTAAAAATAATAAAAATAAAAAAACATCATTTTTCGCAAATAAAGGAACATAGTCATCCGCACACTACATCACGTAGATCTAGAACCCTCGGGTGCGATTGACGGCATCGCGGACGGTGATGTATGTCGCCTACGCTTGAGCGCCTAATATCAAACCTATCCCCCTAGCGCGTTATAGGTGGAGCCACACTTTAAAAGCTTACCCAACGGTTGGTTTTGACACAACATTTTCAAATATACCCTAAAATATATTGTTTCAAAAATTCTTAATACACTTTCGTACCTTTCCCAAAACCTAGCACGTGTGGGCATGTTGCCATTGCAACATGGTTTCACGTAAGGACATGTCGTTCCCACGGCATGTTCTAACGAGATATCATGCCGCTTTGTCAACGTGCATCGACGAGAGGTCATGCCGGATTTTTCCTTGAATTTCTTCAGAAATACCCGTTATGCTGCCCAAATTTCTCCAGAAATTGGGATTGCTCGTCCGTCCCATAAATGCTTCGGTTTTATTTAGGTATTATTGCCTATTATTAATTTTGAATCAATACATTTGGCATATTTTTGGATGATGTGTTCCTAGGTTCCCCCGAGGTGTAGATTTCGTAAATAAAGGCTTATCCTTTCCCAACTGTTCATAGGACTTAAAAGACACCGATTTTTACTTGAACACTAATAAGATGTTGCATGAGTCCGTCTCATTTCCCATCCTTTCCCTCTCCCATACCATCTCAATATCCTTTTCTCTACCGCCTTACCAATCACCTCTTCACCTATACAAGGCTACGGCAAGTTGGGTGCATACTCCGGTCCCCGGCGCTCGTTTGATTCGTATTCCCGAGGCGGAAGCAGTTCAAGTGCCCGAGTGGTCGTCCATCTGATTCGGAATCCAAAATGTTCGGTGCAGAGAAGATTATGGCCCACCAGTCTGGAAATTCGTATCCCATGGGTCAGCAGAGTGCAAATGGTGTGTCCATCGAAAAGCTGCGAGCTACCCTTGAAGCTGCTTTTCCTCGCGAGCGGGAGGCCCGGTTGCTTGCTCAGATTGCTAAGGCTAAGGAAGACGACTTATGGATGACAGAAAGTTTGAGAAAGGCCCTCACCCCATCAATGTCAACAATGCTCTTCCTCCCATCCGAAGTTGATGCAGTCAATCAGTCCTCGTAGGATCTAGAATGTCCGCTGTCGGACATGAGTCTGTCGAGTCCACGTTGGACCAGATTTTGCTTTGTAGTGATAAAAATCTTTGTTTCTCTTCTTGCTAGACTCGAGACATCACTTACACACCCACGTTACACTCGATTGAAATGGTCTTATTCTAAATGATCGCTTGTGCTGCTCAATCAATAATTCATTGAAATGATTAATATTTAAATTGATCGGAGTGAGAAAATCGACTGATATCCTTCTCAAATTGGGGCTTATCAATTCCCCATCTCGCATCTCATATGCTCACATCTCCTTTTATCATCCTCATCATTTCGTTGCTCAATGGATTTGCACTAATTTCTCGCAATTAAGCTTAAGTAAGCAATGAAGACTTAATTTCGTTTAGGTCATCCGATAGGGATTGCGGTTGAAGCCTTTCACCCTAGGGAATCCATTACCTCTCCCTCACCAAATAATATCCTTTCATTTCAAGATCGGCATGTTTTGAAACCCTGTTTAGCCATCATCTATGCTCCTTGCTGAGAGAAGTCCAAGCAATGCCAAAAAGTTAGCTTCGAGAATCGGCGGTGCACAAAGTACTCAAGTCATGAAGGAAGGACAGATATAACCCTCATCTCCTCAAAGAGGCCTTCCAAACTCTCAAAAGAAGGATTTTAAATCCTCACAGTTCAGTAAAAGTCCTCAACTTCTCAAAAAGGCCTTCCAAGTTATCAAAAGAAGGATTTGAAATCCTCACCATTCAGCAAAAGTCTTTGACTTCTAATGAGGCTCTCCAATTTTCAAAAGGAGCCCGAATTCTCGAAAGTTCACAAAAGTTCTCGATAGCTTGGACTTCCTCTCACCAACACTTTCCAACCATTTTCAGCCATCCTCTCGATTTTAGAGGATATTCCCATTATCGAAACCAATCCCAGCCATCCTCTCGATTTTAGAGGATATTCCCATCATCATTACCCTTGCCTTTGGCCAAAGTCAGAAATTGACCTCTCAGTCTTAAAGACAATCGATTTCCTCGCCTTAGAAATCCCAAACACATCCCTGCAAGCCAACCTCTCATCTTCAGAGGTTCAGTCAGTAAAAGGCCTAGCCGACCTCTCATCTCAAGAGGTCACGATGCAATCAATTTTCCAAATCACCCGATGGTCGATCGAAGCCCGGAAACCCAGCTACAGTTCCTACCGAATAGCAATTTCACTCTAATATCTTCGAGATCTAAATCAGATTAATGCTTCATTGCTTGCTTAGATTGGAACCTAATCCGTCTCGGTTCGAAAGATCATCAATCAACGGTTGTGCAAATTCAATCCATTCATTTGGCACTTCATGTGAGCATATTTCATTTCTCGTCCGCAAACACTTGCTGTGGATGCCTCACTGGGGCTTCGCATCCATGTCTTTCATCGACACCCCAAAGAGACATGTGCTTCAACTCTCCAATTCTCAAGAGATCCTCGAGTTTCCATTCTCTTTCAATCGGGATAAGCCCGAACTACGGCGACCTGAGCTCCTCGCCAGGAGGGGAACGTAGGCAACCATAATTGGTCCGATCGAAATCACAAACAAATCTCAGAAAATCCGGTCTCCTCAAGGGCCGTCCCTATACACAGATCCTTCGTTCCATATTTACGAGTTTGATTCTCGATATCAGTCGGCTTTCTCCTCAGGACTGATCAAAATATTTGTTCATATCAGGATTGGTGATTGAATAACCCGAACATCAATAAAGGGTTTTAAGCAGCCTTGTAATCATCACGAATAATACAAGTTTTCAAGTGTCTCGACAAATCTTCTCTTTCTACATTCTAGGAATATAGAGCCAAACACTGTTTTTCTGTCAAACAGGGGCTTCCATACACATTTCCACACCTTGTCGTGCTTATACTCTCTCAAAAGAGTCAAACCTAAAGCGAGTGTGTATACACAAATTCGGGATCCATTCCCACCTTTCAAAAGATGTGCCCCTGCACGTATATATTTCTGAATCTATGACTGATTGACTAAGGTCTGAAAAGATGGGTGCCTCCTTGGCCGCATGATTATTCTGCCTGTAATGGGACTGCATTCGATCTCTTCAAGCTGGGGCTTTGCTATGCTGTCCTCTCAAGCTCTCCTTACCAGATTCCCTCCGGGTTTACTTTGCATTATCAACTGGGGCTTTGCCTAGTCATCTTTTCAAAGCTAGGGCTTTCTCTGCACTTTCTATGCTACTTGCTGCCTCAGGCGCGCGATATACCTTGTCCTTATCAGCAACAATCAACCTGCTGCCATCTGTACTCTCAGGGTACACCCCGACTTGCTTAGCTGCGCCATATCATCCATCATTTATGGGAGAGGGTTCGACCTATACATCATCATATACACAGTCATTCCATCATAAATCCATCATAGCATAATTGCTACATACACATCCGCTTATCAAGCCATACAAAATCCTCACTCCATTTTCATCCCCAGCCGAGATGGACTCGTGCAATGAATTTAATAATGCATAAGAAAAATTTCAAATCAAGTGAATAAAATGCAAAGTGCCTAGTAGTGTTGTGTTTTTCCCCTCACAGGGTACAATAATCAAGTGATCATAATCTGATCGTGAGGACTGGGCCTCAAATCACAATCTGTACAAGGAGTTCAAATCCTGCAGGTGGCATATTCTGCCTTTATCATCTTCATAGGTCTCGTCATCTTCAGACTCATCAGCATCGTCTGAAAAAGCCCTAGCTGCCTCGGATTCCAAGCAATGCTCGTCAAGCTTATCAGCCTCGTTGGCAAATCATCATCATTCATCCGTTCTCGTCAATCATTCATCAACCATCTGCCATATCATCAGCCGCTCGTTGGGCTTGGGATCCTTCTTATCGACAACCTCACTTCTCCCATAAGTGACGTTGCCGAGGGGCTCTGTGAGTACCCCAATCCAACTCGCGACCCAATAAAAGTGCCTTTTACTCAATAAAAGTGCGCTTGGGAGTGTTTTGGTAAATTTTCGGTTTATTCCGAGACTTCCGGGAGCTTTTTATAAGTTTCTCGCTAAGGAAGGACCTAGAAAGAATTATACAGTTTGGACCTTTAAAGAATTACTCAAGAAAGGGTCCAGATTCCACCACCTGGCACGTTTCTAGAAGGAAGGCGGTTATATTTGTTTGGTCGTGCGACACAATAATTCAATTCTAAATCCACATTAAATAACAATTTCTCTCATTTTGTAAAAGGGGGGGACTCTCTCTCTAAAAACGTTCCTCTCTCTCACTTGACGCAAACAGAGAGCTCGCTCACTCTCTCTAATCGTCGTCTTCCTCACTAATCCATTCGCCGGTGACCCAACTCCCTCCAATCGGTCGGAACAACCCCTTCCTCACCGTTCTACCTCCCTCTACCTCAATCCCCTTCCTCACTGATCTAATTCCCCCTCAATCCACGCCTCGCCGTGCTCTGTCTCTCAAAACCCATTCGCCGGTGACTCAATTCTAACGCCCATCACCGTTCTCTACCTCCCATAACAACCGCCTCCTCACCGAAAACCTAACCCATTCTCTCCTTAATCATTCCTCACGGTTGAGCTCTCACCCAGAACGGGTCACATTCCTCCCCTATTCCAAAGCCTAAGCCGTTCACCACCACCGCTCCCTCATTCTCCCCAAACCGTCGACGCCGTATCCTCTGTTCTGAATCCTAGGCCTGTTCCACCGTTCCCCAACAACGCCAATTCAACCCAAATACTCACGCACAGGCACTTGAAGCTTCACAACTACTTCAATCGGAGAGTTCAAATTTGTTCCTTGAAGCCGATTTGAAGATCCTTCTACCTAACGTGGTTTAAGGATTGTGGACACTACGAGGGTAACGATTCAATTCCATTTCTCTCTTTCTCCTCGTTGTTCATGGGTGTTGCTGTGTTTGACATGGTTCTTCAGGCTAGAACCTGATTAGATTGGTATTGGTACAATATCATTTTGTTTCCAATATGCTTTGATCTGTATGCTTGGGTATTTTTTTGATATTGGTTTGGTTCTTCAGGCTAGAACTTGATTAAATTGGCATTGTTATAATCCCATTTTGTTCCCAGTATTATGCTATGATCCGTGTGCTTGAGCTTTGTTTGATATTAGTTCGTCTAAACACCAAATAGAGGGTGAATCAATCATATTCATCCTCTCTCATGTGTTTATCCATATCTAGGTTATAATATTGTCTTGTTGCAATTATACATTTCCATCATCTGCAATCTCGTTGTTGCTGTTAATTTCATTTTTGTTAACCTTGTTGTTGATATATGCTTGTTCTGTAATTGGCCTAGTTGTAAACCTCTGCATATGGCATAGTATGTCCCGCGACACAACTGGCCATTCATGGTCCTGTGTCGGGCGACATACTTAGCCAACTGCAGAAGGTCCATTTCAGTTGTAAGTTGTTCAACCTCGTTGTAATCGGGACGTGGCCCCCCAAAATAAGTGGCTCACAAGTTGTATCCCTCGCAGTTTATCAATAAAGCATTAATATGCATTTATACATATATTATGTCTCACACATTTGCACACACGTTTGAATATTTTGAATGTTGAACATAGAAAGACTCGTCTATGGACGAGGCGTGTTGGGTGAACTCTCGGTTCTTCCCAACACGTAATCTGACCCCCGAACCCATTTTCTCATTTTAAAAGGTTTTCAATGTTTCCTTTAAAACGGCGTGGCGACTCCTATTTTTTCGGCGAGCGCACATTCAATTATGATTTGAGGTTTTTAGTCAACTTGAACGTCGCGGGACGGGACGGGATGGGCGGGACCACAATATGTTGTCCCGCGACGGGAACGGGACGAGACGGGACGGGACTAAAATATTTCGTCCCATCCTATCCCATTTGTATGGCGGGACGGGACGTCCCAACTTGACGGCTCTAGCCAAATCGCTATTGTCAGCCTATGTGTGTGGGTAAGTGTGTGACGCAAGAGTGTCATTTGTGTCTGTGTATGAAGTTTGTGGTCAAATGTGGTTGTGATATGTGTGCGTTAGTGTATGTGTGTGTGCCGTTGGAGCCCAAAAAGTGAGCAGAAAAATCACAGTTTTGTTCTCTTTTTAATTGTCGTACCCGTTAGAAACAGTCTATTTTAAAAAGCAGTCCATTTTTATTTTATATTTGTAAAATTTCTTAAAATTCGTTTTAAAAAATAAGAAAATATATAACTAACTCGAATGAAACGTGAAAACCATAATGTTGAGGCTGAAAAAAATCACCATCTTGCCCGGACACCTTGACTTAGCAACTTGACGGAACAACCTGACCATAATCACCTAATTGGAGGGCCGTTACAAGACCTATTCATCAGGAGGAAAATCCGGCCGTTTCAAGCTATACCTACGGCTAATTGTAACTGAAGAATGAAGACTCCATCAAAGAAATCCGGAAGAATAGGGAATATCTTGATTTTTTTGTATATAAATAACACATGTAACAACACACACACTATTAGTTAATCATCCATACTCAATGTATACTACTCACACTCCATCCCTACCATGATACTAATAAAATCCCATTGTTCCGAGGTTTTATGCCGGCCAACATGTTGTTCAAGGGCTTTCCTCGTTAAATCCTCCATGTTCATACCTTATCCCCATATCATCATATTCCATTGTACCCTCTTCCTTACAGTAACTTGGAAATGCTTAATTTTGACCAAAACAGTTTGGCGCCGTCCGTGGGAACAATGGTCTTTTGATGATTGACAAATTTCTAGCAGATTCGCCACCAAGTTGACGATAAGGCACAATTACAATTAGGGCACTCTCATAGATCGGCGTACCATGACACCACCTAAGCACTTCGTACAAGGAGTCGTCTCCACAAAGGCTTTTAGAGAGGGCACTGTAGTTACGTTAATGGGGCAAAGCATATCCTGGATTGTGCCAACCCGATGGAACCCCGAACCGGTTTAAGGGCAATACGTCCTCGATAAGATAATCGAACCTCCATAATGCCCTTAGCCTCCTCGATCCCAGATGAAGTAGTGGACAGCAACCTGAAGAGGCATCTTGACGGGCATGAAGGACAACAAGTTGGCCCCTTTTTTCGACGAAGGCTCCTACTAGGGATGGGACATGCAACTTGAACAAGACAAAAACGGGGCATTACGATTCATCCCTCCCCAGGTACGGATCGTCACCGCTATTAAGTCTTTCTAAGTTTTAATGATGCTTTTCTAAGACTCCCGTCAGCCTGTTGATCTTTTTAGCACCTACTTATAATCTGAATCACCTAGAGACGTTTAAGTTGTTGATTAAGTATTCGTTGATATAGTTGTTTCCTGAAATGTCCATAGTATATTCTTGTTGATTTACCACACATATCAAAAAGGGACTTTCCCTTCTCCGGTTTGAGGGTTTGTGCATTCCTCTCTAATTGCTAAAGGTTATTACACCTTTGCCCGGGACGCGCATTCTTCATACTTTTGCTAAGGTGTAGGTGGGCCAATATGCCAAGTACATGTTGATTACCTTCTTGCACTTAGTTAAAGTTATGGACACAAGATGATACAAATAGGTCGTAACATCAGCATGTTACCACAATGAACAGAAAAATTATGAATGAAGCGTCTATTCATTCTTACCCTCGTTATATATTATAAGGTTGTACCACCAACATGTTACACCAAAAACCTACGTGCTTTGCAACCCAAAATCTTTAAAAGTTCAAATCCTATCCGTTAAGACATCCAAAATCGCCCTCCATGTCATCACAAGACATGGGGGCTTCCCCAAAAACATGTTCAAAAGAACATGCATAAAATCTTACAACCTAAAATGTCAACATTTAAAAGCGAGGACAAAACCCTCAGCAAAATATTAAAACCTAAAGAAAACCATAAAAATTTTCTTCGAGGACACCCCCTCAATTAAAGTCACAAAATCAAAAAACCAAACATTGTTTTTAGGATTAAAATTGAAATTATTCATCACATGCGTCTTCATCCATCTTCTCCTCTTGACCATCACTTTGTCTCCAACCTCTAGTCTTGGCGCTGGGGGCAGGATGCTCCCTTCCACCTTTCCCTTACCCTTGAACTTAGCCACCAACTCACTCGCAGCAAAACCAGACTGTGAACGGGTTACTGAAAGGAAAAACAAGGATGTCAGTACAACCTGAATCATGAAAAGTAAGAGCCAATTTGGAGAAATATGCCTTACCAGAAAACATCCTGTGGCTGCACTCCTCAGGTTGTTCAATAGCCAACTTCTCCACACTCAGTGCAGCAGATAATGAGACAAACTTTCGAAGAGCTTCGGGTAGAGCTCTAACCTGCTTCACAATCTTCAGAGAATCAGACAGACCAGGGAATAACTTTGCCAACTTAGGAACTACAAAAAGACACAAGAAAATCAGTAACCAGGATGATTTATTCAAAACAAAGAAACAAGGAACCAAGGAGACAAGGCTACCTTCCTTCCTCCACTCAGACACCATCCTGTCACCACTCTTCAGGCTGCTCTTTTTTACATAAAAGAACCTGTTCTTCCATCCCCTATCTTTGTCTAGAGATTCAACCAACAAACCTTGTGCCCTAGACTTAACCCTAAATCCATATCTAGACGACCCATGGGACCTTATATCGTAGCAACAAGCCAGTTCCTCCATACCAACTCGCAAACCAGTCAAGGCACTCAACCTATCCAACATCTCTAAAATCCTCCAACCTACCGGCATCAGTTGAGCATAGGCAAGCTCTGTGACTTCGAAAAAACGTGTAATTAAATGTGAAAAGGGAAATTTAAGACCTATTGCAAAGGGATACTCAAGGAAACACACCCAATCAGAAGAAACACAGTCGGACACTAAACTAGGGTTAGGGTTCATGAAGACGGTATGATCAGGAAAGGCTTTCGCCAAGGTTTGAATATCAGACAAATTGAGTTCACAATGCTCTTCATGGGGCTTGTCAAGCAGAACCATAGAGGAGAAACCCTCAGGCAGGTCAGCATTCAGGTCTTCCATTTTGCAAAGAAGGAAAAAAGAGGAATAGAAAGGAGAAGAAAACCGTACCTGATGAAGAAATCTCCCTTCGTAGCACTGTGAATGTCCAAGTGTAGTAGCATGGATATTAAGGGGCTTCTAGACACCTCGTAAACTGTAGGCCCATTATGATCCTGGCGCATAAATCCACGAAAATTGCCAAGCGTCGCCCTCCGGACCAACTGAAAGGACGAGGTGGATGCCAACAGTTAGTGAATTTTCAAAATCCAAAAAACCTCTTTTTCCCTTTTAAAAATTTAGGGGCAATTGTTGAGGCTGAAAAAAATCACCATCTTGCCCGGACACCTTGACTTATCAACTTGACGGAACAACCTGACCATAATCACCTAATTGGAGGGCCGTTACAAGACCTATTCATCAGGAGGAAAATCCGACCGTTTCAAGCTATACCTACGGCTAGTTGTAACTGAAGAATGAAGACTCCATCAAAGAAATCCGGAAGAATAGGGAATATCTTGATTTTTTGTATATAAATAACACATGTAACAACACACACACCACGTTAGTTAATCATCCATACTCAGTGTATACTACTCACACTCCATCCCTACCATGCTACTAATAAAATCCCATTGTTCTGAGGTTTTATGCCGGCGAACATGTTGTTCAAGGGCTTTCCTCGTTAAATCCTCCATGTTCATACCTTATCCCCATATCATCATATTCCATTGTACCCTCTTCCTTACAGGAACTTGGAAATGCTTAATTTTGACCAAAACACATAAACCGTATCGTGAATCTTATGAAATCGGACCGCGAACCATTGAGTACGCGGTTCATGTAAATATGACACTAATCTTAAACCGTGAACCGATGGTGTATGAACCGACAAACCGTCTAACAGTGAACCAGACATATCTAGATTAATTCTGAGGTTTAGATAAGTATTAATTTTCATTGTTTTTCTTCATATTATTTATTCTCGATCATCACTATAAAATGACAGACAAAAATATAGTCAGAGCTCTAATTCATGCGACATTAATATTCACTTCTAAGGGCCCATTTGATTTGGCTTATTGATATGTGCTGATGACTTATTACTTATGACTGATAACTTATGACTGATGACTTATGACTGATGAGCTGATGAATGATGCTGTTTGATTTAGTTTTTTTGAACTGCTGATGAGCTGTCATAAGTAAGTATGGCTGTTTGATTAATAAGGTGAAAAGTGCTGAATAAAATTATAAAGACTAAAATAACCCTTACCATAGAATCTTTTCCCTCTTTGTTAAAATTAGTTGTGTTAACTAACAAATTTATTATCAAACGTTGAAAAATATATTTTTTATCAATAAATTTATATTTGGAAGAGAATTCCTAGAGTTACAATAAGTTTTAATATCCAAATTTAAATAAAAGCAAATTAGAAATACAAAATTACATAACATATATAAGTTTAAAGTTGATAATATCCAAATTACATACATATAACTAGTGATAGGTGTTTAACAAAAATACATACATCTAAGTTCAAAGTGGTAATATCCAAATGCTAATTGAAAATATTATTATTACATATTTGATAACACATTGCATTTCTAATTTCTTCCATCTCTGGATCTGCCGTACCCAGAAAAGAGATAGGTGTTTGATTGACCACATTAGGGTCATCTTCCTCAACCTCAGGAAATAAGTTAGGGTCAGTATCATAAACTTGAAACTCATCATCCTCTATATTTCTTCTCCTAAGGAAATTATGAATCGCCATTGTTGCACAAACCATACAAATTTGATCCTCGTAACTATAACCAGGCATATCCGCAAAAATCCTCCATCTGGCTTTCCAAACTCCAAATGTCCTCTCAATCACACTTCTCAATGAAGAATGAGCAGCATTGAACTTTTCATGTGCATTGCGAGGTTGCTGGCCACGTTGAAACTCAGGTAAATGATATCGTGTTCCTTTATAAGGTGCAATAAACCCAATTTCATTAGGATACCCCGCATCAACCAAGTAAAATTGAGCTACAAGACAAATAGTGTATACAATTCAGAAAAAAAAAAAGATAAGTTATGAATTTTATTGAAATATTCATAATATAAGACATACGTGGAACAGGCATAGGAAATTTTGATAAAGATCTCGAATTGTGTGTAGGAAAATACGTGTGTCGTGGGCACTTCCCTCCCATCCCGACTTCACATAGATGAAGCACATGTCAAAGTCACAGGTAGCAAGTATATTTTGAGATGGATACCCTTTTCTGCCAATAAATCGAGGTTGTTCTTCAACAGGAATAGTTACATGTACATGAGTCCCATCTATGGCACCGATACAATCATGTAAACAAAAAATATGTTAAGAAACAATCAAGAATAGTAATAACTAAGATTGATGTATCAAAAGGTTTAAAACACCTTAAAATGTGGCCAATATTTTTTGTTGTTCCTGATATGGGGATGTGTTCCAATACTAGCTGAAGGCTTTATCCAATCAAATGACATCTTAGTAGTAGCACGAAGAACATAGTGAAAGAACTTGCTAACCGTTTGACCAGATTTGTTAAATAACTCTGAAATCATTCTATTCTTCATACAGTGGCCAACTATTAGGAGAAACATTGCCACTTGCTCTTCAACTCTAACTTCTCTGCTGTTAACTAACCCATATTCCTCTTTCAACAACGTACATAAGCTGAAAAATCCAGCTCTAGACATACGAAACATCCTATGACAGCTTGTATCAGTTTCAAGCACGCATGTAACAAACTTCCACCCTTCTACTTGTGATGTATTATACGGTGATTTAGTATCATATTTTTGAAATAAATAAGCAGCAATAAGCCCGCCCATCAAAGCAAATTTTTTCTTCCTTTTTGAAGTAATTTCGTTATTCTTGAACACATCATCTTCATGATTATTTTCCATTACAACTGCAAAAAAATAAAAATAGAAGAAGAATATGAGGAGACAAAAATCAGTGGCCTGTCAACAGGATGGAGCTAAAATTAGAACATATGTTCAACCAAAGAATGATGCTAGCAACTATCATGTTGTATTTCACTAACAGCAGCTCAAACAACAACATGAAGCAGCAACTATATGAGAGTAGCCACCTTTTTGCTGAACCTAATGGACTAACTTAACAGTTGTTCCGCTAGAGGATAGGTAAATTTATCGGAATCAGCCAAAAGTACCGAAACAAACTTCGGACAAAATCAGTACCTCACATTTCATGCATAAAGTTTTCATTTCACAACCCCTAGTGATCCTGTAAGAACAAAATCAGTACCTCACCTTTTTGCTGAACCAAATGGACTAACTTAAAGGTATACAATCATCACATATTACTTATAAGTTCACTGAGCTGTAAATGAGCTCATTTTCGAATGTGCATCTCAAGAGAGGTTGAATAACATAATTTCTTGAAATCAATTCAACCAGATACAAGTAATTTGTAACAAAAACTCACAGATGTTAGGAGTACATAATTATTGTTCTGTTATTTGCCAAATTAGAAAATAACAAGATACGGTTGAATCATAAAGCTGCCAACCAGTACTTTAGTAGGACATAAGCATTTCCTTCAGACTCGATAAATTTTATCATTGTATATCCATCCTAATATTCTATTCAAACCATTTCAATACCCTCTTTTCATAATTTTCCTAGAAAGTAAACGAATGCCCCACAAAGAATCTGTAGTTTTGCTACTTACCTCCCAAGTTGAAGCTTTCTGCAGATGATAAGCTTTCAACCCTTTGTTCAGCCTTCCCACAAAGCTCATGCCCCTTCGACACTGCCAACCAAAGCAGCACTACCAAAAAGCACAAAAAAAAAAGCAATGGCTGAATACTACGGGGTTGCAAATAGATAGGAGAAGTAAAAAAAAATACCATAATAAGAAATATAAACAACAAATTTAGAGTTTTAAACACACATATTTAGAGTTTTAAACACACATTAACGACAAAATGTTCGCCAAGACATAAAGAAAATCATAATCCTTGTCCAACCATATCAAGAAAAAGACATGTAAAAAAGACTGTTCAACTCAACGGTTGAAAATAGATTGTTCGGCCTTCAATCATGCAAGACGTGCCTCACTAGGTAGTTCAATAAACATCTCCCGATTTTCAACTTTTTTAAACAAATATGCCCCAAACAAGTACAATGGATCAGCGACCGCGACTCCAGGAAGGTTGGTCATGATGTCAAGACAAGCGCCCATGCTACTCCGGGACCCCGCATCTCCAATACTTGACACACTATCGGCAGTCACCGCGTCCATAATTTTATCAAGTGTATTGGACAACTTGACAGCTGTAGTAATTCTTTTTCCCTTTTTCTTACACGGACGTGATACACTTTCGGATCCTCTTTTTCTTGTCTTCTCAGCTCCACACTCTACGTCACCCATAATATCATCAAGTTGTTGAGTATTTCGTCATTCTCTTCATCCTCAGTACATGCATCACGCATGTGTGGTGGAAGAACGCCTGAACTAGGGGTCCATGCATATACCCCGGTAGCAATGATATCCAAAAACATGATTTCCAGTTTTGAAAGATGAGTTAATGGGTTATTCCAAAACTTGACTGCTTCAGGAACTGTCTGCAACTATAGCAAGCATATTCAGTTAATACAAGTTTAAAAAAATATATAACACTTCAATAAATTAAAATACTCGATTATATATACCTGAAGTTTAAGTTCCCACCATTCATTTGAAGCATCTACGGTACGCGAAGCGTGATCAATACCAAGTCCAATTTCTCCATGAAGTAAAGAGCGCCACAAACTCCAATATTTCTTAAGATGATTCCAATGATTTAAATTGTTTTTGCACCCACATTTTCCCGATTTTTTCATTAAAGGCATTTCTTACATTCTTCCATCCTTCTTTGCTTAAACAAGTAGTAGGTCTGTTTCCAGCTGAAACTTGTTCGACACAAAGGGTAACAAAAAGTTCATGGAGTGCAGGCTCCCAATTGGCCTTCTCACTTGTTCCTTGTGACGTGCTTGTCATTTTCCCTTTCGATTTCATTTGAGATGTCATTCTTCTTTAAATATCACGAAAAACATAAACCCATTTCTCCTATTATTATTGCATAAAGAAATAGTACACGAAAGTTAAAGGCAAAAAATTCAAGCTAAAAGGAAAAGTCACAATCATGCAACATCTAAACAGAAAGGCCTAGTTTATGATTCAAGAAACAAACTCAGCTTCAGAAACATACTACTGCCTGTGTCCTTAAATATTTGGAAAAATAATAATTAGCAATTACCCATAAACACTTAGGTTAACCAACAATTAGATGCTGATGAAAGAAACATACTACTGCCTATGACATTTCTTCTAACTATAGTTATTTCAAGGTTTCAGTTGACTTTGATTGGCAACTGCAAGCTGGTTGTTAATCAGGATGGGGAATATTTAAGGGGTCTGAGCAGATCTGATGGCTCACAGGATATTTTGAGGTGGTTGATACAGAGAAATCAATGGTTGGGAGTGCTGAAGAAATAAATTATATCTCTTTTTTCTGAATCAAACGGGCCCCAAACAGATTAGCTGGTAGGTTTTCTAAAGCAATCAATCCCGAATGAAAATCGATAATTAACAAACAAAAATCATTGATTTAATTAGGAGAAATCGAGAACAAGTTGACTAACAGGGGAATCAAATCAAAAAGAAACAGACGGAGAAAATGACGGATTCGACCGGTACCTGAATTTGCGTCGAAAGGATGCCGGAGAAAGGAGAGATTCCGGTGGATGAGCTCGAGATCTGGAAAGAGGCGACGGAAGAGAGAGAAGAGCGGCGGCTGCTCTGGCTTGGGTTTGGGTCGTGAAAAAAAGAAGAAGGCGATAAGATGAGAAGGAAAGGAAACCCTATCAATTAAAACGAGGGCAATTTCGGAATATGAAAAATTCATTAAAGTCACTATTCATTCTGTGTGTTTACTGTACACAATGGCTTTTTTGAATCATCACTTTCATTCCTGCTTATGACTTATAAGTTATTTGTGCATTATTTGACTTGTACTAAACTTATGACTTATTTTCCAAAAATAGAAATCAAACGATACTTTTATGACTTACGAAAAGTAATAAGTCATAAACACTTCCCAAAAAATGATATCAAACAGGCCCCAAGTAAAAGATAATGGGTTCAGTCTCCATCAAATGAATTGACAGGTGTTACTCTCATAATAAATTAAGTTATTTATTAATAAAAAAATAGTAAAAAAAAACACTACAATTTGATAAAATCTCAACATTTATAAAGAAGAATTAAGGGTACGTTTTTTCGAGTAAAACGAGTTACGAAAAATTATTTCCCATAAAATGTGTTTCCAGAAAATGATAATGTTTTTCAAAAATGACATAAAGATGTTTTCGGCTGTTTTTTAAGGAAATATTTTCCGTAAAAAATTTCATGTCTTTAGTAAATTAAATAAAAATATTTTTTCATAAAAATACAATTTGAAATAAGTTGAAAGAGATAGGGTGGGATAGGATGATGAAGGTGGGGTGGTAGGGTAGGAGGTGGGGATTAGTAGGGGTGAGGTGGGTTGTTGGTGTAGGGTAGGGTAGGGTAGGGTGGTGGAAGAAATGTAAAGGGTAATATGATTGTATGATACGGTGGTGATATGGTAGGGTGCGTGGGTAGGGTGGGTAGCCAAGAGTGTGGGAGGGGGGGTAGGGTGGGTAGCCGAGAGTAGGGGAGTGGGGTTGGGTGGGATAGTTGTTAAAAAATAAATTAATTTAATTATGAGTAAAAAAAGTTTGACTGTGGGATAGGGGGTTGATGGTTGGTGGATGGGTTGGTGGGGTGGGGGTGGTGAGGGTTGTTAAAAATAATTTTAATATAAATAAAAAAATATTACTTTGTAGTTGGGGATTTGTTAAAATATAATTTTAAAATAAATAAAAAAATTATTTTTTAACCTTAAGGTGGTGGTGGTGGGAGTGGAGAGTTGTTAAAAATAAATTTAAAATGATTTTTTACCCGAGTGTGTGTGTGTGTGGTGTTGTGGTGGTAAGGGGATTTTTTTCTCAAATAATTCAATTTTAAAAATATAAATCCCAAAATAACTCACATTTGAAACTATTTTCCAAAATGACCAAATTTTTAGAACTCATTACACGGTGTAGCGAGTTTAACATGTTATCGTTGAAATTTTCTACCCCGTGTAGCGAATTTAGTTAAATTAGGGTTAATCTTATTGGCGTTTAATTGGTAATCTAGTAACATAAATCGCTACACCATGTAGCGATTTCACTCGGTCATGACATGGTTTAGCGAGTAAACTAAAAAGTTTGACAAAGTTGATTAGGCAAGAATTGATAAGGAGTTGGCCGAGGAAGCCACAAAAGCAACTGAGAGAACTAATGTAATCGGTCCTTCGACCAATGATAATGAAGTAAATGAAACTCGTGACATCACCACTAATGTGGCATCGGTAGATCCTAAGAAGAAGAAACCGATCATACAGAAGGAGAAAATCGGATTTGTTAGAATTATTTTGGGACGAAGATTTATATATGGCAGGTTGGGACGCACCGGTCCAAGATTCTAAAACTTAAAACTGGTAATTAATTTTGTTAGTCTTCTTTATTTATTTGAACTAGTGCTACACCCGTGCGTTAAACGCACGGTTAAAAAACTATTTTGAAGAAAGTTGAAATTTTAAGAAATTACCTATGTAAGTACTACTTTAGTAATAATAACAGTGTATTATTATTACTTGTGGTTCGCCAATTCGGGTACATAAATACAACAAATGACTCATCTCAAGGAGTACCTGATCCGAAGTAATTGACTATTGCAGCTTCAGGTTTAAATTCTACCCCTAACGACACTGTAGGAGATGTCATCTTCTTAGCCCGTTGACATAGAGTATCATGTAAGAGGGGCTAGACTAAGGAAGTCGGATTTCAAATTTAGAAGGGGGGGTGTATCAATTCAATCATCTGAAATAATAGGCCCATGAACTTGTGGCAACTAACATGTGCAGACATGAAAACGTAGTATATCATACAAGAAAAGAAGTTACGGAAAAAAAAAGATTCTTGTTTCAGATGGTAAAAGAATGAATCTTTGCAGTGAGATAAACCAAATAGTTTTATGAGACTTGCCTTCGCAGCCATTCGCGACTCAGATATTTTCTTTGCCTCAGCAAGAACCTGAAGGTAAATGTCAACAAATCAAGGAAATAAGAAAAAGTTCATATTTTCCAAAAGGCGTAGGACAACCAAGGCAAAAGGAAGAAGGATCTTGTAAATTAGGCTGGGTTGCTGGGAGATAAGAGGAAGATTACACACCTCCGCATCTTTGCGCTCTTGATGCTTCGTTTGAGAAAGAACCATGGACAATGCCCGCTTAAGCTCAATCTCTTGGGAGATGTTGTAAGGTTCCTACATCAAGGCAAAAACCATATAACATATAATCTGAATTCCAGTAGGCCAGAAAGCAATACAAAGTGAGCTCAATTGGGTGAATTTTTTTAATTAGATCGTGCGACTTTTCAAAAGAAAAATAAAAATACATAATAGCAAATGAATTAATATGCTGCAAGTTTAAATGCTGAAAAACCTTGACAAGGAGGTGTCCAGAAATGTCATCAGGAGATGGAGCCCTAGAAAGTAAAATTGCACGAGATGCTACAGAAACAGATGAAAATTAGCAACAAAAAAAGAGAGAGCAGACGGGGGAGGGCATTGAAGTTAAACAATCAAATTCAACAATTTCAAAACCAAACAAAGATGATAGACTAATGCATTTACAATTGAAGAATAAATCAGCAAAGATAAGAATCAATAATGAAATTACCAGATTTGGGAAGAAGGTTTCGGATTGACGATGCTGAAATGCTTCATAGGAATCGATTCTCTGAAACTTCTGCGTTTGACCTCATGGTTCTTCTTTGCACAGAGGGAGTAGAAAAGAAGAGAGCGTGACGGGGATGTTTTTGGGGAAGAGGAAGTGATGCCTTGAGAAGAGAGGGAGTAGAGGGAGTGACGCCCGAAGGAGAGAGAGAAAGGTGGTGGCAGCCATGGAATACTAAGGGAGAGAGAGCGTAGGGATGTGGGAGAGGAGGAGGCGCTGTGGAAGATGGAGTGACGCCGGAGCCCTAGAGAGAGAGAGAGAGAATTTTCGGTTGCAATAAAGGGGTATTTTTTATTTAATAAAGGGGTGTGTTTAATAAATGACATTAGGAGAGAATGAATCTGGTCTTTTTTTAGTCTAGGTGTTAGTTTGAGCGGGAAAAAAGTGGGTGTGCTGAAGTGCTTTGCACTTCAGCTTTTATATAGTTATAGATTTCACTATGATATATAACTATCCGTCCCAAAATAAATATTTAATTTCAGTTTTTTTAAATTTGGTATGAATGAAGAGCAAATTTAATTACTGAAGTTGGTGTGTCTGTTTTTTTTAGTAACACTTCAAAGGAATCTGTTGTTGACGAATGAAGGGATTGAAACATATTGAAAATCAAAGAAGAAATCATAAGAGGAATTGATGTTAGCTAATCCCAAGTTATCACACCAAGATTAGGTCTTGTTTCAAATCCTTTGTTTATCAATGTTTTGCAATAATTAGGAGATCTTTAGTGCCAAAAGTGAATAGTTCTCATTATCATCAGTTGAGGTAAGGAGATCATTTGAGGCATATCAATTGAGGCAGGAATATCGGTTGAGGCTGGTTGAAGGGAAATTTACCGGTTATTTTTAGGCTCTACAGATTTCTTCTCCTTTGGTTCCATCGATTTCTTCTTTTTTGGTGAGTGAAATCGCTACACGGTATAACGATTTAGGTTACTTGTAATTACCAATTAAGATTAACCCTAATTGTAATTACCAATTAAGATTAACCCTAATTAAACTAAACTCGTTAGATGGTGTAGCGAGTTTCAACGGTAACATATTGAACTCGCTACACCGTGTAGCGAGTTCTAAAAAGTTGATCATTTTGAAAAATAGTTTCAAATGTGAGTTATTTTGAAATTTATATTTTTAAAATGAAATTATTTGAGTAAAAAATCTGGTAAGGGAGGGGGGAGGGAATTGTAAAAAATAATTTTAATAAATTATTTTTTTTATAAGGGGATGGGGTGGTTGACAGGGGGTGGGTAACGTGTGGTGTAGAGATGCCCATCCGGTCCCGAATCGGCGGTTCGAACCGGAACCGGACCAGCCAAGAATCGTCGCGAAATCGGAACCGTTAAACCGGAACCGCCTTTGAACCGGAACCGGCGGTTACCCGATCTTGTTAAGGTTCATCTTTTTCAAAACCGGCGAACCGGCAGTTCATGAATCGTGAACCGGAACCGGCAGTAACAAAGTAAAAAAAAAATTCGATGTAATTTTATTTAAATTGGTAACAAGTAAAAAACAAAAAAAATATATATATACAAAATTTATTACAATTTACAAAGTTTAAAAAATATATCAAAAAACATAACAAATAAAAAATAATTTTTTTTTTGAAAATCACGGTTCAAAACCGGTTCAAGGCAAACTGTTTGGCTGAACCTCCGGTTCAGAACCGAAACCGCCGATCCGAACCGAATAGGCATCTCCAGTGTGGTGTGTATAGAAAGTAAGGTGTGTGTGTGATGGTGTTAAGTTAAGAATCGAAATTATGTGAAGGAGAATATATTATTCACTTCTTCCTTGAACCATTGATACAATCCTACATATATACACAACATTCCTACTTGGAGAAGGATTCTACCATACTAGAAGAAGAAGTCTACCTAAATACATACATCACATAAGGAAACAAAATTACAAGGAAAAGGAAAAGATATTGACAAAATATCTTTGTCAATATCTCAACACCCCTCTCAAGATGGAGCGTGTAGGTCACAAATGCCCAACTTGCCAAGTAGATTGAGAAACTGTCGACTACCCAACACCTTAGTGAGGATATCAGCCAATTGCTCGGATGTGTGAATATACTGAGTTGTGAGGACACCTGTTCGAACATCATCACGCACAAGATGACAGTCAACTTCGATATGTTTCGTGCGTTCATGATGGACTGGATTCTGAGCCACATAAAAAGCAGATTGACTATCACAAAGAAGAGGCACCAGAGAATCATGTTTAATTCTGAAGGACAGAAGAAGGCCAAGTAACCATTTGAGCTAACACGTGGCACTAGTCATAGATCGATATTCTGCCTCAGCCGAAGAGCGAGAGATCGTATCTTGCTTCTTTGTCTTCCATGAGATCGGTGAGTCACCAAGAAAAATAAAATAGGAAGTGAAAGAACGTCGTGTGATGGGACAACTAGCCCAATCAGAATCGCAGTAGGCTCGCAGTTGTAAAATGGAGGATGTTTTCAAGAGAATTCCTTGTCCAGGATGTGCTTTCAAATAACGAACCACACGTAAAGCAGCAGTCCAATGAGCAATCTTGGACTTGGTCATAAATTGTGCAAGAATATGCATACTATAGGACAACTCTGGGCATGTAATGGTGAGGTAGATAAGCCGCCCTACAAAACGCCGGTAAGGCTCAGGATCACACAAATCCCTATCTTCAGTCAAGGCCAAACGGTGATTTTGTTCAATGGGTGTAAGGGCTGGACGAGCACCAAGGAGTCCTGTCTCGGAAAGAATATCAAGGGCATATTTTCGTTGAGAAATAAAAATGCCGTCTGGATGTGTAGCCACTTCAATGCCCAAAAAATACTTAAGCCGCCCCAAGTCTTTCATGAGGAAGCATTTACTGAGATATACCTTGAAGCTTTCAATTACCTCATGATCATTTCCACCAATGACCAAATCATCCACGTACACAAGGACGTGTAGCTCAGAAGTGGAAGTGGTGTAAGAGAAGAGAGAATAATCTGAGTAAGACTGGCGGAAGCCATATTTCTTCAAGGCATTTGACAACTTTTCAAACTAACAACGAGGAGCTTGACATAAGTCATACAGTGACTTCTTGAGCTTGCATACCTTGCCTGAAGAAGAAGCATGATGGCCCAAAGGTACCTTCATATAGACATCTTCACTAAGATCATCGTGAAGGAATGCATTGTGAACATCCATTTTATGAAGTTCCCACCCACGAACTGCAGCAATGGAGAGAAAAACTCGGACAGTGACCATCTTGATTGTTGGTGCAAAAGTTTCTTTGAAATCCACACCTTCAACTTGGCGGTTCCCCAATATGACTAAGCAAGCTTTGTGGCGTTCAACTGATCCATCCGCATTATACTTTATCTTATAAACCCATTTGTTGCCAATCACCTTCTTGTCAATGGGAGCATCTACTAATTCCCACGTACCATTCTTATCAAGGGCAGCAAGTTCTTTATTCATGGGCTCACACCAATGGGGATATTTAACTGCTTCCCCAAATTGCGTTGGTTCATATCCTGAGTCAACAGCAGCCAAGAAACAACGATGTGCCATAGAAAAGTTAGTGCAACTAACAAAGTGTGATAAAGGATAGCGAGTACCTGAAGATTTCTTTTGGACAGGTGAACTGGACGGGGAGGGGACTTGTGCGGTGTGAGCCTTGCCCAACTCATATTCAGTTGATGGATACTTTGAAGAAGGAATCTTAGCTCTCTGACCTCGACCCAAAGTCTCTGTTGCAGATTGTTCAGTCACCTGCAATAGATTAGAAGTGTGTTCGGGCCTCTGATCAGAATCTATAACCGATTGTGCGAGAATTTGCGCAGTGGGTTGTTCAAAAAACTGTTCAGGCTAAGCATCAGGTTGTTCAAACAATTATTCAGACGACTGGTTAGACAACTGTTCAGGCAGCTGATTTCCCGCATGAATATTGTCTTCTTCATAGGCAACTTCATCTATAGACGCACAAAGGAATATGTCCGAATCTGTATAGGCTTTTTCTGGATCAGTCCAATCACTAGCAAAGGGAAACTCCTTTTCCACAAAGATAACATATCGAGAAATAAGCATTTTATGCTCATCAAGATCATACACTAACCAACCTTCCTTCTCAAAAGGATAACCCAAAAAAAAAACACATCGTCTGCTTCGACAAGCAAGTTTATCATTATCTCTTCGAGAGTAATGAACATAACACAGATAACCAAAAACTTTAATGTGTTTGTAGGAAGGAGGTTTTCCAAAAAGAATTTCATAGGGGGTTTTTCCATTCAACAATTTGAAGGGGTACGATTAATAAGGTGCCATGCTGCTAATACACACTCCCCCAAAAATTTCACCCGTAATTTTGCTTGAAACATTAAAGCACGAGACACATTCAAGATATGCCTATGCTTCCTCTCCACCCTCCCATTTTTTTGGGATGTACGAATGCAAGTGGTGTGATTCTCAATGCCATTTTTAATAAAATATTTTTCTAAACAAGTAAACTCCGTCCCATTGTCACTCCTAATTTTCTTGACAAGTTTATTAAATTGTCGTTCGACCATGAAAAGAAATTTTTTTAAGATTTGAGAAACACCACTTTTGAACTTAACCAAGTAAACCCACACGGCACGAGAAAAATCGTCCACAATGGTCAAAAAATAAATGGCTCCACACATTGCAGGCTTTCGGTAATCACCCCAAATATCACAATGAATTAAATCAAAAATTTCAATAGAGTTATTGTCACTAAGCAAAAACTTGTCTCTACTTTGTTTAGCTTGGCAACAAATCCCGCAAACGTCTTCATTAATACTACTACGACTAATAAAAGGCAATAAACCAACCACTTTACTTTATGGATGTCCAAGTCGCTGATGCCACAAGTGATAGCTTCCAGATTCTCTGATGTTGCAAGCTTGCGTCCCTGTTGGTCCCCTCAAGTAATATAACCCCCCGTCTTGTTCACCCGTTCCAAGCAAAATCTTCATGGCTCGGTTCTGTATAACACACAATTTGTTAGAAAAGTGCACTCTATGATTGGAATCATTAAGTAATTGAGAGACAGATAAAATATTGCAGTTGAATGTGGGGGCATATAGAACGTTTCTTAAATGCAGATGTGATCCGATGGCAACATCTCCTTCTTTCGTGGCAATCATGTATCTTCCATTCGGCAAACCTATGTGGTTAGCCTCAATATGTCGTACATTTTCCAGCAGAGCAATGTTGCATGTTATGTGTCGATTAGCTTCACTATAGACAAGCCAAGGCTCATTATTTGTCTTACCATTCATTCTTTCAGTTGTGCGGTCAGTTGCGCGATCAGTTGTCTACACATACTCCTTGAAGTGATTCAATTGTTCAGGCATGAACCCCAGCAAGCCAGCCTTATCATCATTTGTCATTCCAGCAGCTCCCTCTCCGCTGGTATGCACCGTATTGACTCGTGGATTGAATGTGCTTTAGTGTCTTCCCGTAGCCGAAGTGTTTTCGCCTCGTTCCTTCGTGTTCCTCAAGCGCTGTTCTCTCCACCATTCTGGATACCTCACCAGCCTGTAGCATGTAACTGCATCATGTCCCTTCTTCTTGTAGTGAGAACAAACAATACTGCTCACCTCCTTTCTTTTCATCTTCGAACCAGTTGTGCGATCAGCTGTGCGCACACTCGTTCCCACAACCGTCTGTACAACAAAGCTAGCTGGTGCGGGATAGTCTTCATGCACGCTACCCCGAACTCTTTCTTCCCGTGCAACATGGAATATGCCTTATTAACATTAGGCAGGGGTTCTGTATTCAATATGGAGGATTTTACGTTTTCAAACTTCGGTGTGTCAAGGCCCATAACGAATTGATGAACCCTCTCGTCTTCACGTCATTGGACTAACTTCGTACTGATGTTGCACCTGCACCCCGCACATGAGCAAGTCAGGAGTGCGTCAAAGTCATTTAGATCGTCTCATAGTTTCTTCACACGACCAAAGTAGGCCGCCACGCTTTCACCTTTCTGTTGTTTGCAGTTTACTAGATTCGCCTTCAATTGTTGAACCCTAGGTCCGTTTCCAACCGAGAATATTTCCAGCAAATCATCCCACAATGTCTTTGCATCATCCACATGGCTCACCGTGGAACGAAGGCCTGGCTCAATGGTGTTAAAGATCCATGAAACCACCATTGAGTTCACAGTTTGCCAAAGTTTCAATTCATCTTTCATGGTAGGTTTTTCAATGGTTCCATCAATGAAGGTTGTTTTTGTCTTAGCCCTCAATGATCCCTTGAAAACCCTAGTCCATTCTTCATAATTATCGCCCTTTAATTGGACGTGAGTGAGAATCATACCCATATTGTCACTTGTCGAAAGAAAGTATGGAGAGCACCTCTCATTCATGGCTTTCTTCTCTCTGCTAGCTTCGGTAGTCATGGCCGGACCTAAAGAAGCTCTGATACCAAGTTAAGAATCGAAATTATGTAAAGGAGAATATATTATTCACTTATTCCTTGAACCATACAATTGATACAACCCTATATATATATATATATATATATATATATATATATATATATATATATATATATATATATATATACACAACATTCCTACTTGGAGAAGGATTCTAACATAACTAAGACTTATCATATACTCCCTCTGTCCCACTTCAATTGATACTTATTTCCTTTTTGGTCCGTTCCACTTCAATTGATACTTCCCAAAATGGAAAGGAATCTTCACTATTTACCCCACTCATTCTCTCTCCTATTTTACTTTTTCACTCACAACATTCTCTCTCCTAACTATTCCTCCCACTCATTCTCTCTCCTATTTAATTTTTCATACTCACAACATTTAACTTTTTCTCTTTCTTACATCACTTTTCCTTAATTCCCACACCCAAAAAGTTGGTCTCTATTGAAGTGGGACGGAGGGAGTATTTTACTTTCCTATTTAAAGAAGAAGTCTACCTAAATACATACATCATACTCCCTCCGCCCCGCTAATATTAGCACACTTTCCTTTTTGGGCGTCCCGCTAATATCCGCACACTCCCAAAAAGGAAACTTTATATTAATAAAATATTCACCCAACCCCACTCATTATCTCTCCTACATTATTTTAATACTCACAACACCATTATAATTTATTACACCCTCCACTCATTCTCTCTCCACTCATTCTTTTACACTCACAACATTTTATTAAAATATCATATTCCTTAATTCCCGCGCAAACAGTGTTTGTGCTAATATTAGCGGGACGGAGGGAGTATAAGGAAACAATATTAAAAGGAAAAGGAAAAGATATTGATAAAATATCTTTGTCAATATCTCAACATGTTATCAATTTACGAAAAATAATTTACTTTGAAAATATGCGCAAGTCATTTTATTTATAAAAGTGTGAAAAATATTTTACTTAAAATATTTTCTCTATTTTACACGATGACTATCAAAAACTGAAAAATGAGAAAAATATTTTTCAAAAAATATTTTACACAAACAAACGAAGGGAGACGTGAACTATTAATCAATTGCGTTTATAAACACGCCTCAGTAGGGAGACGTGGACTATTAATCAATTGCGTTTATATACACGCCTCTGCTTTTATGCAATAAATGAAGCTAAGAAAACGATGCCTGGGCAATATAGTCCACCCAATAAGAAGATTCTCTGTCGACTTCACTGCAAGGAATAATGTTATTAAAGTAGGAGTTGTGAGTGGGTAGGAGAGAGAATGAGTGGAGATAATAATAAATTTGAAGAGTGATGTGAGTATGACAAGTGGATCCCATGAATAAAAAAGTATTAAAAAGTTTTCTTTTTAAGAAAGTGTGATTTTAAAGTGAGACACCCAAAATAATAAAATTGATAAGATTTTATGGGACGGATGGAGTATGCAATTTCTATGTTTTTCATGAACCCAATCAAATCAATTTCTTTTTCCTAAATTAATTATGGTGGTTTCAGCTCACTGATATTATCGATAGTCGACAACATTTGATTTTTTTTTAATTAACGAATGTATTAAATTATTAAAATAATGATATTTGAAAATATTTTTTGTGGGATTAAGAATCTACATCTAATCTATTGGTGAAGTCCATTTTTCATCGGTGGTCGGCCACTCATACAATAACTTGTGATTTTTTGAGATTCCTTTGCGGGCGATCGCCCAGTTGCTCACAGGCCGATCGCTCGCTTCTTAAGCGTTCCAAATTATCTATTAATCCTTTTTTTTTCTAAGCAAAAACGACGTCATTTTGTAAAAAAAAAAAAATTGTGGCACCGGTGCACCATCAGGCACACAGTGAGATTCGCCCCTGAAATTAAGTGATTGACATTAAATATAAAAGGGATATCAAATATAGTCGAAATAGAGTTTTTGACATGAGTTAGAGTTTTTAAAATAGGATATTACGAAACTGTCGAAAATTTGGTTTGAGTTTTGACATGTAACATTGGCGGAGCTACAATATAGCCATTAAGGACAACTGTCTACATATACTTTTTCGTTTTCGTAAGTGTAAAATTTAAAAGATAAAAATTACATCGAAAATGACAACCAAAAGAAAAGAGAAAAATATATGCTTAGAATAACGAATACTCCCTCCGTCCCGGTAGAAGCGTCACCCTTTTAGGGGTGGCGCGCAAATTAAGGAAAAGTGTGGGAAGAAAAAATGTTGTGAGTGTAATTTAAAAATAGGAGAGAGAATTAGTGGAGGAAATAGTGAATTTTAAAAGTGTTGTGAGTGTAGAGGAGAGAGAATTAGTGGAGGGAATAGTGGATGGGATAATAAAATATTAATAAAAGTTTTCTTTTTTAGGAAAGGGTGACGCTATAAACGGGACGCCATTTTGGGTAAAAAGTGACGCTTCAACCGGGGCGGAGGGAGTAATAATTTTGGTCTCATTGGTTACAAGTTAATTCAAAGTTTGGCCTTAATCTTACTTGGCAAAATAATTTAGAGATAAATAAGACCAATAATAGTTGAGTTCACATTTTGGGTTATTGACTTTTCTACGGTATAAATCACACCTCCACTATCTGCAGTACAATGAACAGTATCAAGTGTCGAATTTCCCATTTTGCCCTATTACATTTGTCCTTTTCCCATTTTGCTCTTAAAAAATTTTATTTTTTTTTAATTAAAAATAAAATAAAAATACGTGTCCTTGAACACGGACATACACTAGTATTTATACTCCCTCCGTCCCACGTGAATGGACACTTATTTCCTTTTTGGGACGTTCCACGTGAATGGACACTGCCCAAAATGGAAAAGAATATTATTTTATATTCACCCTACCCCACCCACTCATTCTCTCTCCTACTTCACTTTTACACTCACAACATTCTCTCTCCTAACTATTCCTCCCACTCTTTCTCTCTCCTATTTAATTCTTCATACTCACAACATTTTCTTTCACTTTTTCTCTCTCTTACTTTTCCTTAATTCCCACACCCATAAAGTTGGTGTCCATTGACATGGGACGGAGGGAGTATATGGCTGGGTCAAATCAACTTGTGCTTGCTTTGTTAACACGCAATTGATAATGCGTGCCGCCATGAGTTTAGGTTTGTACATTTGTAGTTGATTTGAGTATATTTAATTCTCAAAATCATAAGTATAATTAATTATTTTTTGACAAAAAATATAATAAAAAAAAGGAATTTGCCTCATAAATTTTTTTGGAACAAATCATTTTTCACTAAGTTCCTCATTGTATTAAAATGACCGAAAAGTTCTTTTTACAAGTGAACTTTCAATTTTGCCCTTACAATATTCTGAAAATATAATACAACATTCTGAAAATATAATACAACATTCTGATTTTTTTTAAAAATATAATACAACACTCTGAAAATATAATACAACATTCTAAATATAATATAACAGTCTAAAAATATAATACAACATTCTGATTTTTAAATTTTTTTTTTTTGAAAATATAATACAATATTCTGAAAATATAATACAACATTCTAAATATAATACAACATTCTAAAAATATAATACATTCTGTTTTTTTTTTTTTTTTTTAAATATAATACAACATTTTTTTTGGGGGGGGTGGTATTTTCTTTTAAAATGACAAAAAATTGATACACTCATTTAAAAGAAGAGTAGGTTTTGGGGAAAACTAGTTTCTCCCTAACATTATAAAAAATCTTGTTTTAAAAACCGAAACAAAGGCACGTACAATTTTTTTTAAATAAAAAATAAGACTTTTTATAATATTTGGGAAAACTAGTTTCCCTCAAAATTTTCTATTAAAAGAAACTTATTGGACATAAATTTAAAAAAAAAAATTATGGGGCAATGACCCAAAAAAAAAGTCACAAGGAGAATCGAGAAAAGAAAAAAGAGAAGAAGATTTGGACCAAGCAATTCTGATGGTTTTGGGCCCCTCCATTCTATCCGAAAAATTCTAACACCAATCAATTCCAGGAAAAGGGTTCTGGGTTGAACCCTTTTTCATATGGGTTGATTAAGGATATAGCGTGTTCTTAAGTACTTCTCTTCTCTTATGGATAATTTAAATTACTCCGTAAGTCCCTCCACAAACTACATGTTTATTATTTATGACGAGTATTAATGAAAAATGTTAATAGTGAAATAGATGTGAATGAGTATGAAAATTAAGTTCGGTGAGAGAAAATGAGTAAAAAATAATGATTCGATGAGAGAAAATGAGTAAAAAATAATGATTAAATTATTGTTGTGAGTATAATATGTACTATAAAAATAATAAAATATTTGCATTTTAGAAAGTTTTAGAAAGTACTATGTATTTTGTAAATGACGTCCTATGAGAGAAGTGTATACTCCCTTCCCCCACTAGAATGTTCAAAAATAAAGTGGGTTAAAGAATAAAGAAAAAATGAAAAGGTGATGCGTTGTGATTGTATTTAGGTTGGTGAGAGAGAGAAAGTGGTGTATAAAATAATTAGTTGATGATATCAAAATGGTCAAATCAGCCCAAATTCAAGCAATCGTTTGCTTCGGCGATTGCTAGGCCTGAAAATAAGACAAAACACGTAAACTAAGTCGAAGCTTGACCGGTGAAGGCCCTCCGACGTGAGAATAAGTCACGATT
Organism: Adenophora triphylla var. japonica; assembly: GCA_022495995.1. NCBI lineage: Eukaryota > Viridiplantae > Streptophyta > Magnoliopsida > Asterales > Campanulaceae > Adenophora > Adenophora triphylla. Next base: position 259,693 of record JAFEMH010000980.1, read on the forward strand.
TTGTGGTGAGAAACTAAATTGACAGAGTTTCTGTATGTAAAAAGTAACATACCAAATAATGTGCTATATGGCTTGTATTTATAGGGATGGATTGATAGAATCCATGTTGAATTGAACTTGTAAAGAGATAAGATATAATCCTCAGAGGATTATATCTGTTAAGGAGTCATTGTTTGACTTGAATTGATGTAGGTGGTTACAATCCTGATTGTGTAATAATTGTTGAATCCTTGTTTGATTAGGACTGTTCAATCTGCTTGCCGGGTAGCCGAGGAACACAAATTTCTTATCTCGGCATTTGCATGTAAGCCGAGATGCACGATTTTGCTTCCTCGTCCGTTGATGATCTGCCGACATGTGGATATGTCGAGATGCATGATTTCGTCTCCTCGTCATATGATGATATGCCGAGGTGCGAACTTTTCTCTCCTCGTCATTCATGGCCTCTCGGAGCATGATGAGCCAGGGAGGAAATAGTGGTATGAAGAGCCCGTGACAATGTTAAGGCCGAGGAAGATACCTCTCGACATACGAGGAAGGTCTCCTCGGCGCTCATAATTTATACTAGCAAGTTGGGCCTAGATTAGCCTTGTTGATGACGGTATACGAGACTGAGGAAGCCCTTGGTTGCTTCTCATAACTTGTACATGGATTATGTTTATAGCCCAATCCATTTTGGCCTGACCCGGACAAGCCCATGTTCGTATCTCGGTTTATACTGTTCAGTGGCCCCCGACTTTCTAGCTCGGCCTAGGACGAGGAGAAAGTCATCTCATCCTCGGCTTACGGAATACGAACATGTTTGCCACGCGTCAGAGACGCTTCACTTTGGGCGTCGCTTCATTACCCGCCGGCTATTCGCCATGATGATGAGATGTGGGCCCCCACACCTGACATGTATTGGAAGTTGTGGCGTGCATTTAATACTGGGGCGTCGTAACCGTTAGCCCATTTTCCTTTCGGATTTGACTCGGTTTTAGCGAGTATAAAACCTAAAACCCTTTTCATTTTAACCTTTCCGCACCAGACATATTGAGAGCGTATTGCAAGGATTGAGCGTTAAACCCTCCGGCGAGTTCTTGAGCTTCTCATACCCAGTTTCCGGCGAGCTTGAATTTTCCGATGAAGTTGTTTCAGAGTCTGATTTCAACCGCTTTCCAACCAACAGGTATACGTTTTCTTCCTTTTTATGCTTTTTGTTTATGATTTTGCCATTTCTAAGATTTTAGAAGGGATTTTGATGTAAAAAAACCGCCATTGCTGAGTTTAAAGCTTTGAAGTTCTTGACTTTCTTGGATACTTTTGATTTTCTTTTGAATCTTGTGTGAATTCCCCATTGATCTTTGATTCCCCCTTATGGCTCGTTCTTGGGACCATTCCCCCCGATTCATTTATGGATACCACAAGAGCAACCTGAGAGTTTACCGGAGAGAGAGAGGTCCATGGTTGATGTTGAACTTGGCAGACACAGGAGAGATGTTGAGGAAATATGGCCGTACTCGAGTGTTCATTCAATACCCAGATAACACAAGGATAGACCGGGTTGATTCCTCATCTCATAACATAGTATTGCTTGAGGATAGGGCCGAGATGATGGAGCACATCAATTTGTTCTACCCGTCCTCGGATCACATAGTTCGTGAGCATTTAAGTGGTAAGGCTTCCTCCTCGGCCCATCTGTAATGACGAGGAGGGGTATCTCCCTTCCCCGTCTTGAGATCAGCCATGGACGAGGTAACTTATTTTGACTCCTCGTCTTTTTGCAGATATGACGGGAAGAGGGGGAGAAACCTCCTCGTCTGCCAGAATAGTTGACGCCTTTGTTGAAGGTGCTCAAGTTGAAGGCAAGAAAGGCCGGGGAAGGGGAGGCCGAGGTGGTGGACGAGGCCGAGAGAGGCCACCCAAGGCCGGGGACCCCATGTTGGAGAAGCTATATACCACGTACGGGGTGGATAAGAATGAGTATAGGCTGACTTATATCGGCAAGCCTGTTTTTGCCACTGATGACAAGGAGTATAGATTCTACTACAACGAAAACGACAACCACCTCCATTTCTATTTCAAGCAATTTCAGCAGGGACTTCGTCTCCCACTGGACCCGTTTATCAACGAATTCCTGGGTGATGTGAGGGCTGCCCGGCCATGCTGGGAGCTAACGGGACTCGGGTCCTTGTTAGTTTTATTGTTCTTTGCCGTAGCTTAGGTTACAAGCCTACCATGGGAGCCTTCCGTCACTTCTTCCAGATAAGCTATGTGAAGGGTAGTCGCCTCCTCGTCCTACGGAGTGAACCCAAGAATCCGAAAGTTATACTCCCTATGTCTAGCAAGGTTGGAGGCTGGGAAAACCATGTCATCAGGGTAAAGAGCCGAAGAGGCTGGGAATTCCCCTCTCCTGCCGATGTGCCAACTTCGTCGGGTTCAGTGCAGAAGTATGGGTGGACCAAGGACCTGATCAAGTGCCTCGAGGAATTTGCCGAGGTCGGGCTCCTTGACTGGTTGGCCTTAGAATCCAACGAGCGGTACTATGTCTAGGCCGGGTTGATGCCGGGGCCGAAGGACGGGGTGGTTTCCCTTGTTACTGTTAAAAGGGGAAGACGTTTCAATGACCGGAGAACGCACCCCGGCCTTGTCTTTCATGAGGATTGTGCCAGGTGTAAGCTTCCTCCCGTCTATCAGTGCCTTAGAGAGGCTGATGTAGCAGGATGTAATTGTTTTTCCCTCGTCATTGATACTTGAGTTTTGTGATTGTGTTTTAATCAACTTTGTAATGAAACTACATCCTCCTCGTCCTTGCAGATTTATCCCCCGAGCAAGAGGCCGAGCTCGAGATGGAACAGCTGAGTGCAGTTGAGCTGATCAAGAGGAAGAGAAGGCAGGCCAAGAAATCGGCCTTGATAGAAAGGAAGGAGGAGTCTAACCACCGTAACCTCCTCCTGAGTGCCAAGGGTGACCAACCCCTTCCCGTCAAACTGCACGGGGAAGTGGAAGCCGAGGAGGGGGCCTCTGAAGAACAAGTTAATCCTTCAACTACCGAGGGGCATAGCCCCCATGTTGATGTTGGTGTGGAAGAGGTGGACATCTCATCAACCGAGGACACCGACCTCGTCCAACGGCGCTCTGGCTCCAAGAGGCCCCAAGGTACTTCTACCGAGGAGCCCCAAGCCAAGCGAGCTGCCGTGGAGCCCTCCAATCCCCAAGCTCCTCCCGTCCTCACCATCTAAACTGTTAAAAACCATGAGGATGCCGAGGAGCTCTCCCGGTGTATGGTGGCAAATGTCCCACGTTTGAGGGGCATCCCTCTTCAGAACAGGAAGGGTCCTTTGCTGAGATTGGGCCGAGCTCCCGTTCAACGGGCCTTGGACGAGGAGGCTTATGAGGAGCTTGTCCGAGAGAAGCCGAGCAAGGAGAACTTGCTGTGCCGCAAGGGACTTTTGCTTGCCGAGGTAACTATCTCGTATCCTTAGTCTCGTTGATTTCGTAACTTTATACTTGCTAAGATACCTGATATTGATCTATCTTGCAGTTTGCTACTATCACGGCCTACGAGAACGTCCTGGCCAAGAATACGGACAAGCAATTGCATGAAGCTAAGGCCGCCCAGAAGAAGGGCGAGACCGAGAAGGCTGCCTTGGTCGGGCTACTGAAAGCCAAGGATGCCGAGCTGGAGGCTGCTCAGGCTAAGGTAGAAGCCGAGGTGAAGAGAGCCGAGGAGGCTCGCGGGCAAGCCCAGGAGGCCCACATTAAAGCCGAGGAACATCTCCGGCAGAAGGATGTCGAACTGGCTGAGGATAGGAGGCTCAAGGCCGAGGTCCAAGTGAGGGCCGAGAAAGCTGAGGCCAAATGCCGAGGTCTGGAAGCCACCCTTCCTGCGAGGGAAGAGGAGGCAGTTATCCGCTTCAAGGACAGCCATGCTTTCCAAGGCGCTGTGGACTCAAAGACGGCCACGATGTTCGAGGATGGATACCTTCACCTGGCTCGTCGTCTACTGGATGACTCCTCCCTTGGTTTGGACGTGAACAAGATTGCTCGTCTGATCAGCCAGGATTAGTTCGATAAGGAAGCTAGGGCCTTCCACCATCTCGTCCCCTATTCTGAGTATAATTTGGCTATCATTGCCAGGGAAGATGTCCGGGCTGGCCGAGAGGCTTGGGTGCCCCCGTCAGTTGATCCCGGCAATCTCCAAGCCCTGGTGGAGGCCATTGAGGACGAGGGGATGGAAGTCAAGGCCGAGGGAGGAGATGCCGAGGAAGCTGAGGCCCAAACTGACCAAACTATCCCTCCTCCCCCTGATGCTGCCATCGAGGAGTTCCTGGAAAAACCTTTTGAAGACGCACAACAGCCTTAGGATTTCTTTTCATTTTTCTTCTTTTGTAATAGCTGGTAGGACTTGTAATTTCTTTTGAAATATTAATGAACAAATCCTTTTGTTTCAATTCATGTCATGTTGTTTAATGAATTGCTCGAATGCTTGTTTGTGGGTATTGTACAAGTCTCGTTCTTGGGAGGAAGTCGAGGAGGGTCCCTCGTCCCCCGGTTATGAAGTGAGTTGTTAGGCCGAGGTGGAGTCCCTCGGTCCTGACTGCGTTTTAAGTCGTATAAGCCGAGGAAGGGGCTCCTCGACTTTGACTGTTGTTTTCTTCTTTTTCGTCTCCTTATGCCGAGGAAGATGACTCGTGCACAGGTTTCAGACGTGATGCCTTTTAGTCGTAGTGACAGGGTGTTTCCTTTCCTTGACGTGAGGCAAGTCAATAGGCCGAGGAGAAGTCCTCGGTCTTGACTGTTTGATCCTTACAATCCTTGAATCGAGGCGGACCCTCGTCAGGATGTAAGGTAAGCCAGTAGGTCGAAGGAGGATCCTCGTATTGGCTGTTAGGAGCCTACAATCATTGAGTCAAGGCGGACCCATGTCAAGACGTAAGGCACGTACTTTGAAGATTCGGGGATAAGACCCTCATCTTACGGTGTTAGTGTCAAGAGTTGATAGTTGCCTTGCATGTTGGAAGAAGTTGCTTTCTTAAACTGAAATGTGATTACATCGAAGTGCAATCCTATTAAACTAAGAAGTAAAAGACTGAAAACGGTAAACTAATCTATTACAAAATGAACTTAGACTAATGATAATATTTTCGAAGATTGTCGAAATGCCATGGATGCTTGAGATCCTTCCCCTCCTTAGTCTTCAATCTGTAGGTCCCCTCTCGAATGATTTGAGTGATGATATAGGGACCTTCCCAATTTGGGGAGAGCTTATTTTGTTCTGCCTTCCGACCAGTTGCCTCAATTTTTCTAAGTACCCAATCGCCTACTTGGAATACTCTTCTGATGACTCTCTTGTCATGATATGCCTTGGTCCTTTGTTTGTAGTTTACCATCCTCATCTGTGCAGCTAGTCGTTTTTCATCTATCAGGTCTAGGTCTAGGAGCCTATTAACCTTGTTGACTTGCTCATCGTAGTGGGAGTTTCTCACAGTTGGAATGGCCATTTCAGCTGGTGCCATAGCCTCAGAACCGAAGGTTAATGCGAATGTGGTTTCCCCGGTTGGCCCCCGGGTAGTTGTGCGAACAGCCCATAAGGCTAGGGGAAGTTCGTCCAACCATCTACCCTCGCGTCCTGCAAGGTTCTTGGTAAGGGCTGTTAGGACCAGTTTATTGGCAGCTTCTGCTTGACCGTTGCCTTGGGGTCTGCTAACTGATGACTTTGCGTGGCGGACTTTGACTTTTCCCAATTCTTCTGTAAATGCCGTAGAAAATTGGAATCCATGATCGGAAACAATTGTGTGGGGGAGGCCAAATCGGCACCAGATGTAGTTGTGGACGAAGTTGATTGCGTTCTCTTCTATTATCTTGGATAATGCCTTTGCTTCTATCCACTTGAAGAAGTAATCAACAGCTACTATCACGTACTTGCAATTACCACGGGCGGGAGGGAAGGGCCCGATGATGTCGATCCCCCACATATCGAACGGCCACGTAGGTATTACAAGTGTTTGCTCAACTGCTGGCAGTCTAGGAATGTCAGAGAATCTCTGGCACTTGTATCATTTTCTAACATAGGCGTGCGCGTCCTCCCTCAGGTTTGGCCAATAGTAACCTAGCGAGATGATCTTGTCAGCTAAGGTTCTGGCCCCCGGGTGTCCGCCGCAAACACCTTCATGTACTTCTGCCAAGAGGTTCTCAAGTTCCTTAGGATAGACACACCTTAGCAGGGGCATGGTGAAAGATCTTCGGTAGAGGATTCCGTTCATTACAGCGAACCTTGGTGACCTCTTCTTAATGAGTTTGGCTTGTGCTTCATCTTTCGGAAGTTGGCTCTTCTCGATATAGTCCATGTAGTTATCGATCCAACATCTCTCCTCTCCATCTAGGAGCATGATTTGTAATCTTTCATACGCAGGTTCCTCAGCAAAAACTGCGTATGGATTGGTCTTAGACTTAGACACATCCATAGTCGCCAGTTTAGATAGAACATCTGCGATTTGGTTATCTTCCCTGCCAATTTGTTTGAGTTCGAAGAATTCCATCTTCTTTGTCATGTCTAGGACAAGGTCTCTATATTTGGTAAGGGTGGGATCTTGGGTGTTACACTCTCCCTTTACTTGTTTGACAATGAGCTGGGAATCACAGAATGCCGCCACCTTAGTTGCTCCGTAGAAGGAAGCCAACTCGATACCAAATATCAGAGCCTCATATTCAGCTTGATTGTTAGAGGCAGGGAACTTGAATCGGATGATGTCTTGCATGGTGTACTCTCCTTCCGGACTTGCTAGTACAACTCCAGCTCCGCTTCTTTCCTTTGTAGCTGATCTGTCCATGTACAAGATCCAACAGTTGACTGGGAGTTCGATGGGAGACTCTTCCTCTTCCGTAGCATTTTGCTTACGGGAAGTGGGGAGGTGTTCACCCATAAAGGCGATCTCAACCATGAAGCCAACCAAAGGCTGTGCCAGGAGGGTCTTCCTTGGTTGGTATGTGATATCAAACTCAGTAAGAGCGATAGACCAATTCAGGAGACGTCCGGAGCCATCCAACTTATGTAGGATTTTCTTCAGTGGTTCGTTGGTATACACAGTGATAGGATGTGCAGAAAAGTAGGCACGTAGTTTCCTTGAGGCAATAACTAGTGCGTACGCTATCTTTTCCACGTTGAAATATCTGCTCTCCACGTCAGACAATTCCTTAGAGACATAGTAGACGGGCTTCTGCGTTCCTCCTTCATTTCGAACTAGAACAGCTGCGACAGCATGATCAGTGGCAGCTAGGAAGACGTACAGCATCTCACCGGCAATCGGGCTGCCAAGCAAGGGAGGGGAACCCAAGTACTCCTTCAACCGGAGGAATGCCTTGGAGCATTCAGGAGTCCAGGAGAAGCTCTTGGTACCCTTCAATACCTTGAAGAATGGCAATGATTTTTCGGCGGATTTGGCGATGAATCTTCCAAGTGCTGCTATTCTTCCATTTAATCTCTGAACCTCCTTGATGCTGGTAGGTTCCTTCATATCAATTAGTGCCTTGATCTTTTTGGGGTTCACCTCAATTCCCCTTTGTGATACCATGAAGCCCAAGAACTTTCCAGCTGTCACCCCAAATACACACTTACTTGGGTTTAGCTTCATGTTATTGGCTCGGAGGTTGCTTATCGTCTCTTCCAAGTCAGGGGTGTGACTACCCTCCTTGGTCTTAATGACTATGTTGTCAATGTAGGCCTCCATGTTGCGGCCTATCTGTGTGCCAAATACTTGATTCACCATTTGTTGGTACATGGCACCCGCATTCTTGAGCCCAAAGAACATCATGACTTAGCAGAAATTTCCCCCAGGTGTTTGGAAAGCCGTCTTCTCGATGTCCTCTTCCGCCATTTTGATCTGATGATAGCCTGAATAGGCATCTAGGAAACTGAATGTCTGGTGTCCAGCAATGGAGTCAACCAATTTGCGATTCTGGGGAGAGGATAACTGTCTTTAGGGCAGGCTTTGTTAAGATCGGTAAAATTGATGCACATTCGCCACTTTCCATTTTGTTTCTTCACCATTACCACATTGGCCAACCAAACAGGGTACTTTACTTCAAGAATGATTCCGGCGCTATGTAATTTCTGTACTTCTTCTTTGATAGCTTCCTCCTTGTCTCTTGCGAAATTTCTCCTTGTCTATGCGATCATTTTTGCCAATGGATCAACTTCCAAGCGGTGGAGGGCTACTTCTTCATTGATTCCCTCATGTCTTCGACTCTCCAAGCAAAGACGTCGAGACTGCTTTTTAAGAGGGAGATGATCTCTTCCTTCTCTTCCGAAGATAGCTGGCCCCCGAGTTTAATTTTTTGTTCAGGATAGTCAGGATTGATGACTACCTCCTCCAGTTCATCCACAGGTTCCATTTCCGGACCGTCTCGAAATTCCAGAGACTCGATAATAATTTCTCTAATTCTCCTACCTTCATTGTTATTCACGTTGAGGCCCTCTTCTTCCATTAGTTCATCAACGTCAAGCGGATCAACCGTACTCAAGTCATGGTTGGCCCCCGAGTTCTGGCCGTTGACGAGAATGGGATCTACCTCAGAGACGGATGGAACTATGCCATGGTCAGCTGCAATTTCTAGGACCATAGGCTCTTCATCTAGGACCTCACGGATATAGCTCACCCTAGAGCTGGTATGAGTAGTTTTCAGAAATTTAGATATTTTGATATTGTCCTCAGGGGTATCTATCTCCACGCTTTTGGATTTCTTCCGGCTATGTATGACATGTTCCAAGAAGTCTTTGGCGGTTGCCCTCACGCATCCAATTCCAACACGAGTAGGAAATTTTATACGTTGGTGAGGAAGGGATGCGACCAGTCCAAGTTTGGCTTGACTTGGAATGCCAAGTATAGCGTGATGGTCACTTGTCAGATCCATGACTACGAAGGTAACAGTAGCCGTGGATCGGAAGGGATGTTCGCCAATTTCAAGTTCCAGCTCTACAGTTCCCTTGGCGCCAACTTTGTGGTTGGTGAAACCTTCCAACCTTCCGTGATAGGGCTCTAGCATGGTGTCTTTCAAGCCCATCTGTTGGAAAGCAAAGTAGTACAGGATATCACGGGAGGCCCCCGTGTCAACGAGCAATATTTCAGACTCCACATTATCAATTCGACCCTTTACAACCAAGGGTTGTTCACGGGCAGCACGGCTCCCTGCCAATTCGTTAGGAGAAAAGCTAATGACCTCTTCCGCTTTATGAACCCAAGACGGAACATGGTATTCCTTGCTTCGTTCATGGATTTGGTTTCTTAGCTGTCTGGTAGAGACTGTCTCTTCTCGAATCACATACAACTTGGCCCTAGGAGGCCTTTGTTCTCCCTCTTCGCTTTTATCATCATCTTCACTTTCCTCTTCCTTCCGTTTTCGCTTGCCATCTTTCTTCATGACGTAGCGGTCCAGCTTTCCCTCGTCAACCTACCTTTGGATCATTTTTTTGAGGGCATAACAGCCTTCAGTATTGTGACCATGGTCCTTGTGGAAATCACAGAATTTGGAAGTGTCACGAGGGAACTTCGGTTTGTTGCTCAATGGACGGGGTGGGGGAGGTTCACTAACTACATGATCTCCGAGATGGGTTTGGTGAGAGGGGTAAATACTTCAAGCTTCTCAGTACTCCTCGTTCTATTCTTGCCTTTGGATCCCTTACCATTCCCATTATCATTAGAAGTGTGGCGGGTGCCAGTCACCTCTAGTTTCGCCTTGTCAGATCCCTTTCTCTTGCTCTTATCCTCAGCCATGGCAATGGCATAAGCCACGTTGTACAAATCAGCCTTGGATTTAGGTTCTCGGGCGGAAAGTTCATAGACAAGGGGGCCGGATCTCAATCCAGAATTAAAACAAACAATAATCTCCCTGTTAGTAAGGCTTTCTTCTACTTGTTCCGCCATCTTACGGAATCGATTGTAATAACTGAGGGTGGTTTCGCCTTTTCCTTGCTCGATATTGGCAAGGTCGGTCAGTCTCATCTTCCTCCTTCCTGCTGTAGCAAAGTGGTCCAAGAACATTCTCATCATGCCTCTCCAGCTATCGATGCAACCTTTTTTCAGCTCACGGAACCAGGTCAAGGCTGTTCCGGAGAAGGTGCTCACGAAAGCTTTACAGAGCATGTCGTCAACTTTGGTGAGGAGGTTCATGGTTTGTTCGAAACTTTGCACGTGGTCCTTTGCGTCTATGTTTCCGTTGTACTTTTCAAAACTCGGGACCTTAAAATGGGGATTTTGTGGTTCAACAGTTATCCTCTGGGAGAACGGACAAGTGGACCAGTCGTAGTCATCATTATCAACCTTTTTTCCCATCTCCATGTCATCAAGTCTCTATTTTAGGAGTTCCCATTGTCTGGCGTCCACTCCCTTATCAGTGCTAGAGTGAGTGCTGCGTTGGGAGCTACGGGTTGACTTATCTCTAGGGCGGTCATTCACCCTACTGTGTCCCACATCGTTTCGGTGACTGTCACGTCGTTTACATGGTGCTTTATCATGTCTTGGCTCTAACTCTTAGCTACCAAGTATCATTCTGTATGGTTCGGGAGTTCTCGGCCGTACAAATTCATGAGGAAGAGGACGGGGAGAGTCTCTCCGAGGACGAGGAGAATCATGCCGAGGTCGATGTGGGTGGGGTGAGCCAGGGTGACAAGGCGCCATGACGAGACGAGGAGGGGACAGCCGCTTGGATAGACTAAGCCTCGTCCTTAAATCCCGCGAGTTCACTTCTTGTTCCTTGGAGCTCAACTGGCTTCTCAGGTTAACCACCTGGTCTTTTTTCTGATTGAGATGCCGAGGACGGGGAGGATCTCGGAGGGCCTTCTTAGGTTGTATAGAAGGATCGAGGGGAGGACCTCGTCGCTCACCCTGCTCCCTTCCACGAGAGTTGCCCATCGATGGCAGCATGAATTCAGCCATGGAATTGTCTGGATCCAATTGCAAAAGAGCAGCCTGTGTTTCATACATCCTTTGTAATGTCTCCATCTGTCTATGTAGCAACGTACGTCGGTCAACGGGCTGAGTGCTTTCAACTTGACCGACGTCGACGTTCTTCATCGCCTTCCTTCCCATTCGTTTCCCCCGAGGACGAGTAGGACGAGGGGGATTGGCTCCTGCCTCCTCGGCATTTGGCTGTCCCATGGAGCGGAGAGTCATGGCGAGGGGAGGTAGCCCTTCAGGCTGAGGAGGTGGACCTCGTTGGTTTGGGTCTGTTCCTCAGCAGTAACACTTGTAAATCGTTCGTCCTCCATCGCAAATCAACAATTGTAATAAACAAATTACCAATCGGACGAATTTTCAATAATCAAGATTTCCAGCCAAACTTTGGAACAGAATTCAACGCAGACTCAAAATCTCTAATTGCGATTTTGACAACGCCAAATTTTCTGGCCAAAACGTTTGTTCCAAGCAAAAACTGGGCAAATTCCGGCTGAATCTGCAGAGTTCGGCCAAAATTGGAACAGAGCAAAAACGGAACAGATTTTTCCGTTGAATTAAGAACAAATTTAGCAAGAATCAGGCTTTACGCGAGCTTTTTTCCAGGCCAAACAAAGGGTGTTTGAATCAATTTCCCGTCAATGGAACCAATTGATGATGCCAAAATCGTCAAATCAGCCCAAATTCAAGCAATCGTTTGCTCCGGCGATTGCTAGGCCTGAAAATAAGACAAAACACGTAAACTAAGCCGGGGCTTGACCGGTGAAGGCCCTCCGGCGTGAGAATAAGTCACGGTTTTGTGGTGAGAAACTAAATTGACAGAGTTTCTGTATGTAAAAAGTAACGTACCAAATAATGTGCTATATGGCTTGTATTTATAGGGATAGATTGATAAAATCCATGTTGAATTGAACTTGTAAAGTGATAAGATATAATCCTCAGAGGATTATATCTGTTAAGGAGTCATTGTTTGACTTAAATTGATGTAGGTGGTTACAATCATGATTGGGTAATAATTGTTGAATCCTTGTTTGACTAGGACTGTTCAATCTGCTTGCCGGGTAGCCGAAGAACACAAATTTCTTATCTCGGCATTTGCATGTAAGCCGAGATGCACGATTTTGCTTCCTCGTCCGTTGATGATCTGCCGACATGTGGATATGACGAGACGCATGATTTCGTCTCCTCGTCATATGATGATATGCCGAGGTGCGAACTTTTCTCTCCTCGTCATTCATGGCCTCTCGGAGCATGATGAGCCAGGGAGGAAATAGTGGTATGAAGAGCCCGTGACAATGTTAAGGCCGAGGAAGATACCTCTCGGCATACGAGGAAGGTCTCCTCGGCGCTCATAATTAGGGCATTTATACTAGAAAGTTGGGCCTAGATTAGCCTTGTTGATGACGGTATACGAGACCGAGGAAGCCCTTGGTTGCTTCTCATAACTTGTACATGGATTATGTTTATAGCCCAATCCATTTGGGCCTGAACCGGACAAGCCCATGTTCGTATCTCAGTTTATACTCTTCATTAGTAGATAATTGTTATAAATAGGATATGTGAGGCCCACAAATAAAAACTTCAATTTTGTGATTATGAACTTTCGATTAATAAAAACTTTCAATTTTGTGATTTTGAACTTTGATTAAGCAACAATTTTTTTTGAACATTTGAATGGATCAGAAGGTGTGTAGTTTGTAGTGTACTAGTATTAACCCCGTCAAGGATACGGAGTGATGCCTACCTGCTTGCGGTATTACTAAATTAATTTTTTTCTTCTTTAATTGAAATCGTCGTGCTAGTAAAAAAAAATATTAAATCCCAAAAAAATAATTCAAACTAAGTTTTTATTTATTATTATAACTGATGCTGCAAGAATCGTGCTAATCAATCTCCGTCCACGTGGCAAGACTGTTCACTTGGCTCCTTGACCTGAAACACAGAACCCACGACTAGCCGGAATGGTCTCCGGTGAAGACCATCGGGCGTGAGAGTAAGTATGGTGTATGAGAGCTCAAATATTATAATGAACAAGATGTATTCAAAATAACAAAGAGCAATTACCTTGGAATGGTTGATGTTGCCTTGTATTTATAGTTGTTGATGAGAGATATAATTGTAGTAGGATTGTATGAAATCCCTTAATTTGAGGAACAGATACGTATTTAGAGATCTGATCCATAAATAACTCCTGATTTGTAGGAAGTCTCGTCACGCAAAGAATTGTAGGTACGCCAGGACTCTGTAGGTCGACGTAAAGATGTAGGTCGAGGTCGCCTGTTGGGTCTAGGTCGACTTGACTGATGGGTAGGGCTGGACTGTACCCGATTAGTATATGGATCGTATAGTCGGACCAAGCTAGGTCAGGACCAAGTAGGTCGGACAATGAGCTTAAGTCGACTGATCATGTTGATGGGCCTTAGGCCTAGTAATAATTTGGGCCTAACCCACTGAGAATCGTGGTGGCAATAATAGGTTGAGGATTGGGCTTTACTCGCTGGGCCTAGCTCGACACTTTTAGTCCGTTCAGTGGCCCCCAACTTTCTGAGTTGACTTTGTCGACCAGGAAGTTAAAGAAATTTTGATGAAGCTTGAAGTGGCTAGCAAGTCGACGCTTGAGTTGATATTTACTCGACTAATAGTGACGTGGCTCCATCCTGGTTGTTGGTTGCTGAACGGTTAGATCTGGAAGAACGCCATTTTTCCGTAATCATTGTAATTTTGACGCTTGAAAAACTGCTTCGGGAACCGTTTTCCACATTTAATTAGGAAAATAAACGTTTGAATTTTCTTTTTTCCTTCTCAATTACGAAAAATACAAATATCCAAATCCTTCTCCTTTTCGAATTTTTTACTTTCTTCAAGCTTTCGTATTTCTTTGGCGACAGCAGCGAAGCAGCAACTGGATTTATTGGGGCTTTCGTCTTCTGCAATAACCCTTCCTCATTCAAACTGATTAAGGTATTCTTCTCGCCTTCTTGCATTAGGGTTTAATTTCTGCTTATTACTTGATTTCACCATGGCAAGGACCTTTAGTAGTGAGCCAGGAGCTTGGTATGGGTATTTCACCGTTAACCACCGGGTATACAAACATATAAGCGGAGTGTGGAGAGAGATGTCCTTGAATGAGTGTGCTTCCATCTTGACAAGGTGTGGGCTGACTTTTGGTGAAATAGGACTGCCCATAGGAGAGGACGTGGGAGATTTAGGAATTGACGACTCAAATGTTGTATCTTTTCATCTCTTCCATGAATTGCTCGACCACATATCATTGTTTTATGTGAAGGATCCTAGTAAACCTTCCTTCCTTAGGAATTGAAAGGGTTTCCCAGGGGAATCTAGGTCGCCCTTAGGTAGGTCGCCTGAATATGATCATAGGTCTGATTCCCCTGCTTCCTCTTCTTCTTGTACAGATATGGCAGCTCAGGAGGGAGCTACAGCATCTACTTCTTCAAGTCCACGGATTGTGGATGCATTCGACTCCTTAGATGTACCGGGGAGGAATGAAAGAGGCTATGTACCTTAAAGACCAATTCGAGGGAAGAGGAACTTGGAATCTCGAGTTGCCATGGTCTATGATTTCTTTGAGGTAGATAGGAATGAATTTAATGTGACTATCTACAGCAAGAAGGTGTTCATGTCTCGGTTCCGTAGTACGTTTACTAAAGATTCCACTAGGGTGGCTTTCTTCTAAGGCCAATTCGAGGTTGGCCTGAGGTTGCCATTAGATCCCTTCATTAATGAATTCTTGGAGTGCATGGATGCTTTGCTTCTTCAACTGGGAGCTAATACTTGTAGAGTCCTGGTGTGTTTTATCATGGTGTGTAGGTTTTTTGGCTATGAGCCTTGTATGAGAGTCTTCAGGGAGTTCTTCAGTGTCAAGGTTGATAATACTGACATGGGAATTAGCACCCCTTCTAAGCCCAATGCCCCTAAGCTGTTTGTCAACCTTCCCAGTAAGGTGAGTGGTTGGAACTCCCACGTGATAGTGGTGGAGAGTAGGTTAGGATGGGAATCCCCCATGCCCAATACTGGATCCAAAGTTGTAAGAGAGGAGGATTATTGGGAGCCGCATTGGTACTTTGATCTGTATAAGAGATTAGTGGAGGTGGCCGATAAGGGCCCCATCAGTTGGGACATTTTGGGGACTACAAAGAACAACTACATCCAAGCTGGGATGATAGCTGGTGAGGGGGAAGTGGTGCCTCTGGTCCCCATTGTAAGGTGCATGAGATATCCTGATTGGGTCACCCATGCCTTGGGTAGATTTGAGGAGAAATGCCAATTCTGCCAGAGGACGCCCAATTACTGTAAAGACCAGGGGGAGCATGTTGGTGGTAAGAGTTTACTCGTATTTATTTCTTAACTCGTCTATTAATTTCTCGTATGTAGAACTTTTTAGCTCGTACATAGAACCTGTTTAAATTGTATATGCAACTCTTAACTCGTAGATAATTTACTCGTATGTAGACATTTGCAGCTCGTACATAGAACTCGTAGCTCATACGTAGAACTTTTATTTGTCACTCTGACCTTTTGTTATCTTGGTCTTGTGCAGTTCTGACCCCTGAACAAGAAGCAAATATGGGTCACATAGTTGGAGTGTCTGACAAGAAGAAGGCCAAGAAGGCTCATGGTGCTGCCAATGCCCGAGCTAACATAGAGAGAGAGAGGCTGAGAAAAGGAATGACTTGATGTCCAAAGACAATGCTGGAATGGTACCAGTGGAGGAGTTTGGATCGGAGGATCCCTTGGAAAGCGGCAGCCAAGCTCGGGGAATAACTGAAGAGGGTGATGAGACAACCTGGTCGATTAGGCCAAGCCCGAGCTCCGATCCAGCCCTTGAGACTACTGCGGCGACCTCTGGACATGGGACTGCTGGGGCTAGTCCTTTGCATGTTGTAAATGTTGATGACGACGCCCTTGATGAAGAGGATGATCGGCCTTTGAACTCTAAGAAAAGGTCGAGAGTCGAGAAGGGCAAGGCTGTCTCTCCAAGCCACCTTCCTCCCCCGGTCTCCTCACCTATGAGCCAAGAGTCCATTGAGGCTCGGATAAGGAACCTGAGTGATGTCCCCCCTCTCAGTGGGGTTAACAGTTTGAGCCACCATTATCCAGAATTAGGCTTTGGGCAAGTTGTGGTCAGGAGGGCAATAGATGTCGACATGCTTGCCCATTTTGCTGACAAGGGGATGACCCCTGAAGAGTTTTCTGCTCGATCCGGCTTAGTGCAGAGTGAGGTTAATTTATGTTTCCCCCATCTGTTTGGTGTTTACTCTTTTGATCGTCACTTTAGTTTCTGAGTCTTTGTCTAGCTAACCCTTTAACGATTTCCTGTAATGCAGTCCCTTACCATGGTGGAGCAAGCCAAGAGCTCTTGGAGGGCGTCCATTGAGAGGGAGAAGCTGGCCATGAATCAGTACGCTAAAAAATCTCATGAGCTGACCGAGCTGAAGGAGAAATATAACGATCTGGATGCATCCTTCGACGCCCTCGAGCTCGTTAAGCAGAAGGCACTAGCGGACAAAGATAAAGCATTGGTCGACCTCAAAGCTGCTAAGACCAAGCTTGGTGAGGTGACAACTGAGAGAGATGCTGAACGTTTGGAGCATGAGAAGACGAAAAAAGAGCTTGCAACCGTCTCCCAGATCCTTCAGGAGAGGGATTCATTCTTAACTGGATTGAATGAAGAGCATAATGCTGCCAGGGCCAAATGGAGAAAAGAGCTTCAGGGTGCTTCTAAGGCTGCTGTTGAGACTTTCAAGAGAGTGATGAATACTACAATGCTATTGTCGACAAGGCGAAGGATTTCCTTGATGTAGGCCGACGCCACATGGCTCGCCGAGCTCTAGTGGATCCGACCGCTGAAGTCTCCCTTGAACAGTTAGCCCGATGGGCGTCAGAAGCTCAATATTATATGGCTGCTCGAGGTGGTCATTCGATTGTCCCTTATACTGACAACGACTTGGCCTTCATTGCCCAGCAGGATCAAGAGGACGGTTGTGAAATGTGGGTCGCTCCTCCTTTAGCTCCCAGAAATTTTAATGTGCTTCTCCAGGAGATCGAAGATGCAGAAGATATGGAGGAGGACACTGAAGAGGGGATTGCCCAGGATCAATCCGACCAGGCCAATGACGGGCCAGTCGTTTAATTCTTGTTGATGTAATGAGAATAAGTTCCAAAACAATTTTAATTTTGCTTTGTAAATGTTGATGTCTTGGCCCAGCTTTTTGGGAGGCATTCTTAACTTACAATTTTTTGCCAACTCTAGTCCCGGCCCGTTTTGGGGGACTGAGCCTTTATTTAATCGTAGCTGACCTTTAATGCTTTGTGTTCTGTGCTTTTGATTTCAGCATGAATGTATGTTGAGCTAGTTTTGATAGGACACGCAAGTCACTATAAGCCTTTGATCGGGCTGCTTTGTTGATAACACAGTCGACCTTATACTTGTGTAGTTTTTGAAAACGAGATTGACTAAAAGTCGAGTCTGTTCAAAGGAATGAAGCTGACCAAAGGTCGAGCTTGTTGGGACAAGGTCGACTCAGATGTCGGACCGGTTTAAATGAATGAAGCTGACTAATAGTCGAGCTTTCTAGAATGAGATTGACTTAGATGTCGGACCTGTTTAAAGGAACGAAGCTGACTAAGAGTCTAGCTTGTTAGAACGAGGTCGAGTTAGATGTCGGCCCTGTTTAAAGGAACGAAGCTGACTAAGAGTCGAGCTTTTTAGAACGAGTTCGACTTGGATGTCGGACCTGTTTAAAGGAACGAAGCTGACTAAGAGTCGAGCTTGTTAGAACGAGGTCGACTTAGATATCGGACCTGTTTAAAGGAACGAAGCTGACTAAGAGTCGAGCTTGTTAGAACGAGGTCGACTTGGATGTCGGACCTGTTTAAAAGAACGAAGCTGACTAAGAGTCGAGCTTGTTAGAACGATGTAAAAACGTAACACAATGTTGAATAGAATTGCAACTTAATTGACGTAGAAACATGCTTACATCGAAAATGGAAAGCTAGAACTATAACAAACTCAAACTTGAAAACTGAACTAACTTTAAAGCTAAAGAACTGAACTAGAAGTAATATCTAATAAGGTGAGTAGCATGCCATGGGTGCTTCAATTCTTCACCATCCAAATGAGCGATCATATAGGTTCCCTCTTTAATAATTCAGGTAACGACATAGGGTCCTTCCCAGTTGGGAGATAACTTGTTCACCTGGGTTCTTCTTCCAGTTGACAAGATGCTTCTTAACACGTAGTCGCCCACTTTGAATGCTCTTATCTTCACTTTCTTGTCATGATAGCTCTTGGTTTTTTGCTTGTAATTTACCATCCTTAGATGAGCTGTGTCCCGCTTTTCGTCGACCAAATCCAGGTCGATCATTCTATTGATCTCATTCTGTTCTTAGTCGAAGAGAATTACTCTAGCTGTGGGAAATCGCAGCTCGGCCGGTGCCATGGCCTCTGATCCATATGCAAGAACGAATGGGGTTTCCCCCTAGGCCCCCGAGTGGTTGTGCGGACTGTCCAGAGAGCAAGGGGAAGT
Organism: Adenophora triphylla var. japonica; assembly: GCA_022495995.1. Classification (NCBI taxonomy): domain Eukaryota; kingdom Viridiplantae; phylum Streptophyta; class Magnoliopsida; order Asterales; family Campanulaceae; genus Adenophora; species Adenophora triphylla. Next base: position 278,171 of record JAFEMH010000980.1, read on the forward strand.
TCGTCCAACCAGTTGCTTTTACGACCAACCAAACCAGTTTTCAATGCTGAAAGGACCAACTTGTTCGCTGCTTCAGCTTGTCTGTTGCCTTAGGGATAGGCGACTGATGACTTCCAATGTTTGACTCCCACACTCTTCATTTCATCTTCGAAAGCTTGGGAGAATTGCAGTCCGTTGTCCGTCACTTTTGCTCGAGGTATTCCAAATCGACACCAAATGAAGTCATAGATGAAGTTGATGGCGTTTTCCTCTGTAATCCGAGCTAGTGGTTTTGCTTCTACCCATTTCGAAAAATAATCTATAGCAACGATTACATACTTGCAGTTTCCACGGACAGGAGGGAAGGGTCCAACTAAATCTACTCCCCACATGTCAAAGGGCCAAGTTGAGATTACTGGGATTTGCTCGGTGGTGGGCAGGTGAGGTAGGTTGGCAAACCTTTGGCACTAGTCACACCCTTGAACAAAATCGTGAGCATCAGCCCTCATGTGCGGCCAATAATAGCCCATCGTTATCAACTTGTCGGCTAAAGTTCTGGCCCCCGGGTGTCCACCACATACTCCACTATGTACCTCGTACATCAGCTGGGTAACTTCTTGAGGGTGAACGCATCTTAGCAATGGCTTGCTGAAAGATCTACTGAATAGCTCATCTCCTTGAATAACGTACCTCGGAGCCTTTTTCTTGATAGCTCAAGCTTCTTTCTCGTCATTAGGTAATTCGCCTGTTTCTAAGTAAGCTCGCATTTTGTCGATCCAACACTTATTGTAAGACCATTCTGTACCAGCATCTTCCAGGAATTGGATTTGAACCCTCTCGTAGGCTGGATGTTTGAGGTAAGAGATAGGTTCTCCATGTGGCTCATCTGAAGTAGCCAGTTTCGAGAGTAGGTCAGCCAATTCGTTGTCCTCTCGACCAATCCTCTGAATTTCCCAGAACTCCGGGTCTTTTATTAGTTCTTTCACCAGGTCGCATTATTTGGTTAAAGTAGAATTAAGTACCTCGTACTCTCCTCTGACCTGGTTGACTATCAGTTGGGAATCACAATACGCCATAATCTTGAACGCCCCAAAACATTTGGCGTATTTTATGGCTGCGACCAAGGCTTCATACTCTGCCTGGTTGTTAGAGGCTTCGAACTTGAACCTCAATGCTTCCTCGTAGATCGTCCCTGACTCAGGCTTGATCAACACAATCCCATCTCCACTAACACTCTTCGTTGCTGACCCATCTGAGTATACCTTCCAGCAATCGTCGGGTAAGCTAGTAACGGCTTGAGCCTCCGGCTCCTTTCCCTTAACCTTCTCCTTCTGAGCTCGGTCCTCACTATCTTCCTTGGTGAACGTCAGCTCGACCAATAAATCTGCCAAGGCTTGAGCCTTTAATGCTTTTCGAGGTCGATACTCGATGTCGAATTCTGTGAGAGCAATTGACCAGTTGAGTAAGCGACCTGAATTTTTCGGCTTATTTAGGATCTTTCTTAAGGGTGCATTCGTGAGTACAACAATAGGGTGAGCTAGAAAATAAGCTCGTAGCTTCCTTGAGGCTACGACCAAGGCATATGAGACCTTCTCTACATTGTAATATCTGCCTTCAACGTCGGATAGAGCCTTGCTGACATAATACACAGGCTTCTGAAGCCCCTCTTCTTCTCGAACCAGAATAGCTGCCACTGATTGATCTCCCACATATAGATACACCAACAAAGTCTCCCCAATAGTCGGGCTGCTCAATAAAGGAGGAGTAGCGAGGTACTCCTTGAGCTGTTGGAACGACGAATGACATTCGGCCGTCCACTCAAAATTCTTCGTCCCCCTCAATGATTAGAAGAAGGGGAGAGATCTTTCCGCCGACTTGGCTATAAAGCGACCTAGGGCTACCACCCTACCATTAAGTCACTGCATCTCCTTGATGCTTATGGGCTCTTGCATGTCGACCAACGCCTTAATCTTCTCAGGATTTGCCACAATTCCTCGCTGTGACACCATGAAACCAAGGAATTTGCTAGCTGCTACTCCAAATACACATTTGCTTTGGTTAAGCTTCATGTCGTTTGCTCGTAAATTGGCGAACGTTTCCTTTAGGTCGACCACGTGACGTCTGGCCTTTGTTTTGATGACCATATCGTCAACATAGGCTTCCATGTTTCGGCCAATTTGTGAAGCAAAGACTTTGTTCACCATCCTTTGGTAGGTCGCTCCTGCATTCTTCAACCCGAACGGCATCATGTTGTAGCAGTAAATACCCCCTGCAGCTTGAAAAGCCGTTTTCACAACATCATCTTCGTGCATCTTGATCTGATGATAACCTGAATAGGCATCGAGGAAGCTTAGAGTGGAATGCCCGGCTATAGAGTCGACGAGCTTGTCAATACGAGGCTGTGGATAGCTATCTTTGGGACAAGCTAAATTCAAGTTGGTGAAGTCGACGCACATTCTCCACTTGTCATTAGATTTCTTCACCATAACCACATTAGCCAGCCAGGTGGTATGTGTAGCTTCTTTGATGATACCTGCACTCAAAAGATTTTGTACCTCAAGTTTTATTGCTTCCTCTTTGTCACGAGCGAAACTCCTCAGTTTCTGTGCTTTGAACTTCATGGTCGGGTTAACCTCCAACCTATAGACAGTGACCTCTTTCTTGATCCTCTTCATATCCTCTACTCGCCAAGCAAAGACATCACTGCTCTCCTAAAGTATCTCGACAATCTCTGTTCTTTCCTCAGCTGACAACTGCTTTCCAATCTGGATTTTCTGCTCGGGATAAGAAGGATTTGTCATTACAGCTTCCAGCTCGTCCACAGCTTCCAGCTCCGGACCATCTCTAAATTCCAAGGTCTCGATGATGATCTCTCGATCCCTCTGTCTTTCCTCGGCCCCTAAGTGTGGAGCTTCTTCCACGATCATGCCGTCTAGCTCAGCTGCGATCTCACTGGTGGTGGCCCCCGAGTTATTGTCGATCTGGAGGCATAGCTCGCCTATGAAGACCTGGTCGACCATAACTGCATCTGAATCGACCATGGTGATTTCGGAGTGACGTGTTGACTTAGTCATGACCTCATCATGTGAGCGATAGGTCGACTCTTCCACGCAGGTGATTGTAGATAGTCGAGAAGTTATGGTGACTGACTTTGACATCTTCAAGTACCCCTCAGCAGTTTCAATTTCCAGTTCCCTCTTCTTCCTCGTTCGAAGGACATGGTCAAGATATTCTCGAGCTGTACTTCTTACACAACTGACTCCAGCTAGCGTGGGGAACTTAACTCGTTGATGGGGGATTGAGGCCATCATTCTAAGTGCGACCTGGCCAAGGATACCCAATATAGCAGCATAATCACTATTTACGTCAATGACAATAAAAGTTACCTTGGAGACTGCTCTGAAAGGATGTTGGCCTATGCCGACATCCAACTCGATCTCTCCCTTAGCATCGACCCTGTTGTTGGTGAAGCCTTCCAATCTACCATCATAACGTTTGAGCTACTCCTCTGAGAGTCACATCTCCTTGAACGTCTTGTAAAATAGAATATCCTTGCAGGCCCCCCGTGTCTATTAAGAGTCTACTCGTCGTACACCCATCTATTAACCCTGGGATAACAAGAACTTGCTCTCTAGCCGCTGAATTAGTTGGTAGCTCGTCTGGGTAGAAACAAATCATCTCGTCTCTGAGGTACCTTCTAGGTGGCACATGAGGGGCCTTGTTAAGCTGGAATATCTTGTGTTTGAGGGTAGTGTTGCTTTCTTGCTCATTAATGACCCCCAAATTTAATTTAGGTTGTCTTGGTTCTTGCTGTCCACCTGTAGCTCGCTCACCACCACCCTGCTGAGGTCTCTTTACATACATATCGAATCTCCCACTGTAAACCCACTTTTGAATGATGCGTTTCAAGCTCATACAATCTTACGTAGTGTGGCCCGTATCCTTATGATAGTCGCAGTACTTGCTGTTATTCCTTCTGAACTTATTTGTTGGGTTCATAGGGGCAGGTGGGCCCAGCTCGACAGTGTTGAGAATCTCAGTTCGACTCCTGTCAAAGGAGTGAAAGCTTCGGGCACCTTCTCAGTTGCCCTAGTTCTGTTCTTACCATTCTTGTTGTTACCCTCATTTTTGGTTGAGTCCTTCTTGTCAGTATCAGCGACCTCAGCCTTGGGGCCTTTCCCACTTTTCTTCTCCTTTCTCTCTTCAGCCAGTGCCACATTGTAGGCCTTCTCGAACAGTTCTTGTCGGGTAGTCACAGTCCGGACTGTCAGCTCATAGTCTAGATCTGCTGATGCTATCCCATTCCTGAAACAATTGATTACCTCCCTGTCTGTAAGGTCCTCCTCAATCTTGTCAACCATCTCCTTGAATTTTGTATAGTAGCTCATTGAGCTTTCGTTCTTCCCTTGTACCAAGTTATTCAAGTCGGTGACTATCATCTTCCGAGCTCCAGCTGTCGAGAAGCGATCCAAAAATTTCTTCCTCATATAATACCACGTCGAGATGCAACCTGGTGCCAAGCCATTAAACCAAGTAAGAGCTGCCCCGGTGAGAGTGCTAGTAAGTGCCTTACACATCATGTCGTCCTCGTTGGAGACAAAGCACATAGTAGCCTCCAAATGCTGTATATGACTCTTGGCATTGATTGCACCCGAATATTTTTCCAGGACGGGCAATCTGAAACCTGGTGGAGTTCACGGTCGATCAATTCCTTGGACAAAGGTTGAAGAGCGAAGTCGCCTCATTCGCCCTTTCCAGCATCCTCCTTCTTGTCGGCCACCCACTGTTCAAACTTTTTCTTCCACTGTAGCCATTCCCTGGCATCTGGCGGGCCGTCTCAAGCATGGGAGATGTCATTGGATCTTTGCCTTTCCTCACGGTGAGGTTCCCTCCTTGAGTTGGTTCTGTGCCTGTCACTCCTAGGAGGAGTTATCTGTCTGCTCCTTCTATCCCTGTGAGAGGGCGACCTCACTGAATTAAATGGCGACCTGCACCTTTCCTCTCTGGCTGGCGACCTTCGCCTTTTATCTCGAACTGGCGACCTAAGCCCATCTCTGTTTCTGTGAGACTGCGACCTCTCTGTCCTAGCAGGCGACCTAGGCCTGTTCCTCTCGGCTTCCCTTTGCCGCCTCAGTTCCGACTCAGCCTCCTGCTCTCTGTTTGTGTTGAGATGACTTCTCAGGTCGTCATTGGGGATAGGCATGTGCGTACAGATAGATCACTCCACAATTCAGCGCTCCTCATTCATCATAGCGTTTCCATTTTTCCGAACACTCATGTCAGGCTACCTGTTAGAAACTTGGGAGGGAGCTGCCCTTTCCGACCTTCTGTCGGCTTGCTCTGTCTTCTCTTCCATTGCTATTAGCTCTGCCAACAATCTAGCTCGCTCCAGTATTATCTCCTTCTTACTGAGGGGATTGGTTGAGGGACCTGGTCTGTCGCCTGCAGCCATTTGCCCTGCCTGGGGATGCTTTGGAGGAGGTTGGACTCCTTGATCGACCAAAGGTTGCTTCTCCCTCCTACCATCTGGCAAACCCCTGCCATCAGCAATATTGTTAGAACGCGTCGCCCTAGCGTGATGACGAGGCGGAGGAGGAGGAGGCAAATTGACGTTGCGGTCTCCAGCATTGGCATTAGCATTAGTATTTCCCTCGTTGTGTTCGTCCGTGGCTTCAGAAACGTGCCCATCAGAAGTTACCATGATTGTGGGTTGTGCGAAATTTCGAGGTCAAGCACGCACGATTCCCGGCAATGGAACCAAACTGATGCTGCAAGAATCGTGCTAATCAATCTCCGTCCATGTGGCAAGACTGTTCAATTGGCTCCTTGACCTAAAACACAGAACCCACGACTAGCCGGAATGGTCTCCGACGAAGACCCTTGGGCGTGAGAGTTGTAGACACCCCATTCTAAACCCATCGGATCATATTTATACCACTCTAAGTCTCGCTTTGAGTCAAGAAGTAGAAATCCACCATTTCGTCATGTTTCGTTAAGTTTTGACTAACCACCATTAGTTTGGGACTAAACTGCACATGAGATAACAGGGAAAGGACAGAACTGTCCACAGACAACGATATCTCGCGCGGAATGGCGTGTCTCGCGCGAGATATTGTCCCTTTGCAGCATGCAAATGACAATTTCCTCGTCGATTTCAACCTCTTTTCGGGATAAAACTTCATCCATCCGGCCAACCAATAGAGTTTGGAGTCTGGAACCTTCTTGAAGTGTTTGATCTCATCTTCAACACCTCTCCAACACCTATAAATACTTGGTGACTTCCAAGGTTCAAAGGTCCACAATTTCTACACAACACACACATTTTACTGGTTTCTCTCCTTGAAAGATTCCTGTAAAATCACTCAATAATCACCTCAAAGTTTGTTTGTCAACCTTGTTGATAAACAAACATCAAGATCCACGTCAAAGGACTGAGGCGAAGCTCTGTCCGTGTCAAGATTCGATTCTAAACTTGAGTCGAAACTCTGCCCAAATCACCTCACGCAAGGTAACTAACCCCTAAATCCCTTTCTAATTGATTGTTAGAGTGGTATAAATCTATTGAATTTAGGTTCGGCCTAGAGCCTCTCCAACTCATGGGGATGGTGTCGAAGCAATCGATCCTACATTCCGTTTAACCCCGTTAAATGGATCTTTATTTGTTTTTTTATTTGAAATCTTCTTCTCTTTTGAAAACCTCTCTTTTCTTTAGCAAGACCGATCTCTGGATTGGGTGGAATGGGTGCTCCTTGACCTTCCCATTCCATAACCTAAGCCCCGAACCCAAATCTCTTTCAAAAATGGTTTTTCTATGTTTTCCAAACGAATAATATAGGTGGCGACTCAAAAATCCCTCACAACGCTCACAGTGGCGACTCCGCTGGGGACTTAAAATTAAGAGGCTTAAACTTGCGTCAAAATTTAAAGAGAGGTTTTCAAAAAAAAATCGTTTTTTCTGTTCCCAGATCAGGCATATCTCGCACGAGATATCCTATCTCGCGCGAGATATCGCCTCGGCAATCTGGCTGTTTTCTGGTTTCTCCTGTTCATCTCATAGTCCAAGACGAGAGTCGAACACGCAAGGGGGATCCCAGAATCCATTATCTGCAGAGTTCCCTCATCTTAAGGCCTCCCTTAAGATGTCGAACTCGAGATCGTATTTTGATTAAATAATTGATTGTTATTTATAAATTGCGTGTGATTGGGTTTTATTTTATTAAAGTCCGGTCCATTGGGGATTCGAGAGTTGTAACTTAATTTATTCATCTCTCTCTCTCTCTCTCTCTCATTATGTGGAACTACGATGGCCTGAGTCTCCCTAGATTGGGAGAAACGTAGGCAACCACTTGGTGCGGCCACTATTTGTTTTCTCTTTGTTTTCAAAAAAAAATCTCTTTTTATCTATCACCTAGATTGACTATCACACACGCGCACTCATGATATATCTGTCATTGCACTGCATACCCTCTATAAGCCCGGGACCCACACTAAGGACGGATGACGGTAACCACCTAGTCGCCGGTCTCTCCGAAATTGGATCATCCTACTCCGCGTATTCAATCCACAACCCTGCATCGCCACATTTTCATGTAGATTGTCTTTCTAGGATCACTCCGTGACCGGTCGGTTTTGACTCGGTGATCTTTTCTTGTTTTTTGACCAAAACAAAGCCATGTAAAATTGACTATCGAGAAAGGATTCGGAAAAGTCCCTTCGGAAAAAGAAAAAGTCCCTTCGGAATGACCCTTTCGGATGTCCCATTTGAAAAAAATAATAATCCTTCAAAAAAAAAACGATCTTACATGGCTTTGTTTTACAAAAATCGGATTGATTGCTTAGTCGTTAGGATCTGATAAAGGCCTTAGAAACCCCTCAAAATGGATTTTCCGTTCCGACCAAAAATTAGGTCTAATGAAAATCGACTTTCCGTGTGATTATCTCGCGCGGGATTATATATCTCGCGCGGGATAATGTCTCTGTTTGCTGAAACTGAGCCTGAGCCGTTTAAGCCTGCTTCCGACTTGTTGGGGCTAGATTTGATCCTGATATCGTCTCTGCATCTCTTCTGTCAGTTTTCCGAAGCTACTCAACTTCAAGACTCCCAACACAATGTCTACTGAAAATCATGTCATCACCAAGAAGGACTTTGAGCAACACATTCTGCAAGATTTGACCAAGGCCCTTGTCGCTGAGATGGAACATGTGGGAGGTTGGAGAGAAGCCTTGGATTTGCCTACCACTCGCATTGCTAGGGATTTCCGCAAAATGGAAAGTGACTCCGACAGCGGGCGATCATCTGTGCAAGAAGAGCTAAGTGACATCAAGGCTCAACTTGCCAAAGCCCTGCAGCAAATTAAGGACAACGATACATGGCACAACTTGGAAGAATCCATCCAAGCCGACAAGACCAAGATGCTAATTGAAGAACTTGAAGAGGTCAAAAGCGAACTTGAGGCTATGACCCAAAAGTGTATCACTCTCGAAGCCCACATTGAAGATGACATTGATGAAAGAGTCAAGTATTGCCTCAATACTCTCTACCGTGACCTCAAAGAACAAATGGAAGAAGAATATCAGTCTCGCCACCTCGTCTTTGTGCAACACTATGAGAATCATATCCGAGACCTCCATAATCAAATGGCTAAGCGAAGGAAGGGAAGGATTTTCACCGACTTTGGAGGGATCACTCTCGGACACATCTTCAGAAGTCTTCACAAGGATGGAGTGATGAAACCAATGGAGGGCTACCAACCTAAGAGGGAAGGTCGAGCTCCACACCTCTATTGCTACTACCATCAATGCCATGGCCATCACACCAATGATTGTTTCAACCTGAAGAATGCAGTCCAAGACTTAGTAGACAACGACGCCATCAAACTTGCTCCTAGCGGAGGTGCCCTTGGTTGGATTAAGAAATAGGAATCTCTTTTCTTTTCAGTTATTTACTTTTATTTGCAAAAGAAACGGTAGTAGTCTAGTTTAGTTTAGATACTACTTGCCTAAAATCCTCATTTGTGGGCAAGAGTATCAAGTTTGTTTTTCAATAATAGTTAGTCAGTATTTCCCTTTTCAATTGTGATTACTTATTTGAAATCGAGAAAGAAAGCACTGTGAACATCATAGAAACTTGCAACGAAAACGATTACTCCAAGGCACTTCGGTTTTCTGGAAACCTTCCTGTTTGGAGAATGATGCAAGCAAAAGGGTACTTTCCTGGCTTGGGGCTTGGAAAACACTTGCAAGGAATAACGGAACCACCACCGGTTCCCCCACCTCACACAAAGCATGGCCTAGGATACATCATTTCCATCCACGATGGGGATGACGAAGAAGAGTTGGACTTCACTCAAATCAAGTGGGGAGGAACCGCATACAAAGGCTACAATGACCCAAAGGTCAAGAATTACAACCTCGAGCCATATTGAAAGACACTCAATGGCTACTTCGTCCGGGAAGGGGAAAGCATTCCCTACTTTATATTTTCAGAACCATGGACTGATGATAAAGGAAAACGCCAACCGGGCTTTGAAATCTTCGGCGACTGCGATGCTTCACCAGATGAAATAGAACCCGTCCCGCTAATCCCTAAAGATTTGTGGGGCACGAAGGCAGAATTGACAAGAGAATGGGACTTTGTGTTGGGAGAAGACATGCTGTGACATTTCGAAGACCTGTGCCAGTTAGAAGACAGCCAGATCCATGCAATCTCCAAGGGGGACGCTCCAACCATTGATTACACAAGGCTAATACAGAAATGTGATGAGCCAATTCTAAACTGGCACGTCACCGGAGGACCAGTTGTTGATGAAGACTTTATGATTAAGGAGCTTGGTTGCACTCCCTATCCCCGCAGGAAGATAGGCCCTGTAACTTTCATATTAGAAGCAGGCTCCCCCTCTGATGAACTCACTCAAGAGGAAATCGAGGCGGTGGTCGAGCATGTATTCCCTTACTTCCTTAATGAAAACTTTGATCTTTCCGAGTACCCTGAGATTGCTAACATCGTGAATGATGAATTAACTAATAATAATCAATATAACGAACACGTTAATAATGAATCATACAATGAGATAGATCAAGAAAACGAACAAATCGTAAAAGAATTAGCTAAGCAAGTAGGTCGTTGTGGAAAGAATGGCCCTGTTGACGATGAGGAAATGCAAACGGTTAATCTCGGGACAACAGAATACCCCAGAGAAACAAAGATTGGCAGCTTCTTCAAGGGGGAAGACAGAGAAACCTTGACGCAGCTCCTCAGAGAATATGTCGACGTCTTCGCTTGGCCCTACAAAGATATGCCTGGGTTGAATCAGTCAATTGTAGAGCACAAGATACCGCTGCTACCCAACGCCAAGCCAGTCAAACAGAAACTACGCAGAATCAAGTCGGAATGGTCAATGCAAGTAAAAGAGGAAATCATGAAACTCTTGAACGTAGGGTTTATCAAAGTGATCGAATATCCGGAATGGCTGGCAAACACGGTGCAAGTAGCCAAGTCGAATGGGAAGATATGAGTCTGTGTCGATTTCAGAGACTTGAACAAGACATCCCCTAAAGATGACTTCCCGCTACCAAACATAGATATGTTGGTCGACACCACGGCCGCATACGAAGTTCGATCATTTGTCGACGGCTTCGCAGGGTATAACCAAATCCTCATGGCAGAAGAGGATCAGCACAAAACAGCATTCACCACACCTTGGGGGACGTTCTGTTACACGGTCATGCCTTTGGTCTCAAGAACGCTGGGGCTACCTACCAAAGGGCAGTCACTACACTATTCCATGATATGATCCACAAAGAAATAGAGGTATACGTGGACGACATGATTGTCCACTCAAAGGGGACAGATGGTCAGCACTTCAGAGATCTCAGAAAATTCTTCAATCGACTGAGACAGCACAAGATGAGACTCAATCCCGCCAAATGCTCATTCGGAGTGGTCAAAGGGAAAGTCTTAGGGTACATGGTCACCGAGCGTGGCATGTAGCTGCACTCGCCAAGATAAAAGCCATCATAGACATGCCTCCACCCAAGACACGTAAAGAAGTAAAGGGATTCATGGGCGTACTCCAATATATCAGTCGATTCATCAATCAACTGACCACCATGTGCGATCCCATCTTCAAGCTACTAAAGAAAAACGCACCTCAAGAGTGAACCGAAGAATGTCAAGAAGCATTCGAGGAAGTTAAGCATTACTTAACTTCCCCACCCATCCTAGTTCCACCACACAAGGAAAAGCCCTTAAAGCTATACCTCACGGTTACTGACAATGCGCTAGGGCTATGCTCGCTCAAGAACAAAGATGCCTCACACACAGAGAATGCCATCTACTTTGTCAGCCGCAGATTCCAAGGTAGCTAAATCAACTACTCTCCACTCGACAAGTCCTGCGCTGCTCTTGTTTGGGTTTCACAAAGGTTAAAGCACTATATGGAAGCCTTCCCGGTTCGTCTCATTGCAAGAATGGATCCGTTGAAATACATCCTAGACAAATCAAATTTGTCTTCGAGATTGGCCAAATGGTACTTCATGCTCGCGGGATATGATATCACTTACGTCACTCGTAAATCCGTCGTGGGAGTATATTCGCAGATCAGTTGGCCGAATTTCCTTGTGACGAAGTGAAGGGGGAAGACCCGCGATTCCCTAATGAGGACATCATGAGTATAGAAGAAAATAAGTGGAAATTATTTTTCGATGGCACGGCCAACAAGAGAGGGTTCGGCATCGGAATGTTATTAGTAGACCCTGATGACATCTATACTCCACTGGCAATACGTCTTGACTTTGACGCCACCAACAACACCGCAGAATATGAAGCTTGCATAGCGGGGCTTGAGGCAGCCCTAGAGTGCAACGTAACTGAACTCGGGGTATTTGGGGACTCCCAATTAATCATCAATCAGACACTGAAGAAGTGGAGGATCCAAGATCCAACCCTTCAAAGATATAGTGCCCACCTCCAAGAGCTGGCGCAACAATTTCAGGATGTCTCATTCCACTATCTTCCTAGAGATAAAAATCGGTTTGCAGACGCATTGGCTACACTCGCTTCTTTGGTCGAAATCCCTAAAGGAAAGGCAGTCAAACCCTTCAAAATAACATGACGTTCAACTCCCGCCTACTACGCCGTTATAGATCTCCATGACTGCAAAGACAAATGGTTACCTGAATGTGCCATTGTTGAGAACTCCGAAGAGAAACCATGGTACCATGATATTTGGCATTTCATCCTAGATGGAACCATTCCACCTGAGACAGATCAAAAGACTCAGATCGCCCTTAAGAGGCTAGCAACTAGTTACGTCATCGTCGCTGGCCGTCTATTCAAGAAGCATTCCCAAGGAAACCTCCTTTGTGCCACCGAGGAAGAGGCCCGAGAAATAATGGACCATGTTCATCAAGGCATATGTGAAACCCACATGAGCGGAAACATGCTCGCCAAAAAGATCATCAGACAAGGGTACTTTTAGCTAACCATGGAAGCCGACTGCACCAAAATGGTCAAGAAATGCCATAAGTGTCAGATACACACCAACCTTCAGCACGCATCGCCTTCCCTGTTGTACCCTATGACTTCTCCTTGGCCGTTCTCTACATGGGGGATAGACGTGATTGGAAAAGTCACACCCGTAGGAACCAATGGGCACTGCTTCGTCCTAGTAGCCATCGACTATTTCACTAAATGGGTCGAGGCCGCCTCCTACAAAGTTTTGAATGCCAGAAAGGTTGCAGAATTCATCAAGCACAACATCATCTGCCGATATGGGGTCCCGCAAGAGATGATATCCGATAATGGATCGCACTTCGAGAAGGAAACCGATCACATCCTAACCGAGTACAAAATCACAAGGCACAAGTCATCTCCTTATAGGCCTCAAACGAATGGAGCAGTTGAAGCCGCAAACAAGACAATCGAAACCATCATCGAAAATGGCAACACTGGAAAGACTGGCCCGACAAGTTACCTTTCGCACTGTGGGGATACCGCACTTCAGTCCGAACAGCTACAGGAGAGACTCCCTACGCCCTCACATTCGGAATGGAAGCTGTCTTGCCGATAGAATTGGAAATACCATCACTAAGGGTTCTCCTAGAAAACCAAGTGAACGAGGTCGACTGGTTAGAAAGTAGATACGAAGAGTTGGCCCTGCTAGACGAAAGGAGGCTGAAAGCAGCCGAGCACACCCAAGCTTACCAAAGAAGAATGGCAAGAGCTTTCAACAAAAAGGTCAAGACAAGGAACATCAGAGTAGGTGACCTGGTTTTTCGTGAGCATCATCCAGGACCTTTCAACCCACTAGGCAAGTGGGGACCAAGATGGATAGGACCCTACATTGTGAAGAAGATATTTTTTGGGGGAGCCCTTCAGCTGGTGGACTTAGATGGAGATCAGCTACCGAAGCCGGTCAACATGGACAAGCTCAAGAAATACTTCGCGTGACTTGGCCTCTTAACAAAAAATCGCTCGCTAGGTTGAAAATCTCGAAAGGGACGGCCTAGGCAAAAATTAGAGCTTGCACAAGAAAAGAAGCCCGCTAGATAGAAAACCTGAAAAGGCAGTCTAGGCAAAAGAAAGGGTGTGCATTAAAAAAAGAAAAAGAAAAAAAGGGGGGGGCTTGTCTCGCGCGAGATTACCCTTCGGCCTGAAGCCGTATTTTGTCCTTTTCTCTAAAAAATGAACTACGTTAGACCTAAGCCTCTTATTTAATTGTTGTAAAAGAGGAACGTAGGCAGCCTCCGGGTTCGGTCTAATCAAATAAATAAATCTACTTTTGTCCTTTTATTAATCGAATGCATTTTATTAATGACAAAAGGGAAATCCTAACCACAACGACTAATTTGCTAAGCTAACAAACTTGAAAAAAAAAATATTGATCTATCTAAGCAATCTCTCGGTACTCTTTAAGATCTAGCCTTTCATTGACTTGGTAGGCCGGCGGACATGATCACCACCGTCTTCGCGATCCTTCTTGCGCTTTGGGCCCTTCGAAACAGAACATCCCTCGAGACGATCAAAGACAGACTCCGAAAGCCTCTTGAAGACATTGGGCCTATCCAAAGCTTGCGTCTTTCCAGGCATCCCTTTGCCTCGCCTCTCATACCAATCCCCATCAAGAAAATCTTGGGTTGGATCGATCCGTACGTTAGCAGGATCAGACTGAGCCTCGCTCCTTCACAAAATACTGCTAGCTGCAAAAGAATCCCCTAACAGTGGAAGTCGCAGATCATCAATCTTCTACACACTAGGGTGGCCAGTATGAAGAAACCAATCCAAATACTTGTCAAATAAGAAGATGCTTGCATTAAAAGTTCGAAGGTTCGACCAGCGGTCCCGACTAGTTCCTTCACCCCACGCTTGAGCTAGCACCTGCGCAAACTCTATACCAATATAAGATACATCACGAGAGGCCCCTTCAAAAAGATAAGTGTCCTGCGGCTGACCAAACTGACGGAGCACCCGTTTGGGAAAATAAAAGGAGGAATCTCGCAAACCCTAAGAACAACCCCGTCAAAACCCTTGGTATTGGCAACATACTTGTTCGCCTCCAATAAGGTGGGCACCAAAGAATATCGCCAGCTACCATCTTCGCAATCAACTCAAACCCCATTCATCCGTCGAGAGATCCTTGATCAACAACTTTCGCGTATGATATGTGAAACGGGAATATTCCAACGGGGACCTATCAACTTGAGATGCTCCCTAAGCCAAATAGTCAACGTAAGAGGACTCCCTCGAGTCATGGCACCTGCCTTATGCAGCTCATCAAGACCATGCAGGTTTCACCCAATTAGAGGAATAATGTTCCTAGAACGTTTCTAGCCTCAGTAACAATTTCCACCAATCGGGAGTCAACCAAGCCATCCCCGCATGTGAACAAAACATCTCCGAAAAGAGAAAGGGCCGTAAAGTTCCGTTTGTAGACATGGAAGGCATCATCATCTCGAATCTCCGCCGAATCGCTCAGAAAAGAAGAACAATCCACCCACCTACGGTGAACCAACTCATAGCAAGTATCAAGGGGATCCCTAGCAATTCATTCAAAGGCCTCCGAATGATTCCTATTGTATTTAGGAACAAGAATCTCACCACCAAAGGCATATCCAAGATAATGGCAAATTCCTCCACAAGAGGCACCATCTCATTCAAAGAAAAATTGAAAAGATGAATAGAGGGATCCCAAAATCGAGCAAAGACCCGCAAGAGATTCCAATCCGGTTGGAGGTTCTTCAAGGTGAAAAGGATTCGAATCCGAATTCTCGCAATAAACCTATTGCGAGATCGGTTGCGAAACGACCTCACAAAATCTCTTGATGCTTGCTTGAAGGCTTCAATCACCTTCGCACGACAAAGAAAAATCATCAACAATCATGGACGCTGGGCAATCTCCTTGGAAGCCATGGATCACTGTGGTTGAAAAAGAAGACAAGAGTTTCACCCTACCGTAATATCTCTAGAGTTTGAAAGGCTAGGATGAGTTATCCGGCCGGACTACAGGTGATTTTATAGGGAAAACCGACAAAATCCCGTTCGAAGAAGGAAGAGGATCTCGCCCGGGTAGCGTGTCTCGCGCGAGATACCTTGTCCCGCGCGATACATCGCCACGGCAAAACAAAGAACAGCTTCCGCACAAATAAAAATCTAGCCCCGACTTGACGAAGCAAGTCTCGAAAAACCTGCACATACAGTTCCCAACATACAGTGCAACCCCAAAATCAAGCTCAAAATTGTGGCCTAGATGGCCATTCCATTTCCAAATCATGGAAAGTCGAGAAAGTTAAAAAACTAACTAATTAGACCTAGGATTAGGACTTAAGAAAACCATGTTTTGTGCTACCTACTTGCTAACAGGTGCCAAAGAAAAAGAAAAATTGTCTGGGCCCACACGGCCAATATTTACAAGTCATCAGAAATCAAATAGAGAGAAAAGGAGGGGATCACGCCATCAAGTCGCCCGAGCCGCGGGCACCTCCGCCTTCACCACACGAGGACTACCATCCCTCCTCGATCTCTTGGCTCCACAAGTCGGAGTCACCGCAGAGGCCACCGTCGAGGCCGCCAAAGAAGCCTCTGGAACAGCCTCTCAGACAGGTTCGACACCAGGGCCATCAGTCCCGCTATCTTGGTCGCTCCACGGTTGTAATCGGTCGTGGACATGGTGACCTGACAACAAAGGAAAAGAAATGCTCAGATGAAGTCGGACATATACACTTATATGGACGAATACGGAAATAATATAAACAAACATACCGAGGAGACATCCTGGCTAAGGCGGTAACCCTCGGGAATATGGTCCGTAGTCGGGATATGGCCCATCATCGGCATACTCCCCATCATGTACGTGTAGCTCAGAGGACCGAAAATCCGGCACGAAGGGCGTAGAACCAAGAGACGGGAAGAAGTGCTAGGGCCGATGAACCCGAGGCAGAGGCAGGCGAGCCACGAGCGTGCGATCGCCTAGCACCCACCGTAAGGGGACCCATCGGGCCGAGGCAAGAACTCCTCATAGGAGGCCCCGTGGACAACACAAGCCGTCGCCGCATCACCCACCATAAGACCAAAGATAATCATCATCTCGGAATGGAGTAGGTGGGGTACATCGCCCTCGGCGGATCCGCCGGCACCCTATATGATAGTCTACCCCGCCATGCCGTGGAAGACCCGCTCACCAAGGTACATAGTATCCCCTCCGTAGATGCCAACATCCTATGCATCGCAGTGGCATCCCAAGCACGGTGGACCTCCCGCTCCAACAAGGTCCATAGATAAAGGCCTAGCTGCTCATACTCAAAAGCGTCCAGCAGGGCCCGCGCCTCTGCGACCGTCATGGTCCACTCCTGATCTTCCTCCTCGTCAACGCTCCGATTGGGGTGGCTCCACCTCCTGATATCCAGGAACAAATGGGTCCGGCTCTCCAACTCAAACTTGTACAATCCAAGGACAGTATAGCCCTATATCTGCACAAGAAAATGTAACGGATTCAAGATGGAAATACGTACAAAGTATACAGATAAAGGACAGAACAATGTAATCAAGAGCATACCTCCCAAGTATAAGAATACCCGGACAGGGTATCCCTGGTGTGCCTACACGCCTCGTCCATGGCGTAATAGCAGAAGGCCAGCCCCGCTGAGCCCCAATCATATGTACTCACCTCATCCAAATTCACCAACAAGCCCAAAAGAGAAATACGAGCCGTAGAAGAGTGGTTCGCAAAGATGGTCTCAGAAAGAATGTACCAAAGGGCACCTCGCACCAACCGATCAGTATTCATGTTTGGCTTAAGAGCATAATCCTCAATCTGACGCCGGAGGGGTGTTAGCTCAGCAGCAAACCCCTTAACCTTGTTAGGGGAGAAACTAATCAACTGCCTCCACATGGCGGGGCTCGCAGGCTTATAACCCGCAGTCTTCGGAAGGGGCTCGCCGGTGAACTCTAGCCCCGTGATAGCAAGGAAGTCCGTCGGAGTCATGGTTGCTTCCCCGAAGCGCAAATGCACGGTATGGGTAGTATCCCACCACCTCTTCCTGATCGCCTGAAGGACTTGAGGAGTCCGTCTCATCCCCTGAAGGTTATCAACAAAAGTCAGAAGCCCCGTTTGGGCCACCCTATCTCGAACACCATCAAGATCCTTGATCTTGTCCCACACAGCTCTAGCCAGTTTTGGGCTCCCACGGCAATTCTTCGTCGGCCTATACGACTGCAAAACAGAGGAAAAGCAAAAAGGGCAATATTAGAAATCATTCCACGGCAAAAATTCAATGAAATAAAAGAAAATTTTCATTGAGGCATTTCATCGAACACTTGGCGTGCGTACAAGAAAAGCTTGCCCAAGGATGCCATTGATGACCCGAATCAACCCCTCCTACAATACATGATATGTAGGGTACTCATACGCACTCAACGCAACAACAATTATTCAACAAATCCAACAAAAACAGAGCATGCAAGAAAGAACCTAGTTCTAGACAAAAAAAAAATGGCCATTGGTGGAATTTGAATTCAAGGAAAAGTGGGTTCAAACTCAATGCAATATGAGAAACAAGAATTGAGAAAGAAGCACTTACCAAACCTTCCTGAACGGCGGTGGAGATATGCGCGTCCCTATCGAATGTAAGGTCGTCGCGGGGATAATCCTTCCCAAGCAAGTAACTCGCCAAAATCAGATTCTTTCTCTCTTGAGCCATGGATTGTGGAGGGAGGAAGGATTGAAAGTTGATTGGAGGGAGGAATCAACGAACAATCCACGAAAATTTGCAGAGAAAACGACTTTAGCTTGAGCTAGGGAGGGAATTTGAAAAGAGGTATTTCAAATTAAAACAACAGCTGCTGTTTTATATTGCCTCGACAGTGGATATCCCGCGCGGTATATCTTATCTCGCGCGAGATATACCTTCTGGAATTTGACAAAATTGTCCCCGACAATAAGCGTCTACGCAACGTCAAAATTCAAAATTTTGACACATTTACCCTTGGAAATGGTACACTAGCAAAGAAACGTGGAAAAATCGGCACCGCAAGTCGCGGAACGAGCCGAACGTGACACCCGCACGATCGCCCGATATGGCACCATTCGCCCGAAAAATGATTGATCCAGGGATCAACTCATTTCACATGATTCAGAGCCCAGACAGGTGGATCGTCAACATAAAAGCTCGATCCAACGCCCCGACAGGTGGATCGTCAACACAAAAAGCCCGATCCAACGCCCAAACAGGTGGATCGTCAAAACAAAAGCCCGATCCAATGCCCAAACAGGTGGATCGTCAAAACAAAAGCCCGATCCAACGCCCAAACAGGTGGATCGTCAAAACAAAAGCCCGATCCAATGCCCAAACAGGTGGATCGTCAAATCAAAAGCCCGATTCAACGCCCAAACAGGTGAATCGTCATCCTCAACAACAAAAAGCCCGATTCGGAGCCAAGACGGGCGAATCGTCACAAAACCGACAGGACTCAAGGGACCGGATAGGTAAGCCTTTGTTTTCTAACATATTTCCCGCAGGTTCGGAGCCTAGACAGGCGAATCTTCAGACAGACAGGTATATTCATAATTGGGTCTTGATTTGATTCCTCAGTATGAATTTATTTTTCAAAACAAAATCTCTTCGATTTTCAAAATGATTTTCAAAATACCTAAAGCAGCCTTTTCGTGTTTTGGAGTCGAACTACGTTATGGTCTGATTCTCCGATAGAGATACGTAGGAAGCCGTGCGGCCCGACCATCCCGATGTTCAGAATGATGTCTTTTCTATCGTCGACATGACTTCTTTCATAAGACTTGTCGATGAGGGGCTCTGTAGACACCCCATTCTGAACACATCGGATCATATTTATACCACTCTAAGTCTCGCTTTGAGTCAAGAAGTAGAAATCCACCATTTCGTCATGTTTCGTTAAGTTTTGACTAACCACCGTTAGTTTGGGACTAAACTGCATACAATATAACGGGGAAAGGACAGAATTGTCCACAGACAATGATATCTCGCGCGGAATGGCGTGTCTCACGCGAGATATTGTCCTTCTGCAGCATGCAGATGACAGTTTCCTCGTCGATTTCAACCTCTTTTCGGGATAAAACTTCATCCATCCGGTCAACCAATAGAGTTTGGAGTCTGGAACCTTCTTGAAGTGATTGATCTCATCTTCAACACCTCTCCAACACCTATAAATACTTGGTGACTTCCAAGGTTCAAGAGGTCCAGAATTCCACAATTCACACACATTTTACTGGTTTCTCTCCTTGAAAGATTCCTGTAAAATCACCCTATAATCACCTCAAAAGTTTGTTTGTCAACCTTGTTGATAAACAAACATCAAGATCCGAGTCAAGGACTGAGGCGAAACTCTGTCCGCATCAAGATTCGATTCTAAACTTGAGTCGAAACTCTGCCCAAATCACCTCACGCAAGGTAACCCCTAAATCCCTTTCTAATTGATTGTTAGAGTGGTATAAATCCATAGAATATAGGGTCGGCCTAGAGCCTCTCCAAATCATGGGGATGGTCTCGAAGCAATCAATCCTACATTCCGTTTAACCCCGTTAAATGGATATTTATTTACTTTTATTTGAAATCTTCTTCTCTTTTGAAAACCTCTCTTTTCTTTAGCAAGATCGATCTCCGGATTGGGTGGAATGGGTGCTCCTTGACCTTCCCATTCCATAACCTAAGCCCCGAACCCAAATCTGTTTCAAAAAATGGTTTTTCTATGTTTTCCAAACGAATAATATAGGTGGCGACTCAAAAATCCTTCACAACGCTCACAGCGTGTGGCGCCTCAGACCGAGACTACTGAAACTTTTGAGGGCGTGTGGCGCCTCAGACCGAGATTACTGAAACTTTCGAGAGCGTGTGGCACCTCAGATCGAGATTACTGAAACTTTCGAGGGCGTGTGGCGCCTCACACCGAGAATACTGAAACTTTCGAGGGCGTGTGGCACCTCAGACCGAGACTACTGAAACTTTTGAGCAGATTACTGAAACTTTCGAGAGCGTGTGGCGCCTCAGACCGAGATTACTGAAACTTTCGAGGGCGTGTGGCGCCTCGAATCGAGAATACTAAAACTTTCGAGGGCATAATTCGCCTTAGATCGAGAATAATGAAACTTTCGAGGGCGTGTGGCGCCTCAGATCAAGACTACTGAAATATTTGAGGGCGTGTGGCGCCTCAGACCGAGATTACTGAAACTTTTGAGGGCGTGTGGCGCCTCAGACCAAGAATATTGAAACTTTTGAGGGCGTGTGGCACCTTAGACCGAGATTACTGAAACTTTCGAGGGCGTGTGGTGCCTCAGACCGAGAATACTGAAACTTTCGAGGGCGTGTGGCGCCTCAGACCGAGAATACTGAAACTTTCGAGGGCATGTGGCGCCTCAGACCGATACTACTGAAACTTTCGAGGGCGTGTGGCACTTCAGACCGAGACTACTGAAACTTTTGAGGGCGTGTGGCGCCTCTGAAACTTCGAGAGCGTGTGGCGCCTCAGACCGAGATTACTGAAACTTTCGAGGGCTTGTGGCGCCTCGGACCGAGAATACTGAAACTTTTGAGGGCGTGTGGCATCTCAGACGAGACTACTGAAACTTTTGAGGGCGTGTGGCGCCTCAGACCGAGATTACTGAAACTTTCGAGACCGTGTGACGCCTCAGACCGAATTACTGAAACTTTTGAGGGTGTGTGGCACCTCAGACCGAGAATACTGAAACTTTCGAAGGTGTGTGGCGCCTCAGACCGAGACTACTGAAACTTTTAAGGGCGTGTGGTGCCTCAGACCGAGATTACTGAAACTTTCGAGAGCGTGTGGCACCTCAGACCGAGATTACTAAAACTTTCGAGGGCGTGTGGCGCCTCAGACCGAGAATACTGAAACTTTCGAGGGCGTGTGTCGCCTCAGACCGAGAATATTGAAACTTTCGTGGGCGTGTGGCGCCTCAGACCGAGAATACTGAAACTTTCGAGGGCGTGTGGCGCCTCAGACCGAGACTACTGAAACATTTGAGGGCGTGTGGCACCTCAGACAGAGATTACTGAAACTTTCGAGGGTGTGTGGCGCCTCAGACCGAGATTACTAAAACTTTCGAGGGCGTGTGGCGCCTCAGACCGAGAATTCTGAAACTTTCGAGGGCGTGTGGCGCGATGGTCTCGATAGGAGAGTGGAGATCGGACCGCGAAGGTCAGGATCGACTATTTGAGATCGGACCGCGAAGGTCTCAATTGGAGATCGTAGATCGGACCGCGAAGGTCGGGGTTGACTATTTGAGATCGGACCGCGAAGGTCTCGATTGGAGATCGGAGATCAGACCGCGAAGGTCTCGATTGGAGATCGGAGATCGGACCGCGAAGGTCGGGACTGACTATTTGAGATCGGACCGCGAAGGTCTCGATTGGAGATCGGAGATCGGACCGCGAAGGTCGGGATTAACTATTTGAGATCGAACCGCGAAAGTATCGATTGGAGATCGGAGATCGGACCGTGAAGGTCGGGATCGACTATTTGAGATCGGACCGCGAAGGTCTCGATTGGAGATCGAAGATCGGACCGCGAAGGTCGGGATCGACTATTTGAGATCGGACCGCGAACGTCTCGATTGGAGATCGAAGATCGGACCGCGAAGGTCGGGATCAACTATTTGTGATCAGACCGCGAAGGTCTCGATTGGAGATCGGAGATCGGACCGCGAAGGTCGGGATCGACTATTTGAGATCGAACCGAGAAGGTCTCGATTGGAGATCGGAGATCGGACCGCGAAGGTCGGGATTGGAGATCAGAGATCGGACCTCGAAGGTCAGGATCGACTATTTGAGATCGGACCGCGAAGGTCTCGATTGGAGATCGGATATCAGACCGCGAAGGTATGGATTTAAGATTTGAAATCGGACCGTGAGGGTCTCGGTTGAGGGTTGGACCGTGAAGGTCGAGATTTGAGATTTGAAATCGGACCGTGAGGGTCTCGATTGAGGGTTGACCGCGAAGGTCAAGATTTGAGATTTGAAATCGGACCGTAAGGGTCTCGATTGAGGGTTGGACCGCGAAGGTCGATATTTGAGATTTGAAATTGGACCGCGAGGGTCTCGATTGAGGGTTGGACCGCGAAGGTCAAGATTTGAGATTTGAAATCGGACCATGAGAGTCTTGATTGAGGGTTGGATCGCGAAGGTCGAGATTTGAGATTTGAAATCGGACCGTGAGGGTCTCGATTGAGGGTTGGACCGCGAAGGTCGAGATTTGAGATTTGAAATCGAACGTGAGGGTCTCGATTGAGGGTTGGACCGCGAAGGTCAAGATTTGAGATTTGAAATCGGACCGTGAGGGTCTCGATTGAGGGTTGGACCGCGAAGGTCGAGATTTGAGATTTGAAATCGGACCGTGAGGGTCTCGATTGAGGGTTGGACCGTGAAGGTCGATATTTGAGATTTGATATCGGATCGTGAGGGTCTCGATTGAGGGTTGAATCGGACCATGAGGGTCTCGATTGAGGGTTGGACCGCGAAGGTCTCTATTTGAGGTTTGAAATCGGACCGTGAGGGTCTCGATTGAGGGTTGGACCGCGAAGGTCTCGATTTGAGATTTGAAATCGGACCGTGAGAGGTCTCGATTTAGGGTTGGACCGCGAAGGTCGAGATTTGAGATTTGAAATCGGACCGTGAGGGTCTCGATTGAGGATTGGACCGAGGAAGGTCGCGATTGAGAGTTGGACCGCGAGGGGTCGAGATATGAGTTATCAGACCGAGGAAGGTTGCGATTGAGAGTTGGACCGCGAGGGGTCGAGATATGAGATATCGGACCGAGGAAGGTCGCGATTGAGAGTTGGACCGCAAGGGGTCGAGATATGAGATATCGGACCGAGGAAGGTCGCGATTGAGAGTTGGACCGCGAGGGGTCGAGATATGAGATATCGGACCGAGGAAGGTCGCGATTGAGAGTTGGACCGCGAGGGGTCGAGATATGAGATATCGGACCGAGAAAGATCGCGATTGAGGGTTGGACCGCGAGGGGTCGAGATATGAGATATCGGACCGAGAAAGGTCGCGATTGAGATTTGAACCGCGAGGGGTCGAGATATGAGATATCGAACCGAGGAAGGTCGCGATAGAGAGTTGGACCGCGAGGGGTCGATATATGAGATATCGGATCGAGGAAGGTCGCGATTGAGAGTTGGACCTCGAGGGGTCGAGATTTGAGATATTGGACCGAGAATGGTCCCGATTAAGAGTTGGACCGCGAGGGGTCGAGATATGAGATATCGGACCGAGAAAGGTCGCGATTGAGAGTTGGACCGCGAGGGGTCAAGATATGAGATATCGGACCGAGGAAGGTCGCGATTGAGAGTTGGACCGCGAGGGGTCGAGATATGAGATATCGGACCGAGAAAGGTCGCGATTGAGAGTTGGACCGCGAAGGTCACTTATTTGAAAGATTCCCGAGATGGGACCATGCAATTATTATTCTATTAAATGTTCTTTTTCGCAACTAACCTAGGGCTTGGATCGGTGGATCTCGGCACTACGTTTATAAGCCCCTCGTTTTTCACCTGTAAATCGTCTTCCCGGGATGGACAATCCCGAGCGAGGGTCTTATAAGGCAAGCGAGTTCCACCGACAAAGGGAAAAGTGAACTTAAGGCTAGCTGGTCAAGCAAACTTTCAACGTATGTGACACGTGGGCCACGGTCGAAGTCAACGTCCTTAAGTTAAGGCATAAATCCTGCCAAAATTTCGGCATAACCTCTCCTTACTCGCTTGCGCGAGGGGCCTTAGCTTTTGGCGTTGGCCAAGTTGTGGCTAGCACGGTGCATACGTTGAGGGTTTGGTGACACGGTGTCACATTGAACCTTCAGGTATGTTTTTTGGCATGGCTCCGCGTCAAAGTCAAGGCAGAAAAGCTAAGACTTCAGGTCGGGAACGACCTTCGGTCTCGACTTTTAAGTTTGACTTGTGAGGGAGACCGGCGTAAAAAACATACACTTGGGCTTTATGACACGTACTAAGCCAAAAACCAATCGGGGTCTTGGACGAAGTGTGACACAAAGAGTGCATGGCTTACACGGGCTAGGATCGGCTGTTAGGGACGACCCCGTACGCGCTCGAAAAGGTGTCGCGAGACCAAGCCCGGCTCACCTGGCGAATGGTCATCCCGGGTTACGGGTCGTAGTGTGCAGTGTACCGAGGCATCAAGTGGGCTTAGCGTGCGGTGTACCGAGGCAGCAGTGCAAGTAGTGTGCGGTCACTAAATTCTTTTTCTGAGTAAAATAGTGATTTTCAGAATGTGTTTTAAAGAATTTATGCGCAGTTCAAAATATATCACAGAAATCAAATATGAACGGAAATGCACGAACATGTTATGATTTTGAAAGAGATGAAAAGCAACATCTTTTTTTGAAACAGTCCAATGTTTTGAAAACCGACGCTGTTTGAAAATTCTTTTTTTTTTAAAAGAAAAGCGAGGTAACACGAATCATAAAGAAAACATACACGCACACAAAAATGAGGAAGGGTAAACGAAAGTTTGACCCACAAAATATTTTTAAAACAACGACAGTTTTGAAAAACATATTACGTCCCCAGCGGAGTCGCCAACTGAAATTACCCGGATCGCGCGGACTGCGGAGAGCGGTTCTTTCGAATGGACTTCACTTGGAAAAGAGAGTCGCCACGCCGTTTTGTATTATGAGCCCAAACTTTGAAAATGGCTTTGAAAAACAAGGTCGTTTTTATTGGTAGCAAAAACTTGGAAAAGACTTTGAAAATGGGACGTTTTGATTGGTAGCCAAAATTTTACAAAAGGCTTTTTAGGACCAGAGATTGTTAGGTTTGGAGGTCACGTTACGTTTCGGGAAGAGTATGTTGAGATCACCCGAAATGCCTCGTATGACGAGTCTTTCTACCTTTCTCGAAAAGTGTGCGTGTGTGTGTGTTTGTGTTGCTTTTGAAAAGGAGCTTGAATGACAAGCTTTAATCTTGGTTTGAATGACAAATGTTGATTTTGGTAAAAGGGGCGTTTGAATGACAAACGTCGGTTTTGAGACGAAAATGAGCGTTTGCGTGGCAAACATCGGTTTTGAGACGGAAATGAGCGTTTGCGTGGCAAACGTCGATTTTGAGATGGAAATGAGCGTTTGCGTGGCAAACGTCGGTTTTGAGTTTGAAAAGGAGTTCGAATGACGAACTTTTGGTTTTGAACCAGACATTACGATGTTACCCATTTTGATGAAAACGATGGAAAATAGAAGACGATCAACAAGTCAGTTTGTGACTCGGATGTTTAAAGTAAATGCGATCAACAAACCGAACGGTTTGGACTGTAAATGACAGTATTGAATTGACAGTATCAACGAACCAAACGGTTCGGACGGTAAAAGTGCGATCGACGAGCCAAACGACTCGGACTGTAAAAGTGCGATCGACGAGCCAAAAGACTTGGATTTGTAAAGATGCGATCGACGAGCCAAACGACTCGCACTTGTAAAGTGCGTAAAGTAAGTGCGATATCGACGGATCAAACGATCCGGACTTGTAAATGACGATCACGAACCAAACGGTTCGGACAGTAAAAGTGCAAATCGACGAATTAAACGATCCGGACTGTAAATGACATAAATGTAAAGAACGGGACCGGAACGCCGTTTTAACCCGAGATTACTTCTCTTACGGTGGAGAAGAGGATCTTGGGGTAAAACGTATCGGACCCCGTAGAAGGCGTTACGTCTACATTTTGAGAGTGAGAGTTTACCAAATTTGGTGTTGACTCTCTGGATCGGGAGGACGTATACGGGATACGAAAAGGTGTTTGAAAGGTGTTTCAGAAGTGTTTGGGCAGAGTTTCCCTTTTTATTTGGTGTTTAGGAACCTAGGGATTTGGGCAGCGTTTCGACTTGGGTCGGTTTAGCTTGTGTTAGAATCCACCGACGAGTAGCACGAGGGCCCCCGAAGAGTAGATAATTCTACCGACGAGTAGCACGAGGGCCCCCGGAGAGCGGAAGAAGAACTAGCTTTTTGTGCTAGGGGTGAAGGAGGAGAGAAATGGTGTAGAAAATGTGAAGGGGAGGGGGAGTATTTATCGGAGGGTTTTGGGTGGGGAGGAAGTAATTTACTTGGTGAGGATGAAATATTGCTTAACCTGGTGGGTTTTATGGCGCAAAACAGTCCGGCCGGACTATACCTCAATTTGGGAGCATTTTGATCATTTGGCCTTGAATTTGATTGAATTTGCCACATATTAATTTATCCAGTAAAACAGTCCGGCCGGACAGTTCTTCAAATTGGTTATTTTTCCTGATTGAACTAGCTATATGCGTAGATCTCATTCTCGCGTTCGATTTGGTATGTGGTGGGCCCAAAACGGAGTTCGTATGAGGGAGTTATGACCTCCGGAAGGTCGAGACGCTCGAAAATGGCAAATCAAATTCCGGAAGACCCCGAAAAGTGTGTTTTTCGAGGAAAGTTGTACTTTTACGTGTGATAACGTGTGTTGAGTACGCTTTGACATTGGGATGCACTGGGCAGTCCCGGGATGTCTCGTGGGCTCGAGAACGGGGAGCTTAACATGTTCCGGTTAACTTTTAACGGATTTTGACGATCCGGATTTGGGTACTTACAGGCTTGTTCAGTTGACTTCTCGGATTCTTGGGATATTCACTTACCACTTGTTGAGTTTGCTTACAATAACAGTTATCAGTCGAGTATTGAGATGGCTCCTTACAAAGCTTTGTATGGGAGGAAGTGTAGGTCTCCAATTTGTTGGGATGAAGTTAGGGAAGCCAAACTTTAGGGTGTTGATATTGTTCAAGATTCAGTTGAGAAAGTGAAGCTTATACAGAATCGATTGATTACGACCCAAAGTAGACAAAAGAGCTATGCCGATCAGAGGAGACGAGACCTTGAGTTCCAGGTGGGAGACTTTGTATTTTTGAGGGTTTCGCCAAAAGTGGGAATTAGAAGGTACGGCAAAAAAGGTAAACTCGCTCCAAGGTATGTTGGACCTTTTGAAATTTTGGAAAGAGTAGGAAATCTTGCTTATCTTCTTGCGTTGCCCCCTTCTCTTGATAAGATGCATAGTGTGTTTCATGTCTCCATGCTTCGTAAGTATTTGTATGAACCATCTCACGTGTTACCGAGAGTACCGGATGATATTGAGCCGGATATGGCTTATGTGGAGCAACCAATTCAAGTGATTGATAGCAAAGTCCAAGAGTTGAGAAACAAAAGTATTCCCCTTGTTAGGGTTGTATGGAGGAATAATGATGTTGAAGAGTCGACTTGGGAGCTTAGGGAAGAGATGGAACAGAATTATCCGTGGTTTTTCGATCTTCTTGGTAAGTAAATCTAAAATTTGTGCCAAATTTTCTTTAAGGGGGAGTGATTGTCACGACCCTAAACCTAGTCATTATTTTGATGCATGTTTGAGCACGTATATATGGCGTGTGTCGCATCTCATTTCATGCTTCACATTTTATTTGTGAATATTATGTGTTAGTTTTAATATTTTAATAACTTAATTGATATTTTAAGTATGTTAATAAATAAAAATTTAATTATTTAATGCTAATTAGAATTAATAGGAGTTGTGTAGTGGAAATTGTAATTGTTGAAATTTAACTAAGAAACTTGTAAAAATATTGAGATGCTAAATTGTAGAAGTTAAAACTTAAGGAACTTAATTTACTCAATGGTTGGAGGAGCCTAAGTGTTAAATTGGTCCATGTATATCCTTAGGTTGGTAAGATGAAGCTTCATTAAGAAAAATCAGACCAAAGACATTTCTTTCCTTCTTCCTTGAGAATACATTACCTAGGTTTTCCTACATTCAAAAATTCCTCCTATATCCGATTCTTGTCCGTTCTTCGATCCGACTGCGTCTAAATGTTAAGGAAGCGGATTGGATCATTTCTATCCGATTAAAGTTTTCATGCTTTTGTATTATTTTGGAGGTAAGTTATTATTTTTCCTTCTTTAATTTTAGCTCATTTGATGTTCATGTTACAATTGTTGAAGTATGCTCGTTGCATGGAACATTTGGTCATTTTTCTTGAGTGGGAATGGATGGAAATGGTTTTGGTTGAGTTGAAATGATGTTTAGGTTATGGTGTTGCTGTTTGAGGTGAAAAATGGTAAGGTTAACGTTTTCAAGAAATTGCTGATGTTTCAGCACAAATTCTAATTTTTGCTGAAGGGCACGACTCGTGCTGCCTATCACGAGTCGTTCCCTTCAGCCATTCGTGACCACGAGTCGTGTAATACTTTGCACTCGTGCTTCTTTGAGTGCCACGACTCGTGCCCTGCTCTGTTTGTGCTGAGTCAGTTTTGAAGCAAATTATCCCTCACTACCTAATGCACATTTTACCGAATTGAACACTCTAATCAATAAACAATATATGGGCTACCAAATGATGTCTTAACATATCAATTGTGA
Organism: Adenophora triphylla var. japonica; assembly: GCA_022495995.1. Lineage (NCBI taxonomy): Eukaryota > Viridiplantae > Streptophyta > Magnoliopsida > Asterales > Campanulaceae > Adenophora > Adenophora triphylla. The sequence continues at coordinate 307,067 of JAFEMH010000980.1, forward strand.
TGTTGGGAAGGTTGTTTAATACATGGTTAAAATAGGGTGGAACACTTGATTTCAATGAAACCTAAATTGTTCTAAACATTATATGGTTCATCATAGGTCCTTGGAATGCTATATTGATTTGTGTAGAACTTATGAATTGCAAAATATTGACTTGTTTGACATATTTGATGGTTTGTTGGATAGGGTTCCCTACTTTGGAATCCTAAGTTAAGATGAATGGTTTCAAGGATTCTTAGCCATTGTGCTATATATGAGTAATACTTGTTTATCATATTATTATTATATACTCCCTCCGTCCCGCTACAATTCGCACAGTTACTGTTTGCACACGAATTAAGGAAAAAGTTGGTAGAGTAAGTGTTGTGAGTATGAAAAGGGAGGTCGGAGAGAGAAAGTGGGATAGAAAATAGTGAGTTGATTGGTGTTGTGAGTATAAAAGTAAAGTAGGAGAGAGAATTAGTGGGTGGAATAATAAATATTCTTTGCCATTTTAGGAAGTGCGCAGTTTGTAATGTGACACCCAATGAGGAAAGTGTGCAGCTTGTAGCGTGACGGAGGGAGTATTTGGTATGGTTCCCTACTTTGGAATCATATATTGGTTGTTTAAGCAAGTATTTATTACTGTGTTTTTATTTAAAGTCCAGATGGTATTTGATTGTTATCGGGCAGTGGTATGAGATTATAATGGCACCCGAGCCAAGTTCATTATAATACCATTCACTAGTTCCCATTTTCCCCCTTCCATTGACCATGATTGGGTTGTGGGCTAGCTCCCTTTGAGTAAGTTATAGCTGCAAGTTTGGGATATGACTTTGTGTCATTTTCCCCCTGTTATTGATGTTGTTACTTGGTTCCGGAACCGCTTCTTCAACTATTGATGCTGCTCAGACTGCTATATCCTTTTGGATTAAACATTGGCTCAGTATCATTCTAAGTATTATATTATTGCACTTACGTGTTATCTTATACATCCTTCTATGTGTTTAGATGATTGTGGTGTATATGATGAGCAAGTTGATATATGTTTTTATAATATGATTTGCATATCATATTGTTGCATTCATAATAGCTTACTGAGATTTATCTCACCACGTCCTTTTATTGTTTTCCTTAAATAAGGGCGAGCTAGGAAATAGGGCACATTGAGCACGGGGAGGACGGCGAGTGGGTTGTAATTTGGGAAATGTATTTTGTTACATTATGTAAATGTATAACCAATTGGGTAGTATACCCGAGACCTTAATGTTATGTCACTATTTTGGTATACTTTTGAGATTGTAAATATTGTATGTTTTTGGAACTATGTTCCATAAGTATAAATAGTTTGTAAAATGGTGTTTGAGTTTAAGTAAGGTGTGTTACTTTTAGTAGTATAGAAATGAATTTTTTTTTAAGTTAAACAGGTTTTTGTATATTGTATAATTTGGAAAGGATATTTCGAAAGTTTTGTGAAAATAATGGCTTCTTCTGAGCGTGTCCCGGACGTGGGGCCAGGTAGGACCACGTATCGGGGCGCGTCACCAATTACTAAGCATTTGAGAGGGTAAGGGTAGAAGAGTGCCAAATACTTGAGTATTTGGCACGGGTATTCCTGCTTTCCCAAAAACAGGTATTTGAGACCACATTTTAGCCCTTCCAAAAAATGTTGTCACAAAAAGCCATTTCTCTTGTAGTGGGAGCGACCATAAAGACAAAAATGAAGAAAACTTATGATATGTGGGCAGTTACACCCCTTATTAGGGTCGGCCGCACCCCCTCTTTTCAGGAACATTTCGAGAATTTAGCAAAATATGAGGACTTTTCTGAAATTATAAAAATCTTAGGAACCTGTGGGGGAATTCGACACAACATCTTCAGTTTTTCATTTTCGACCAGGATTTGTCCCGATTTCCTAATTTTTCGCACCTCCTACACCCTAGTTCAAATAGAACACTTCAATAGCAATTTGGTTATACATTTTTCTAGTGTTTTCTTCATTTCTTGGAGGATTAAAGGATTTCGATTTCAAATCAATAGTCAAGTCAAGAGTTTTATGCATTCAATTAATGCTTTGTTGATGAGCATCAGATTATTATCGATTAATTCTCTTAATCTACTGTTTGGGGGAACATGTATTAATTCTTTATGCATTAAGTTAATTTTATTGTCAATAGTTTGTTAGGTACGTCAAAAAGTGTTTTAATTAAGTTTTCTATCTACAATTGCAAGTGTACGTGTGATTTTATTTTTTACTAAATTCGGCTAGAGTGATTGTCAAGAGATTTCTTGATTTATACGAAGTCTAACTTTTTGATATTTATAATTTTATGGAAATATTAGTTTGTGAAACAAATTATATGTTATTTTGTTCCTAGGGTTTTAAAGGATTATTTGAATGTTAAATGAACTTAGCAAAAAGTATAACATTTAGAGAATACTAAATTGTGTACACGAGAATGTCCAATTTTACTTAAGTGAATGAATGCCCATTATTGATTGACACCATCTGCTTGAATCTGGTATCTTCGATTACTTATTCTTGTTATTTGCGTGCCTTAGTTAGTTAATTTTAATTTTTTCTTAATGAATCAATCAAACAAACCAAAAATTAGTCTTTTTATTTTTCTGTTAATGCTGACAATCGAACTGTTGATAGTAACTAGTGCGCTTGCTAGGCTTTTTGTTACAAGTGGAGTTTTTCTCTGTCAGGTATAATATCCTTATAACGAATTTGATGATACCCTGGTATCGATCTGAAACAAATGTTACTCGTCGTTCAACTATGTGAGGTCTTAGATTATCGAGAAACAGAGACCAATTATTATTTATCCTCAGAGCATATAATTAAAAAAGCAACATGGAAAAGACATAGAACAAAAAATATCAAAAAGATATAAATGATTTCAATATAACATATGATTTCTAATATATTCACAAGTCTGATATATAAGCTATGAGACATATAAATTGTTATAGCTGCCTTCAATTATTTTAACATATTTGTCTTATAGCGTAGGTATAAGGCCCATGAGGATGATGGAAAGCCATATCTCTCATATTTAGAGGTCTTATAGATAATACATAAGACCAATTAGACATATAAAAGTAAGCTATGATAACTTCGACAGCTTCATAGATAGACTGAATATCAGTCGAACTAGAACTCATTTTAAAAAAATAATAATAATAAGAAGAAGAAAATTGTCATACAATTATCCCCATCTTTTGTTGTTGCTGCCAAAAGAGTACCCCTAAACTTTTCGGTCAGAAATGTGCCATCCAGATATAACAAGGGTCGACAAAAAGTAAAGCCATGCAAACATGCAACAAATGCAACAAAACAACGTTTGAAATGAGAAGTCTGAGGATCAAAATCAATCAACACATAAATATTTGGGTTCAATTCCTTAATTTTCTCGCAATAAAATCTATGTTTATCATAAGCCGAAGTTGCATCACCAAAAACAGTTTTCTTAAACTTCTAAACAGCTCCGCAAACAACATTGTAACTCATTTGAAGCTCACAATCTGTGTGCAGCTCTTTAACAATGTCACTTGGACTAATATTTGGATTAGTTCTAACATTGTCAATTAGAATACTAGAAAGTACATCTGAACCCATCCTTTCGCCAAATTCAGCCCTAACCACATCCTTGCATATATGCTTTGGTTCATATGTCCTTATGTAAAAATAACCATTAGATTTTTCAGGTAAAGGATGGATCCTCCATGGACACCTTCTAGAAACATTGTCGCTACATTGAGCTTTAACACGACATTGTTCATTTTTCAAATACACAAAATCAAACCCCACTTCTGTTGCAAAAATACACAATACATTTCTAATTCAGCACGACCAAATTCAAATATTTGACCAACATTTTGAATTGCGTCCGCATATTCTGCACTTTTCAATTTGTTTTCTTTGTGACGAAGAAAATTGACATGTACGTTCCAACTACTACTACAATTCGCAAGTTCAAAAGATGCAAAACTACCTTTACAAAGAAAGGTAGATGATTAACCAAAGGCATCATTTCTAACGGATATACTATAATCATTCTCATTTATTTTCATCATGTCAATATGCTTACTAACAAGCATAATGCTCATGCAAATAAAGTCTTGCTCACCAGCCAACATACAACAATGATTCTCAGCTAAAACATATGACATTGACACATTTTCCCTTTGCCGACAATTCCATCTACTACAAGTAAATTCAACAAGAGATTCAAATGAAGAAAATTGATCAAACCTAGCAACCAAAGATGATGCTCCATACTTCCACAACACCATCACAATAGAATCCATAACAATGAAGTTGAAATGGAAACTAATCTACACAATATTAAGAAACAAAACTAGAATTAGAATCTGATTTGGCAATTGAATAACCTTCAATTAAGATGAAATAACGAGATACAACATAAATAACATAGATCTTTACTTGAATTGTATATGAAACTTAAAAAATTGAAGAATAAATGCTGCTTAAACTATTGAAATTGATGGCGAAATGGTAGATCTAGGGTTTTGTCAATCGCCATTGACGGCAGAGGAAGAGGAAAGAAAGAAAAAGGGAAAATTAAGAAATTGTAAAATCCTGACACATTATAAAGAAGTGTAGTTTCGGTATTTCAAATTTACATTAACCCAGGCACAATAGGCATTGGGTTTGGATGGAATTTTGATATGGGCCTTAAATAGTGTGTGGACTTTTGGAATATCATGGGTTTTATGGAGAATGGTCTGGGCTGAGGGGGCTTTGAGGAATTATTCCATTAGGCATCTGCGGATTAGGGTCAGGGATTACAAACATAGTGACTCTATTAGGGTTAGGGTTTGCATGGGAATGCCACTCCGACGAGATGTTGGGATGAGATTTTGCAGCAACTTGCATGGAAGAAGACTGGCCGGGCATTAATGAGGATTGGAGAGGGGGAAACATTGACGGATCAGCCATTATGGCAGGCGGCGTCGCCGGCAGTTAATTTGTCAGCTTTCTGTTTAGTCAGTTAGTTGAAACAACTATGCTAGATTCTATCCTTCTATGTAAGAGAACTCCCATCTGTAACTGTAATCAAGTAATTCATTATATATATACAGATGTTACCTTTAATAAAATTATTTTCTGGCCAAATCATGATCCATGGACTTTTCCAAGCTGTCAGCATTTTAGGAGACTCTTATATTTCATCTTCAGAAGCTTACATAACTTAGCATACACGCTTCATCAATATAGAATCGAATATATCTCATGATTTATTTTTTACTGATACAAAAAATAATAAATTACAGTACATTATTAACAAAAACTAAAAATATTGGCTTCTTTTACTGCCTTTGCAGCCATGTGTCCATATACATCTTCCGATATATTATTTGAATCTTTTTCAAGTGATAATGAAGATATTCACTTTCTATATACTCCTAGGTTGGCTCCCATGAGAGACCCTAGATATAATGAATTTTTATGTTCATGAACTTCTGTAATCGTCTGAGCCTCAAACTGTGGACTGAAAGTTAATGTCTCTAAAATAGTTCCAATTCCATTAATCTTTAACCCGAGGAGTTGACCCGTAAAACTTGTCACTGCTACCATAAAATCACCCGAACCCATTCTTCTTATATTATCAGGAATTCCAGTAACATTCATTATTACTTCTGCGGTGTTCGCCTTTCGACCTTTTAGCCAATACTTTTGAATTCTCCCACCAATAAATTCTGTTATAAGCAGAAATGAGCGATCTTTACTAATAGCTACCCCAGCTGCCCCTGAAATCCCATTTAGCAAAGTAGATACTTTTTTGCTTCTTGGATCATATTTAAGCAGCCTTCCTGATGCATCGCTTGCAAAAAGTATCTTAAGAACTTCACTGCGAATGATAATGGTAAGATAAAAGTTAGTATCCTTCGGTCTCGACTTTTAAGTTTGACTTGTGAGGGAGACCGGCGTAAAAAACATACACTTGGTCTTTATGACACGTACTAAGCCAAAAACCAATCGGGGTCTTGGACGAAGTGTGACACAAAGAGTGCATGGCTTACATGGGCTAGGATGGGCTGTTTGGGACGACCCAGTGCGCGCTCGAAAGGTGTCTGGCAGACCAATCGAGCTGCAACTGAACGGTCATCCCGGGTTACGGGTCGTAGTGTGCAGTGTACCGAGGCATCAAGTGTGCTTAGCGTGCGGTGTACCGAGGCAGCAGTGCAAGTAGTGTGCGGTCACTAAATTCTTTTTCTGAGTAAAATAGTGATTTTCAGAATGTGTTTTAAAGAATTTATGCGCAGTTCAAAATATATCACATAATTCAAATATGAACGGAAATGCACAAACATGTTATGATTTTGAAAGAGATGAAAAGCAACATCTTTTTTTGAAACAATCCAATGTTTTGAAAATCGGCGCTGTTTGAAAATTCTTTTTTTTTTAAATAAAAGCGAGGTAACACGAATCATAAAGAAAACATACACGCACACGAAAATGAGGAAGGGTAAACGAAAGTTTGACCCACAAAATATTTTTAAAACAACGACAGTTTTGAAAAACATATTACGTCCCCAGCGGAGTCGCCAACTGAAATTACCCGGATCGCGCGGACTGCGGAGAGCGGTTCTTTCGAATGGACTTCACTTGGAAAAGAGAGTCGCCACGCCGTTTTGTATTATGAGCCCAAACTTTGAAAATGGCTTTGAAAAACAAGGTCATTTTTATTGGTAGCAAAAACTTGGAAAAGACTTTGAAAATGGGACGTTTTGATTGGTAGCCAAAATTTTACAAAAGGCTTTTTAGGACCAGAGATTGTTAGGTTCGGAGGTCACGTTACGTTTCGGGAAGAGTATGTTGAGATCACCCGAAATGCCTCGTATGACGAGTCTTTCTACCTTTCTCGAAAAGTGTGCATGTGTGTGTGTTTGTGTTGCTTTTGAAAAGGAGCTTGAATGACAAGCTTTAATCTTGGTTTGAATGACAAATGTTGATTTTGGTAAAAGAGGCGTTTGAATGACAAACGTCGGTTTTGAGACGAAAATGAGCGTTTGCGTGGCAAACATCAATTTTGAGACGGAAATGAGCGTTTGCGTGGCAAACGTCGATTTTGAGATGGAAATGAGCGTTTGCGTGGCAAACGTTGGTTTTGAGTTTGAAAAGGAGTTCGAATGACGAACTTTTGGTTTTGAACCAGACATTACGATGTTACCCATTTTGATGAAAATGATGGCAAATAGAAGACGATCAACAAGTCAGTTTGTGACTCGGATGTTTAAAGTAAATGCGATCAACAAACCGAACGGTTTGGACTGTAAATGACAGTATTGAATTGACAGTATCAACGAACCAAACGGTTTGGACGGTAAAAGTGCGATCGACGAGCCAAACGACTCGGACTGTAAAAGTGCGATCGACGAGCCAAACGACTCGGACTGTAAAAGTGCGATCGACTAGCCAAAAGACTTGGATTTGTAAAGATGCGATCGACGAGCCAAACAACTCACACTTGTAAAGTGCGTAAAGTAAGTGCGATATCGACGGATCAAACGATCCGGACTTGTAAATGACGATCACGAACCAAACGGTTCGGACGGTAAAAGTGCAAATCGACGGATTAAACGATCCGGACTGTAAATGACATAAATGTAAAGAACGGGACCGGAACGCCGTTTTAACCCGAGATTACTTCTCTTACGGTGGAGAAGAGGATCTTGGGGTAAAACTTATCGGACCCCGTAGAAGGCGTTACGTCTACATTTTGAGAGTAAGAGTTTACCAAATTTGGTGTTGACTCTCTGGATCGGGAGGACGTATCGGGATACGAAAAGGTGTTTGAAAGGTGTTTCAGAAGTGTTTGGGCAGAGTTTCCCCTTTTATTTGGTGTTTAGGAACCTAGGGATTTGGGCAGCGTTTCGACTTGGATCGGTTTAGCTTGTGTCAGAATCCACCGACGAGTAGCACGAGGGCCCCCGAAGAGTAGATAATTCTGCCGACGAGTAGCATGAGGGCCCCCGAAGAGCAGAAGAAGAACTAGCTTTTTGTGCTAGGGGTGAAGGAGGAGAGAAATGGTGTAGAAAATGTGAAGGGGAGGGGGAGTATTTATCGGAGGGAGGGTTTTGAGTGGGGAGGAAGTAATTTACTTGGTGAGGATGAAATATTGCTTAACCTGGTGGGTTTTATGGCGCAAAACAGTCCGGCCGGACTATACCTCAATTTGGGAGCATTTTGGTCATTTGGCCTTGAATTTGATTGAATTTGCCACATATTAATTTATCCAGTAAAACAGTCCGGCCGGACAGTTATTCAAATTGGTTATTTTTCCTGATTGAACTAGCTATATGCATAGATCTCATTCTCGTGTTCGATTTGGTATGTGGTGGGCCCAAAACGGAGTTCGTATGAGGGAGTTATGACCTCCGAAAGGTCGAGACACTCAAAAATGGCAAATCAAATTCCGGAAGACCCCGAAAAGTGCATTTTTCGGGGAAAGTTGTACTTTTATGTGTGATAACGTGTGTTGAGTACGCTTTGACGTTGGGATGCACGGGGCAGTCCCGGGATGTCTCGTGGGCTCGAGAACGGGGAGCTTAACATGTTCCGGTTAACTTTTAACGGATTTTGACGATCCGGATTTGGGTACTTACAGGCTTGTTCAGTTGACTTCTCGGATTCTTGGGATATTCACTTACCACTTGTTGAGTTTGCTTAAAATAACAGTTATCAGTCGAGTATTGAGATGGCTCCTTACAAAGCTTTGTATGGGAGGAAGTGTAGGTCTCCAATTTGTTGGGATGAAGTTGGGGAAGCCAAACTTTAGGGTGTTGATATTGTTCAAGATTCAGTTGAGAAAGTGAAGCTTATACAGAATCGATTGATTACGGCCCAAAGTAGACAAAAGAGCTATGCCGATCAGAGGAGACGAAACCTTGAGTTCCAGGTGGGAGACTTTGTATTTTTGAGGGTTTCGCCAAAAGTGTGAATTAGAAGGTACGGCAAAAAAGGTAAACTCGCTCCAAGGTATGTTGGACCTTTTGAAATTTTGGAAAGAGTAGGAAATCTTGCTTATCTTCTTGCGTTGCCCCCTTCTCTTGATAAGATGCATTGTGTGTTTCATGTCTCCATGCTTCGTAAGTATTTGTATGAACCATCTCACGTGTTACCGAGAGTACCGGATGATATTGAGCCGGATATGGCTTATGTGGAGCAACCAATTCAAGTGATTGATAGCAAAGTCCAAGAGTTGAGAAACAAAAGTATTCCCCTTGTTAGGGTTGTATGGAGGAATAATGATGTTGAAGAGTCAACTTGGGAGCTTAGGGAAGAGATGGAACAGAAGTATCCGTGGTTTTTCAATCTTCTTGGTAAGTAAATCTAAAATTTGGGCCAAATTTTCTTTAAGGGGGAGTGATTGTCACGACACTAAACCTAGGCATTATTTTGATGCATGTTTGAGCACGTATATATGGCGTGTGTCGCATCTCATTTCATGCTTCACATTTTATTTGTGAGTATTATGTGTTAGTTTTAATATTTTAATAACTTAATTGATATTTTAAGTATGTTAATAAATAAAAATTTAATTATTTAATGCTAATTAGAATTAATAGGAGTTGTGTAGTGGAAATTGTAATTGTTGAAATTTAACTAAGAAACTTGTAAAAATATTGAGGTGCTAAATTGTAGAAGTTAAAACTTAAGGAACTTAATTTACTCAATGGTTGGAGGAGCCTAAGTGTTAAATTGGTCCATGTATATCCTTAGGTTGGTAAGATGAAGCTTCATTAAGAAAAATCAGACCAAAGACATTTCTTTCCTTCTTCCTTGAGAATACATTACCTAGGTTTTCCTTCATTCAAAAATTCCTCCTAAATCCGATTCTTGTCCGTTCTTCGATCCGACTGCGTCTAAATGTTAAGGAAGCGGAGTGGATCATTTCTATCCGATTAAAGTTTTCATGCTTTTGTTTTATTTTGGAGGTAAGTTATTATTTTTCCTTCTTTAATTTTAGCTCATTTGATGTTCATGTTACAATTGTTGAAGTATGCTTGTTGCATGGAACATTTGGTCATTTTTCTTGAGTGGGAATGGATGGAAATGGTTTTGGTTGAGTTGAAATGATGTTTAGGTTATGGTGTTGCTGTTTGAGGTGAAAATGGTAAGGTTAACGTTTTCAAGAAATTGCTGATGTTTCAGCACAAATTCTAATTTTTGCTGAAGGGCACGACTCGTGCTGCCTATCACGAGTCGTTCCCTTCAGCCATTCGTGACCACGAGTCGTGTAATAATTTGCACTCGTTCTTCTTTGAGTGCCACGACTCGTGCCCTGCCCTGTTTGTGCTGAGTCAGTTTTGAAGCAAATTATCCCTCACTATCTAATTCACATTTTACCGAATTGAACACTCTAATCAATAAACAATATATGGGCTACAAAATGATGTCTTAACATATCAATTGTGATGTTGGGAAGGTTGTTTAATACATGGTTAAAATAGGGTGGAACACTTGATTTCAATGAAACCTAAATTGTTCTAAACATTATATGATTCATCATAGGTCCTTGGAATGCTATATTGATTTGTGTAGAACTTATGTATTGCAAAATATTGACTTGTTTGACATATTTGATGGTTTGTTGGATAGGGTTCCCTACTTTGGAATCCTAAGTTAAGATGAATGGTTTCAAGGATTCTTAGCCATTGTGCTATATATGAGTGATACTTGTTTATCATATTATTATTATATACTCCCTCCGTCCCGCTACAATTCGCACAGTTACTGTTTGCACGTGAATTAAGGAGAAAGTTGGTAGAGTAAGTGTTGTGAGTATGAAAAGTGAGGTCGGAGAGAGAAAGTGGGATAGAAAATAGTGAGTTGATTGGTGTTGTGAGTATAAAAGTAAAGTAGGAGAGAGAATTAGTGGGTGGAATAATAAATATTCTTTGCCATTTTAGGAAGTGTGCAGTTTGTAATGTGACACCCAATGAGGAAAGTGTGCAGCTTGTAGCGGGACGGAGGGAGTATTTGGTATGGTTCCCTACTTTGGAATCATATATTGGTTGTTTAAGCAAGTATTTATTACTGTGCTTTTATTTAAAGTCCAGATGGTATTTGATTGTTATCGGGCAGTGGTATGAGATTATAATGGCACCCGAGCCAAGTTCATTATAATACCATTCACTAGTTCCCATTTTCCCCCTTCTATTGACCATGGTTGGGTTGTGGGCTAGCTCCCTTTGAGTGAGTTATAGCTGCAAGTTTGGGATATGACTTTGTGTCATTTTCCCCCTGTTATTGATGTTGTTACTTGGTTCCGGAACCGCTTCTTCAACTATTGATGCTGCTCAGACTGTTATATCCTTTTGGATTAAACATTGGCTCAATATCATTCTAAGTATTATATTATTGCACTTACGTGTTATCTTATACATCCTTCTATGTGTTTAGATGATTGTGGTGTATATGATGAGCAAGTTGATATATGTTTTTATAATATGATTTGCATATCATATTGTTGCATTCATAATAGCTTACTGAGATTTATCTCACCCCGTCCTTTTATTGTTTTCCTTAAATAAGGGCGAGCTAGGGAATAGGGCACATTGAGCACGGGGAGGACGGCGAGTGGGTTGTAATTTGGGAAATGTATTTTGTAGTGGTTTACATTATGTAAATGTATAACCAATTGGGTAGTATACCTGAGACCTTAATGTTATGTCACTATTTTGGAATACTTTTGAGATTGTAAATATTGTATGTTTTTGGAACTATGTTCCATAAGTATAAATAGTTTGTAAAATGGTGTTTGAGTTTAAGTAAGGTGTGTTACTTTTAGTAGTATAGAAATGAATTTTTTTTTTAATTTAAACAGGTTTTTGTATATTGTATAATTTGGAAAGGATATTTCGAAAGTTTTGTGAAAATAATGGCTTCTTCTGAGCGTGTCCCGGACGTGGGGCCAAGTAGGACCACGTATCGGGGCGCGTCACCAATTACTAAGCATTTGAGAGGGTAAGGGTAGAAGAGTGCCAAATACTTGAGTATTTGGCACGGGTATTCCTGCTTTCCCAAAAACAGGCATTTGAGACCACATTTTAGCCCTTCCAAAAAATGTTGTCACAAAAAGCCATTTCTCTTGTAGTGGGAGCGACCATAAAGACAAAAAAATGAAGAAAACTTATGATATGTGGGCAGTTACACCCCTTATTAGGGTCGGCCGCACCCCCTCTTTTCAGGAACATTTCGAGAATTTAGCAAAATATGAGGACTTTTCTGAAATTATAAAAATCTTAGGAACCTGTGGGGGAATTCGACACAACATCTTCAGTTTTTCATTTTCGACAAGGATTTGTCCCGATTTCCTAATTTTTCGCACCTCCTACACCCTAGTTCAAATAGAACACTTCAATAGCAATTTGGTTATATTTCTCTCTAGTGTTTTCTTCATTTCTTGGAGGATTAAAGGATTTCGATTTCAAATCAATAGTCAAGTCAAGAGTTTTATGCATTCAATTAATGCTTTGTTGATGAGCATCAGATTATTATCGATTAATTCTCTTAATCTACTGTTTGGGGGAACATGTATTGATTCTTTATGCATTAAGTTAATTTTATTGTCAATAGTTTGTTAGGTACGTCAAAAAGTGTTTTAATTAAGTTTTCTATCTACAATTGCAAGTGTACGTGTGATTTTATTTTTTACTAAATTCGGCTAGAGTGATTGTCAAGAGATTTCTTGATTTATACGAAGTCTAACTTTTTGATATTTATAATTTTATGGAAATATTAGTTTGTGAAACAAATTATATGTTATTTTGTTCCTAGGGTTTTAATGGATTATTTGAATGTTAAATGAACTTAGCAAAAAGTATAACATTTAGAGAATACTAAATTGTGTACACGAGAATGTCCAATTTTACTTAAGTGAATGAATGCCCATTATTGATTGACACCATCTGCTTGAATCTGGTATCTTCGATTACTTGTTCTTGTTATTTGCGTGCCTTAGTTAGTTAATTTTAATTTTTTTCTTAATGAATCAATCAAACAAACCAAAAATTAGTCTTTTTATTTTTCTGTTAATGCTGACAATCAAACTGTTGATAGTAACTAGTGAGCTTGCTAGGCTTTTTGTTACAAGTGGAGTTTTTCTCTATCAGGTATAATATCCTTATAACGAATTTGATGATACCCTGGTGTCGATCTGAAACAAATGTTACTCGTCGTTCAACTATGTGAGGTCTTAGATTATCGAGAAACTGAGACCAATTATTATTTATCCTCAGAGCATATAATTAAAAAAGCAACATGGGAAAGACATAGAACAAAAAATATCAAAAAGATATAAATGATTTCAATATAACATATGATTTCTAATATATTCACAAGTCTGATATATAAGCTATGAGACATATAAATTGTTATAGCTGCCTTCAATTATTTTAACATATTTGTCTTATAGCGTAGGTATAAGGCCCATGAGGATGATGGAAAGCCATATCTCTCATATTTAGAGGTCTTATAGATAATACATAAGACCAATTAGACATATAAAAGTAAGCTATGATAACTTCGACAGCTTCATAGATAGACTGAATATCAGTTGAACTAGAACTCATTTAAAAAAAAATAAGAAGAAGAAGAAGAAAATTGTCATACAATTATCCCCATCTTTTGTTGTTGCTGCCAAAAGAGTACCCCTAAACTTTTCGGTCAGAAATGTGCCATCCAGATATAACAAGGGTCGACAAAAAGTAAAGCCATGCAAACATGCAACAAATGCAACAAAACAACGTTTGAAATGAGAAGTCTGAGGATCAAAATCAATCAACACATAAATATTTGGGTTCAATTCCTTAATTTTCTCGCAATAAAATCTATGTTTATCATAAGCCGAAGTTGCATCACCAAAAACAGTTTTCTTAAACTTCTAAACAGCTCCGCAAACAACATTGTAACTCATTTGAAGCTCACAATCTGTGTGCAGCTCTTTAACAATGTCAGTTGGACTAATATTTGGATTAGTTCTAACATTGTCAATTAGAATACTAGAAAGTACATCTGAACCCATCCTTTCGCCAAATTCAGCCCTAACCACATCCTTGCATATATGCTTTGGTTCATATGTCCTTATGTAAAAATAACCATTAGATTTTTCAGGTAAAGGATGGATCCTCCATGGACACCTTCTAGAAACATTGTCGCTACATTGAGCTTTAACACGACATTGTTCATTTTTCAAATACACAAAATCAAACCCCACTTCTGTTGCAAAAATACACAATACATTTCTAATTCAGCACGACCAAATTCAAATATTTGACCAACATTTTGAATTGCGTCCGCATATTCTGCACTTTTCAATTTGTTTTCTTTGTGACGAAGAAAATTGACATGTACGTTCCATGAAGGAGTTGGTATTGTACAGTGAGGCGCCTGCCTCACATATAGCCATGCGCCCGCCTCAAGTTTTCCATGCCTTGTCTGATGTCTCGACCCCCCATGCGGCCGCCTCATATTGTTCCAGGCGCCCGCCTCACACTCAGCATCAGTTCATGCCTATTCGCTTCAGTTCATGCACAGCCGTGTCTCTTCATTTTTTAGTTAATGTATTTTTATTTTATGCCTCTTGGTTTTTAGGCTTTTCATCTAGATTCCCATGTATATAAATAGTTGTATTGTGTAATTGAATATATACATAACTTCACCATCTCCTTTCATATTTATCATGGTATCAGAGCTCGTTACGCTCTAACGCTTCCGCACACATTTTTTTTTCTTTCTTTGGGAATTCGACATAGACCCATCATGACTAAGAATAATAGAGTCACGATGGATGTAATGTCCCTCCATTATAACTTGATGTTCCAGCGAAACAGAGGATTGCAACATAGCGTTTCTGAAGATGAAAAACAGAAACGAATCGTTGCATCCAAAGAGTTGGAAATGGAGGCTGCTACCTTCCTAGCACGCAGCAGTCAGCCAGTTGTGCAGCCAGTTGTGCAAACAGCTTTGCGGACAGAAAGCATCACAGCAAGTATCGCTGGGAAGATTAATAATACAAACACTTGGATTATTGACTCTGGAGCAAGTGAGCACATAACTTGCAACGAGTCGATGATAAAGAATCAAGTCAGAACGGGGACGGAGGCACCGGTGAAGATTCCCAATGGCGATATGATATCCGTCAAGGGCATCGGCAATGCAAAGCTTCCGAACGGATTAAATATTAATCATGTTTTAAATATACCAGCTTTTCAATGCAATTTATTGTCTGTTAGCCGATTAACCAAAGACTTGAACTGTTCTCTCACCTTCTTTCCGGATTTTTGTGTGATACAGGACTTAGCTTCGAGGAATTTGATTGGAATGGGTAGATGCAAAGATGGTCTATATCACATGGAACCGGTTGCAAAGGAACAGACAGTGATGGCGGCAACAGTTGACACACGGCTATGGCACAAAAGAATGGGACATACTTCAGTCTTTGATTCTTGGCGTATTGATAACTCTGATGAGGGAAAGGAACATTGTGACTCATGTATTCGAGCCAAAATGACAAGACTCCCTTTTTCGGTTAGTAGTATCCAGACCAAGTTTTGTTTTGATCTCATACATTGTGACATTTGGGGTGGTTACAAAACTCCTTCTTTCTCGGGTGCACATTATTTTTTGACTATTGTGGATGATTTCAGTCGGGGAGTATGGGTATTTTTGATGAAGCATAAATATGAGGTTCATCACTATCTTACTATGTTTTGTAATATGGTGAACACTCAATTTGATAGAAAAGTCAAACGCATTAGGAGTGATAATGGGGGTGAATTTCAGTCACTACTAATGTTAGAATATTATGTTAATCATGGAATTGTTCTTGAGACATCTTGTACTGACACTCCACAACAAAATGGAGTTGTCGAACGCAAGCATCGTCATATTTTAGAAATGGCCAGAGCCCTACGTTTTGAGGCAGGTTTGCCAAAGAAATTTTGGGGAGAGTGTGTTTTGACTGCGGCTTACATAATTAATCGTTTACCTTCCAAAGTTGTAGAGAATAAAACCCCTTACGAGATTTTGTTCCAAAAGAAACCCTGTCTTGATCATATGCGTTTCTTTGGATGTTTGGTTTATGCCAAAAATAACAAGAAAGGGGGAGACAAGTTTGATGCTAGAGGCAGGCCATGTGTGTTTGTTGGGTACCCTTATGCGCAAAAGGGATATAAAGTTTTTGATTTGGAGTCTAGTAAGATCTACACTTCACGTGATGTTAAGTTCGTGGAAAATGTGTTTCCTTTCAAAGAAATACTTTCAAAACCAGAAGTGGATTCTTTTGGCAGAAAAAGGAACAGGGAATTGGAAGAGGATATCATGGAGTTTGAACAGGTACAAGCAGATGAGCAGACACCTGATCAGACAGACGGTGAACGGAACAGTGAACAACCTGTTACACAAGTGCAAGCTGATGAACGTCCTGTTGAGCAGGTAGGTGAGGGTTTTGTTGAGCAAACAACTGGTCAGACAGTTGAGCAAACACATGTTGACCAGAATTTTGCACAGCCCATAAACCCAGTTCAACGGCGGAGTGAACGCCCAGTACAGCAGCCTAAGCACCTTCAGGATTTTGTTGTCACTCTACCAGGTTCCATAGACCATCAGCATGCTCATTCCAATACAGAAACCTCGAAGGCATATCCTTTATCAAATTATGTCTCTTACAATCGGTTTTCTCCCACTCATAAGGCATTTCTTGCGGCCATCACTTCACGTGATGAGCCTAAGTATTATCATCAGGCTGTTAAAGATCAACGATGGCGTGATGCAATGAAGAGGGAGATTAATGCTTTGGAAGAAAATGGTACGTGGACACTTGGGGCGTTACCACCGGGAAAGAAAGGTATTGATTCAAGGTGGGTTTATAAAATAAAATATAAACCAAATGGAGAAGTTGAGAGGCACAAAGCTCGGTTAGTGGCAAAGGGTTTCACACAGGTTGAAGGGATAGATTATCATGATACCTTCGCTCCGGTTGCAAAGTTGGTCACTATGCGCACCCTCCTTGCCGTGGCAGCCAAACGAAATTGGGCAATCCATCAGTTGGACGTGAACAATGCCTTTCTTCATGGGGATTTAAAAGAAGACGTGTACATGAAAATACCACAAGGCTTTGCAAAGGAAGGAGATACTAGAGTTTGCAAGCTTCAGAAATCAATATATGGCCTTAAACAAGCATCACGAAATTGGTACCAGAAGTTCACCAATGCTCTCCTTGCGGTTGGTTTCAGGCAGTCACGTGCGGATCACTCCCTTTTTATCTATAAAAGGGGTGACATATATATTGTTGCTCTCATCTACGTTTATGACGTGCTTCTAGTTGGGAATAATGTCCCCAAAATTGAAGACGTAAAGAAGTACTTAGATGAAAAATTCAGCATCAAGGACCTCGGGCATTTAAAATACTTCCTGGGGATAGAAGTGGCAAGATCGCCAGAGGGCATTGTTCTTAGCCAACGGAAGTACACTCTTGATATTCTTGAAGAAAGTAGATGCCAAGGAGGACGGATAAGTGATTTCCCTATGGAGCAAAACCTTCGTCTCAACACTGATGATGATAGCCCCCTCGTTGATGCCTC
This sequence comes from Adenophora triphylla var. japonica, assembly GCA_022495995.1. NCBI lineage: Eukaryota > Viridiplantae > Streptophyta > Magnoliopsida > Asterales > Campanulaceae > Adenophora > Adenophora triphylla. The sequence continues at coordinate 324,665 of JAFEMH010000980.1, forward strand.
ACAGTATCGCAGGTTAGTTGGTCGACTACTTTATTTGACAGTCACCAGGCCGGATATTCAGTTCGCTGTAAATAGATTGAGCCAGTTTATCTCGTCACCTAGGCGCACACATATGGATGCTGCCATACGTGTGGTCCGTTTCCTTAAAGGTACTGCTGGCCAAGGTTTATTTCTTCCTACGAATGGAAAATTGCAGCTTGAAGCCTATTGTGACGCTGACTGGGGTGCATGTCCTATGAGTAGGCGGTCTTGCACAGATTATTTTGTTTCGTTAGGTGGAGCTCCAATCTCTTGGCGAACAAAGAAGCAATCCGTTGTGTCTAGGTCGTCAGCAGAGGCGGAATATCGAGCCATGGCAACTACTGTTAGCGAGGTTATTTGGCTACGGTGGCTTTTAGAAGAGCTCGAGGCACCACAGCCCGAAGGCACACGCCATTTCTGTGATAATCAGGCGGCATGTCACATTGCAAACAATCCTGTGTTTCATGAAAGGACCAAACATGTTGACATGGATTGTTATTTTGTTCGAGAAAGAGTTGCCTCCGGAGATATTGTGACTCACTCGATATCAACTGCAAATCAAGTAGCGGACTTGTTCACCAAACCGCTTGGATCTGTTCGTTTTCGTTTCCTGGTTGGCAAGTTAGGCATTCGTAATCTTCATGCGCCAACTTGAGGGGGAGTGAAGGAGTTGGTATTGTACAGTGAGGCGCCCGCCTCACATATAGCCATGCGCCCGCCTGAAGTTTTCCATGCCTTGTTTGATGTCTCGGCCCCCCATGCGGCCGCCTCATATTGTTCCAGGCGCCCGCCTCACACTCAGCATCAGTTCATGCCTATTCGTTTCAGTTCATGCACAGCCGTGTCTCTTCATTTTTTAGTTAATGTATTTTTATTTTATGCCTCTTGGTTTTTAGGCTTTTCATCTAGATTCCCATGTATATAAATAGTTGTATTGTGTAATTGAATACTCCTTCCGTCCCACTTCACTTGGCACTAATTTCCATTTTGGTCCATCCCACTTCATTTGGTACTACCCAAAATGGCAAACTTTTTATAATTTTATATTCACTCTACTCCACCACTCATTCTCTCTTTTCATTTTTCACCACTCAATTTATTCAACCAAAACTACTATTTACTCCCCTCATTCTCTCTCTTCATTTTCTACCACACATTTCTTTTATTTTATTCTTTTTTCTTAGTTATTGAGCCATTCATTTTGGTGCTAAGTGAATCGGGACGGAGGGAGTATATACATAACTTCACCATCTCCTTTCATATTTATCATTCCAACTACTACTACAATTCTCAAGTTCAAAAGATGCAAAACTACCTTTACAAAGAAAGGTAGATGATTAACCAAAGGCATCATTTCTAACGGATATGCTATAATCATTCTCATTTATTTTCATCATGTCAATATGCTTACTAACAAGAATAATACTCATGCAAATAAAGTCTTGCTCACCAGCCAACATACAACAATGATTCTCAGCTAAAACATATGACATTGACACATTTTCCCTTTTGATACAGTATGGTAATCTTGGGCTTCGAGGCAGCATCAACCGAGCAACAGCAACCGAGCAGAGGAGGTGTCTGAGCTTGAGGCGAGCGCCTCATGTTATCCCAGGCGGGCGCCTGGCCGAGACAGAACTTCAAAGAAAGGTCAAGTTTCGGGCTTCAGCATTGGCTTGGGTTTGGGCTTAATTTGTTTTATGGGTTTTAGGGTTTTAGATTATTATTAAATTAGGGTTTTATTTTATATTTCTAGAATCTTCTTATTATTAGTATAAATAACAAGCTAGGGTTATTGTATTAGGACAAAGTTTTTGATTATGAATTAAATAAAAAGAAAAGAGTGGCTGCGGCTGTTTCTTTGTGAATCTTGGTTCTTTCTTGTTCGGTTCATCTCATAACCTTCCGTCTGTCATCATTTGGTATCAGTTGTCTGGACGATTTGATGGCCGAACGAGGGCGTGTAGTTCGTGGAGGAAAAGGTGTTCGTGGTAGGGGCCGTGCAGCGGATCCTCCGGAAGACGATCATCACCGCGAGCGTGATATACGCGATATCGAGATCGACGATCTGAGAAAACAGGTTCAGGTACTTCAACTCCAAGTTCGGAATCGCAGAAATCGTGGGGGGGCACCGCCGATTATGGATTCTGATTCGGATATTTCTTCCGAGAGTGAGGAGTATCACAATGGTGTCGATTCCTTGACCAGAAATCATGATAGGTATGCAACTAACCATTCGAGGGAAGTCGATATGAAGATCGAAACTCCGGATGTCGAAGGTAAGGCAAACCCTACTGATTCCTTTGTGTTTTGGGTTGATACTGTTGGGTTTAACGAGGGTATTTTTGTCAAATCTTCAAGTCATGAAAATCTTGTCGATTGGTCAAAACCCCCTCGGTTTGATACATACCCTGAAGAGTCGATTGATTCTTGGATGGATACTATTGGTTTTAAAAAAGGTTCTTTGGTCGAATCCCCAAGAGAAGAAAATTTTGTTGATTGGTCCAAACCACCTAGGTATGATATGTGTCATTGTGACGTTTGTCTAGTATCGACAATCGGTCCTGTTTATGACAATAACTCACCTGCTGATAAGGAGTCGGAGAAAATATTTGATAATCAAGGGGCAACCTTGGTGTGGAAGTTTGAAGCAGTTACCATTGATCTTCGGTACACGGATCCATTTGACTCGTATTCTCCCCGTTCTCCTGTTTTGTGTATCGTTCAGAAATTGATTATTGAGTATTTTATCTCAACACAATGGAGCGATTGGATGGATGTCGTCACAAGGGCATTGAAGTTTAGAGTCCGTCAAGGGTACAGAATTCCTTTTGCTGATGGAGTTCGAATATTCCGGGTTATCGTAGTGTTCCTATCGAGGGTATTGACTCGAGGACGAGTCTTTTCTAAGGAGGGGAGGATGATACAGTATGGTAATCTTGGGCTTCGAGGCAGCATCAACCGAGCAGCAGCAACCGAGCAGAGGAGGTGTCTGAGCTTGAGGCGGGCGCCTCATGTTATCCCAGGCGGGCGCGCCCGGCCGCAGACGGAACCCAGGAAGGCTGTTCGGGCTTCAGCATTGGCTTGGGTTTGGGCTTAATTTGTTTTATGGGTTTTAGGGTTTTAGATTATTATTAAATTATGGTTTTATTTTATATTTCTAGAATCTTCTTATTATTAGTATAAATAACAAGCTAGGGTTATTGTATTAGGACAAAGTTTTTGATTATGAATTAAATAAAAAGAAAAGAGAGGCTGCGGCTTTATTCTTTGTGAATCTTGTTTCAATTCTTGTTCGGTTCATCACATAACCTCCGTTTCCTACATCACCTTTGCCGACAATTCCATCTACTACAAGTAAATTCAACAAGAGATTCAAATGAAGAAAATTGATCAAACCTAGCAACCAAAGATGATGCTCCATACTTCCACAACACCATCACAATAGAATCCATAACAATGAAGTTGAAAAGGAAACTAATCTACACAATATTAAGAAACAAAACTAGAATTAGAATCTGATTTGGCAATTGAATAACCTTCAATTAAGATGAAATAACGAGATACAACATAAATAACATAGATCTTTACTTGAATTGTATATGAAACTTAAAAAATTGAAGAATAAATGCTGCTTAAACTATTGAAATTGATGGCGAAATGGTAGATCTAGGGTTTTGTCAATCGCCATTGACGGCAGAGGAAGAGGAAAGAAAGAAAAAGGGAAAATTAAGAAATTGTAAAATCCTGACACATTATAAAGAAGTGTAGTTTCGGTATTTCAAATTTACATTAACCCAGGCACAATAGGCATTGGGTTTGGATGGAATTTTGATATGGGCCTTAAATAGTGTGTGGACTTTTGGAATATCATGGGTTTTATGGAGAATGGTCTGGGCTGAGGGGGCTTTGAGGAATTATTCCATTAGGCATCTGCGGATTAGGGTCAGGGATTACAAACATAGTGACTCTATTAGGGTTAGGGTTTGCATGGGAATGCCACTCCGACGAGATGTTGGGATGAGATTTTGCAGCAACTTGCATGGAAGAAGACTGGCCGGGCATTAATGAGGATTGGAGAGGGGGAAACATTGACGGATCAGATATTATGGCAGGCGGCGTCGCCGACAGTTAATTTTTCAGCTTTCTGTTTAGTCAGTTAGTTGAAACAACTATGCTAGATTCTATCCTTCTATGTAAGAGAACTCCCATCTGTAACTGTAATCAAGTAATTCATTATATATATACAGATGTTACCTTTAATAAAATTATTTTCTGGCCAAATCATGATCCATGGACTTTTCCAAGTTGTCAGCATTTTAGGAGACTCTTATATTTCATCTTCAGACGCTTACATAACTTAGCATACACGCTTCATCAATATAGAATCGAATTTATCTCATGATTTATTTTTTACTGATACAAAAAATAATAAATTACAGTACATTATTAACAAAAACTAAAAATATTGGCTTCTTTTACTGCCTTTGCAGCCATGTGCCCATATACATCTTCCGATATATTATTTGAATCTTTTTCAAGTGACAATGAAGATATTCACTTTCTATATACTCCTAGGTTGGCTCCCATGAGAGACCCTAGATATAATGAATTTTTATGTTCATGAACTTCTGTAATCGTCTGAGCCTCAAACTCCGGACTGAAAGTTAATGTCTCTAAAATAGTTCCAATTCCATTAATCCTTAGCCCGAGGAGTTGACCTGTAAAACTTGTCACTGCTACCATAAAATCACCCGAACCCATTCTTCTTATATTATCAGGAATTCCAGTAACATTCATTATTACTTCTGCAGTGTTTGCCTTTCGACCTTTCAGCCAATATTTTTGAATTCTCCCACCAATAAATTCTGTTATAAGCAGAAATGAGCGATCTTTACTAATAGCTACCCCAGCTGCCCCTGAAATCCCATTTAGCAAAGTAGATACTTTTTTGCTTCTTGGATCATATTTAAGCAGCCTTCCTGATGCATCGCTTGCAAAAAGTATCTTAAGAACTTCACTGCGAATGATAATGGTAAGATAAAAGTTAGTATAACTACTTTTGAATATGAGTGCCATTAAAAAAAGGCATCAGAGCTTGAGGCAAGTTGGGTTGTCGTGCCACCGTAGAAGTTAAACGTTTGCTTTCTTTATTATTTTTACATTTAAAGGCAGAGGAAATAAAAATGGGTATTACTTACTCAATTCCACCCGTAGAACTTGCATCAGTAAAGTAAACATCACCAGAATTTTGGTCAACATCGAGACCAACAGTAAACTTAAATGGCACACCATCTGAGCTTGTGGCAAGTTGGGTTGCCTGGCCACCAGAAGGTCCAACCACAAATAGCCCTAAAGTAGCATCGGCTATGTAAAGCTGTCTTGTCTTGTCGAAAAATGCCATACTTAAAGGTCTTCCGCAAGTTCTCAACTTGTCCAGGGTCTTAACCCCATCACACATTGCCTTTGTCCTGAAGAAAGCACATATGTTTATGATAATAAGCGTTAACAGTATTAAAACATGATAAAACATGTAGGCGGCCAGTACATTTAACAAGATAGAGTATGATAATATTGGATATAAAAATGTACTCCCTTCGTCCCATAAAATGTCAGAAAAAATTTCAAATTTGTTCTTGATCAAGAGCAAATTGGAGAAATTTTTGGTCATTCACTTAGGGACGAAGGGAGTAGAATTTTTGTTGTAAGAATGATATGTTTGAGGTGCATTTATACCTATTCGGGGATGTGAAGGCGAAATCCACAAATTTATTATTGGATTTCTTCGGGATGAAGAGAATCCTTCCATCGCTAACACTAGTGTAAGGTCCATTGCCGGAGGGGTCAAAGGCAAACGAATGAGCACCAGCTGAAGGTACAGGGATATTTTCATGTGAAGGAAGAGATAAAACCTTTGGGGATAGAAACAAGAAAGTAATGAATATTGTGAGCATGTTAACAAGTATGGAGAAAGCCATGTATATTTCTTTTTGCTTGTGTATTGTGAGCTGTTGCTGTCAAGGGCATGCATGTATTTATATACTACAAGAACAATGTGTGTGTGTGTGTGAGAGAGAGAGAGAGAGAGAGAGAGAGAGTCAATAGTGCTTTTAGTATGGCAATTGGCAATGTCAATGGATTTTATATATTGATCAATGTATCGCAAATCATTTGAGGGTTGACAACGGAAGCATTCAACTCCCAGAAACAGAAGTAGAAATCACGGATGAATCCGTAACTTCCCAGTTGCAACTCACCAATAGTTTCGAAGTGCTTTACTTAATCATTTTAGTTTCCTTGTTTCAATTGGCAATGTCAATGGATTTTATATTGTTATGAAAAATTAAGAGAAATTCGAAAGGGATTTCTTAAAGAATAACTGAAAATAAATAAAATCGGGAAGGGAGAAATTAAGTCGAGTCTTGTGTCGTACGCAATCTCTGTAAGAAGTAACAGCCACGCACGCTGGCGCTAACGGTTATTGAAATTCTTCTCATGAGATATTAAGACTTTAACTGTTGTCGTTAGTGTTAGTAGAATCACTTCAAATTAATGACTTCGGCGAATGAATATTTGAAACTTTTGGACTTGAAAGGAATTACTACAATATGCTCTATATTGCTTATTGATGCTAATGTTCATGACGATTAGGATGAATGAAACTGACATTCTTTTGGGCTATTTATAGTTTATAAATAGTTACAGACACCTGTTGAAAAGAGGCACAATTTAAGTCGGATGGATATGGGTCGTCTGAACTGATCCTAATCAAGACACCAGATTCTTTGGAGCCACCCACGCCCACTTCGAGAGACGCTAATAGAAGTGCTCATCCGATTACAGTTTACGATTCCCGGTTCCGGAAACGGGAAACCGTATTCGAGTGGGTAATTCCGGTTCCCGTTCAACCACCGGTTTTCGATTTCGGTTTCACGATTTCAACTATTTCAATTTATTAATTATTTTTAATTTTTTGATATTCATATTACTGAAAATAATTAAATAATTAATAAAATTTTAAAATCTATCATATTTGTAACAAAATCCTTAAAAAAAGAAAATGTGTTTTTAACGAATTTGGTAGCTGAAAATTAATTTTCGGTAATAAATTATTCAGCTAAGTAAAATATTCCCTCAGTTTGCGCCGGTCAACCTAAAAAATACACTACATAGCATAGATTGGCGATCATTATCCATACTACTCAATTGCCCAACCACAATTGTCGGGCCGGAAAATCAGAGTCAACTACGTGTAAACCATTGTTTGACTAGTTCGGGTCAACTCCTTAACAAGCAGTAAGTCACCCAACAAAACAACGGGTAATGGGTGCAATTGGATTGCTGGTATGTCCTTTTTATATTAGAAAATTAAATTAAGTATTACTCCTTTAGTTTCAAAATAAATCTCAAACATATTTTATATTTAAGGGACATTTGAAAATTGAAAAAAAAAATTAATAGTGAAACATCATACATATTATCACTATTTAGGAGCAAAAAATCAAAATATTACTTTTTAAATAATTATTTACCAAAATAACATAAAAAAAAACTTATTTACCATAATAACACTTTTTTTGAAAATCAATCAAAAAAGCGGGTAGAGTCTTTATAACACTAATTGGTATCTTTATTACATTAGCGAAAACTTATTTGTTCTTGTTCATTCCTATCACAACAAGATGGACTTTACCGAGACTGAGAATGGACCAACTATTAAATCTTGGATGGAAATTTCTTTTACCTATTTCTCTAGGTAATCTATTATTAACAACTTCTTCCCAACTTCTTTCACTGTAAAAGAATACGATATTCTAGATTCATGACTTGGCCCAAACAAGAGAAAGAAACAAGCATCAAATTTTTTATAGATATTCACGATATGTTCCCTATGGTAACTGAGTTCATGAATTATGGTCAACAAACAAAAGCACGTAGCCGCAAGGTACATTGGTCAAGGTTTCATGATTACCTTATCACACGCGAATCGTTTACCTGTAACTATTCAATACCCCTACGAAAAATTGATCACATCAGAGCGTTTCCGCGGGCGAATCCACTTTGAATTTGATAAATGCATTGCTTGTGAGGTATGTGTTCGTGTGGCACTCCATTTTCCGGATTTAAACAAAATTCGGAACCTCAGATTTCGGTTTTAAAAATCTTTTTTTTTTTTGGTAAATCCGGAATCTCTATTTCCGGTTTTAAAAATCAATTTTTTTTTTTGGGTAAATCCGGTAATACAAGTTCCGGTTTTAAAAAATGATTTTTTTTTTTTGGCTAGGTCGAATATCAGAGAGAGAATTGATTTTTTTTTTATTTGTGTAATCCGGAAGTTGCACTTCCGGTTTTAAAATTGTAAAATCCGGCATATCAAGTGCCGGTTTAAAAAAAAACATTTTTTTTTGGTCTTTTTTTTTGTCAGAGAGAGAGTGAAATTAAATTTTTCTATTTTAAATTTGTAATCCGGCATTAGAAATGCCGGTTTTAAAAGCAATTTTTTGTTTTTTTGTTTACATTAATTGCTTTGACTGAAACACTGAAAAAAAAACTGAAAAAGCTGAAAAAAGTAGCTTGTACCATTACTTACACAGAAGAAATAAAGAGAAAAAACAAAAGAAGAAGATAGAAAGAAAGAGAGAGAGAGAGAGAATTAGTTGTGCCATTACTTACACAAAAGAAATAAAGAGAGAAAAAAAAGAAGAAGATAGAAAGAAAGAGAGAGAGAGAATTCGTTGTGTTAGAGAGAAAGAAAGAAAGAAAGAAAAAGGCAGTGAAGAAAGAAAGAAAAAAAGAGAAGAAGAAGGAGGAGGAGGAAAAAAGAAGAAGAAGGAAGAGAAGATTAAGATAAATTTGTAAGGTTAGTTAGTTTTTTTTTTTTTTGTTTAATTGGTTGTTAAATTTATTATTATTTGTTTGATTAATTATGGCTTTTAAAAGAATTATTTAAATAATTATAATGCAATTTTAACAAAATTGTTAAAATTAATTTGATAAATTTGTTATAATGTATATTTAATTATTGATTTTTAAGTTTTGATTTTTAAAATTAAATTATATATAGTGCTTGTTAACTTAGGATTTTGACACATTTTTTTTTAATTTTTTAGGAAAAAATATGAATGGAGTTTCACTTGTTTTCATGTGCTATTGGGGAGGAAATGATGAAAATCCGTTTGAAGTTGAGAATTTTGAAAAGGCTCCAAAATGTGCACTTATGGCTAAAACTCGATGGAGTTATAGGAAGTTGATTGAGAAGTTATGTAAGAAAATCGGGGTAGATCGAGCCAATATTCAATTCGAAGTTACTTGTAGATATCCTCATCTTGTCGCCCATGGGGTTTCAAACTACATTCCATTTGTAATCGAGAATGATATGGGTATGAAACTCATGTTTGATGTTTCTGCTCAGTTTGGGGAGTTGAGTTGCTTACAATTATATGTTAAGATGAATTCAGTTGATAATGTGAATGTTGAGGAGCCATTCCAAAATGAGTATGTTAATGACATGGATACCTTACAGATGGATTCTTTAAGCTACTACAATGAGAGGGGCGCTGGAACAAGTACAGGAACATATGTGGAAGAGGGACAGGGAGAGGGACAGGGAGAGGAGGAGGAGGAAGAGGAAGAGGGAGAGGAAAAGGAGGGAGAGAAGGAGGGGGAGGAAAAGAGAGATGGGGAATGGTATGATGATTCAGATAATGATCCAAATTATGAAGAAAATATTGGGGCCCTTATAAATTATGATCGTGATGATGGATGCGATGATTGTAGTAGTGCTACTGATGTTAGCGAGAATGAGGGTGATGATGGGGTGAGGGAAGATTTGGGGGGTACATTTTGTTGGTTACGAACAGCCGCAAGATAACGTGTATGAGAGAGCAACCTATCAATTTTATGGTGATATTGGGGAGGGATCACAAATTTATGATAATAACGAATGTAATTTTGAGGCTTGGAATGGAGAATTTGATGATATTGCCAAAGGTATGCGCTTTTCTCAGAAGTTTGAGGTGCAACATAAAATGAAAATATTTCATATTAACAAAAATTTGCGCTTCAAGGTTAAAAGAAGTACAACCCGAAAGTGGACGATTGAATGTTTGGTGGATGATTTTCCATGCAATTTTTATGTGAATGTGAGTTTGAAGAAGAGTGGTTATTGGGAAATAACAAAGTACACGGGTCCTCATTCTTGCTTGGGTACAGAAATTGCCGAAGATCATCCAAACTTAGATGCTAAGTTCATCGGACGAGAAGTTTTGGAACTTGTTAAGGCTGATCCCGAGGTGAAGATTTCAGTTGTGAAGGCAACAATAAAAACTAATCATGGGAAGGATGTTTCATATAGAAAAGCATGGTGTGGTAAACAAAAATCCATTGCAGAAGCATATGGAGACTGGAAAGGATCATATATAAGGTTGCCACGTTTGTTAGCAGCTATCCAAAAGTGAACCCTGGAACAATTGTGGAGTATTCTGATCCTCCTCCTCCTGGTGCTTTAGGTATGTTTGATCGTGTATTTTGGGCATTTGGCACTTGTTTAGAAGCGTTCTCTTATTGTCGTCCTGTTATTTCTGTTGATGGCACATTCATGCATGGAAGATATAAAGGGGTTATACTTATTGCCATGGGTGTTGATGCGAATAATTGTATACTTCCTCTCGCATTTGGTATTGTTGAAAAGGAGGACTACCGCAAATGGTGTTGGTTTCTACATCTTCTTTGCAAACATGTTATTAAGGGTCGTAGTATTTGCTTGATATCTGATCGACATGGTGGCATCCTTTCCACAGTTGGAGACAACAGATCCTGGCCTCGAAATGTTGTTCACAGATGGTGCATGTTGCATTTGCGAGCTAATTTTCTTAAAGCTCACAAGGGTGTTGGATTAAAAGATCTTTTCTGGAGAGCTGCTAGCACCACCCAAGACAAAAAGTTGAAATGTTATTTGAGGCAGATTCGTATAATCAACCATGAGGCGGTTAAATGGTTTGACTACTTGGATGCTCATAAGTGGACAATGGCTCATGATGGTGGATATAGGTACGGTATTAGGACTACCAATTTGTCTGAATTTTTTAATGGTGTAATGAAAGGAGCTCGGGGGATGCCTATTTCAGCAATTGTTGAGACCTCCACTACTACATTTCTGACCAAATGTAACGCATGTAACGCATCTAATGTAACGCCAAGAGCTAATGTAACGCATCTAATGCAACGCCAGAGCTAATGTAACGCACCTAATGCAACGCCAGAGCTAATGTAACGGCTAATGCGCAACGCCGTAGCTAATGTAACGCATCTAATGCAACGCCAGAGCTAATGTAACGCCTCTAATGCAACGCCAGAGCTAATGTAACGAGTCTAATGCAACGCCAAAATCCTAATGTAACGCCTAAATTACTAATGCAACGCCAAAATCCTAATGTAACGCCTAAATTACTAATGCAACGCCAAAATCCTATAACCTATACCCTATACCCTACACTATACCCTATAACCTATATCCTATATCCTATACCCTATACCCTATACCATATACCCTATACCTTATACACTATACCCTATACAATATACCCTATACCCTATACCCTATGCCCTATACACTATACCCTATAACCTGTATCCTATATCTTATACCCTATACCACATACCCATACACTATACCCTATACACTATACACTATATCCTATACCCTATATCCTATACCCTATACCCTATGCCCTATACACTATACCCTATAACCTATATCCTATAGGGTATAGGGCATATGGTATAGGGTATACCCTATAGGGTATAGGGTATATGGTATAAGGTATAGGGCATATGGTATATGGTATACCCTATAGATATGTGTGGTATATATGGTATAGTATACCCTATAGGTTATAGGGTATACCCTATAGGATATAGGGTATGTGCTAAATATAGTCATATGGTATAGGGTATACCCTATAGGGTATAGGGTATACCCATAGAGATATGGGGGCATAGGGTATGTGGCATATGGTATAGGGTATACCCTATAGGGTATACCCTATAGGATATAGGGTATAGGATATAGGGTATAGGGTATAAGGTATAAGGCATAGGGCATATGGTATAGGGTATACCCTATAGGGTATAGGGTATAAGGTATAGGGCATATGGTATAGGGTATACCCTATAGGGTATAGGGTATACCCTGTAGAGTATAGGGTATAAGGTATAGGGCATATGGTATAGGGTATACCCTATAGGGTATAGGGTATACCCTATAGGATATAAGGTATAGGGTATAGGGCATATGGTATAGGGTATACCCTATAGGGTATAGGGTATAAGGTATATGGCATATGGTATAGGGTATACCACATGGGGTATAGGAGTATACTATAAGGTAGAGGGTATAGGGTATACCACATGGGGTATAAATTTATAGGGTATACCACATGGGGTATGTGGTATAAGGTATAGGCATATGGTATAGTGGCATACCACATACGGTATAGGGTATACCCTATAGGGTATAGGGTATACCCTATAGGGTATAGGGTATACCCTATAGGGTATAGGGTATAAGGTATAGGGCATATGGTATAGGGTATAACCTATAGGGTATAGGGTATACCCTATAGGGTATAGGGTATACCCTATAGGTTATAGGGTATAAGGTATACGGCATATGGTATATGGTATACCCTATAGGGTATAGGGTATACCCTATAGGGTATAAGGTATACCCTATAGGGTATAGGGTATAAGGTATAGGGCATATGGTATAGGGTATACCCTATAGGGTATAGGGTATACCCTATAGGGTATAGGGTATAGGGTATACCCTATAGGGTATAGGGTATACCCTATAAGGTAGAGGGTATAGGGTATACCCTATAGGGTATAGAGTATACCCTGTAGAGTATAGGGTATAAGGTATAAGGCATAGGTCATATGGTATAGGGTATACCCTATAGGGTATAAGGTATAAGGCATAGGTCATATGGTACAGGGTATTGTTGGGATTGGAGTCAAAACCATGAATGAAGGAAAAATCCGGAGGAGAGTCTGTTGGACTGGGCGACCGCCCATAGGGTGATGGGCGACCGCCCATGTGTACAGAAGGTTGGTTCGTGGGAAAAATCAGCTTGGGCGACCGCCCATAGGGTGATGGGCGACCGCCCACGTGACGGGAGAGAAAATGCACGGGCGATTTGGTTTCCTACTTTGACTGTAATTCCTCTTGCTTGGTGATTCCTTTTGGTAGTAATATTTGGTAGGATTTGTGAAGAAAGAAGATTACTTTCTTGAGTAGGAATCCTTCTATTACTAGGATTTGGATTTCTTGTATCCTATAAATACACATGTGGTAGCCTAGAAACAAAGGGGTGCCTTTGTGATTGTAAACATCTCGAAAATATTATAGTGAGAATATTTTGGCTTGGTAGCGCCCGGACGTAGTTGTCGTTGCAACGAACCGGGTTAACATTCTTGTGTGTTCCTTTGTGTGTGATTTACTTTTCGTGTGTTGCATCTTATTTATTCATTCTCAAGGCTTGATCCGTTATTCCGCCGCGCAAGAACGTGATTTTCACAACAACCGGCATCGTAGCTCTTGGTTTTGTCGAATCATTGCTTGGGGTGTCTTTTGCTATGGATTTCTTGGGAGCTTTGGAGGATGGTAATAAGGTGTTGATCGAAAAGTTTGATGGGACGGATTTCAATTTTTGGAAGACGCAGATCGAGGATGTTTTGTGGAACAAGGATTTGTATCTACCATTAAAAGAAAAGCCTGATGACATAGAGGAAGCAAAATTCGAAATCTTGGATCGGAAAGCGTTAGGGCTTGTTAGGCAAACGTTGACCAAGGATGTCGCGAAGAATGTTTTGGAGGCGAAGACTACCACGTGGAGATGTTACGGATGTTGGCGAGCATGTACGAGGCACCATCGGCGGCGAATAAAGCTCATCTAATGAGGAAGTGTTGAACATACGGATGGTAGGGCATGTCGGCAACAAAGCATATAAGTGAATTCAAATCTACCGCGACCCAACCGTCTTCCGTGGTCAGTTACTCTTGATGATGAGGTACTAGCATTGATTTTACTTTCTTCTTTACCGGAAAGTTGGGATACGATCGCGATAGCGCTTAACGTTTCAACAGAAAAGTGAAGTTGAAGTTTGCGGATGTCGTTGATGTGATTCTTGGCGAAGAAATTCGTAGAAAGAGTAAGGCAGGACATCGGGGCTAGCACCGAATATCGGTGAAAAGGGTAAGAGTGGCAAGAAGGTGATTACTTGTTACGATTGTGGGGAGAAGGGGCACTTTAGGAGAAGTTGTCCGAGCGGTCGGCAGAGCGAAGGAATTGAATGTTGTCAAGAGTTAGCGGATGCATTAATCTTGGAGTGAGGAGCTCAACGGATTCGTGGGTTTTGGATTCGGGCTCGACGTTTCATTCGTGCACTAGTGCGTAAAGGATGGAGCAAGACATTCTCGGTGATTTTGGGGTTGTTCGCTTTGGGAGACAATAATCCAACAAGGTCATTTGGAAAGGGGGTAGTTCGGGTCAAAGCAACGGATGGGACCTGTTTTGCGGCTACGTGATGTGCGACATATTCCGATTTGAAGAGGAACTTGATTTCCATAAGGCAACTTGATAAGGAGGGTTGTGTGGTGACCTTCGGTTGTGGGACATGGAAGGTAAACCGCGGAGCTAGCTTGGTGGCTCGTGGCGGCGTGGAAAATATGTTGTATACCACATGCAACATGAGTCGTTAGGGAAACGAAGGCGCATCCCAATGGTGAATGGTGGTGGCCGAGATCGCCATGGTGGGAGAAATTTCACTAAACGGTATGTTGATAGAAAATTGGGTAATGAAGTCGGCCGACGCGGAGCCAATTTGGTCAACATGGGAGCGGGATCTAGAACGGTGATGCGATGGGTTGCAAAGAACACACAAAGGTTCCAAGCTTGTGATTGTGTGGGGCACGTGGATTCGCGCTGTTCAGGATCGATAGTTAGCACGCAAGTGAGCGGGGATGTGCAGGAGGATCATTCGGAATGAAGACTCCTGAGCATGGTAGAACCGACAAGCTATGTTGAAGCGTTGCTCAGCTTCAATTCACTTGGATAACTAGACAAGAGGCCGGGCGCTACCAACGCATTAGCTGGCCACTGAAAACTGAGATTTGTTTGTTTCAAGACGAGGTATCATGGATGGTTTGTCTCCAGGTGGGAGATTGTTGGGATTGGAGTCAAAACCATGAATGAAGGAAAAATCCGGAGGAGAGTCTGTTGGACTGGGCGACCGCCCATAGGGTGATGGGCGACCGCCCATGTGTACAGAAGGTTGGTTCGTGGGAAAAATCAGCTTGGGCGACCGCCCATAGGGTGATGGGCGACCACCCACGTGACGGGAGAGAAAATCTGCAGCTGATTTGGTTTCCTACTTTGACCAGAATTCCTCTTGCTTGGTGATTCCTTTTGGTAGTAATATTTGGTAGGATTTGTGAAGAAAGAAGATTACTTTCTTGAGTAGGAATCCTTCTATTACTAGGATTTGATTTCTTGTATCCTATAAATACATGTGGTAGCCTAGAAACAAAGGGGTGCTGTGATTGTAAACATCTGAAAATATTATAGTGAGAATATTTTGGCTTGGTAGCGCCCCCGGACGTAGTTGTCGTTGCAACGAACCGGGTTAACATTCTTGTGTGTTCCTTTGTGTGTGATTTACTTTTCGTGTGTGTTGCATCTTATTTATTCATTCTCAAGGCTTGATCCGTTATTCCGCTGCGCAAGAACGTGATTTTCACAACAGGTATACCCTATAGGGTATAAGGTATAAGGCATAGGTCATATGGTATAGGGTATACCCTATAGGGTTTACCCTATAGGGTATATCCTAAACCCTATAGGGTATAGGGTATAGGGTATACCCTATAGGGTATACCCTATAGGGTATACCCTATAGGGTATAGGGTATAGGGTATAGGGTATAGGGTATACCCTATAGGGTATAGGGTATAAGGTATAGGGCATATGGTATAGGGTATACCCTATAGGGTATAGGGTATACCCTATAGGGTATAGGGTATAAGGCATAGGGCATATGGTATAGGGTATACCCTATAGGGTATAGGGTATACCCTATAGGGTATAGGGTATAGGGTATACCCTATAGGGTATAGAAGTATACCCTATAGGGTATAGGGTATATCAATTATTACTTAGGTATATTAATATTTCTTAGAAGTTTAAATTATTAAATTAATGAATATTATTATTAATTAATAACATTATTATTATTAATTATATTATAATAATTTTTAATATATTAAATTATTTAATTGAATAATTAACAATAAAAGTATATAATATAAAAATATTTACTTTTTTGATATTATGTATTCTTTCTAGTTATTATTAAGTATTATTTTTTTTAATTTATTTTTGAATTGAGATAAATATTTTAGACTTTTTTTGGTAAGGAAGTTTTTTTTTAAAATTTATTAGGCGTAATTAATTATCAGTACTATTATTAATATTAATGAATTAATATTAATAATTCATTAATAAATATTATTTATAATAAATATTATTGATATTTGGCATAATATTATTTTATAGTTTAAATTATTAGTATTATTATTAAGTATTATTAATAATAGCATCATTATTAGTATTATTATTAAGTATTATTACTAATAATTTTTAAAGAAATAAAAATATATAATATAAAAATATTTACTTTTTTGATATAATGTATTATTAGAATTGTTGACCGTTGGATTGATTGTGTGAATGGTTGGATTTGGTTTACTCATGATCCGCGTGATTATTTGAGAACCAATGAAACAATGCCACATGGCATTGTTTCATTGGTTCTCAAATAATCACCCGGATCATGAGTAAACCAAATCCAACCATTCATACATTCAATCCAACGGTCCACAATTATTTTAATCAAAACTAATAAATCCCTTTTTATCTCCTCATTTCTCTCTCTTTGTTTTCATTTTCGGTTTATCAAAAAAGAAAACCTTTTCTCTCTCACTCTCTCTCTCTCCGCAGACGCAGACCAGGCCACCGGAAAATCACACCTCCGCAATTTCTCTCTCCGTCTCTCTCTCTTTCCACAGCCCCACCGGGATCCCACCCTTCCCTTTCCCCCTCAATGCGACTCTCCCCTCGAATAATCCATGGTCGCTCTTCCTCATCTTTTCTTTCCCCAACCCACGCCACTACCCTTCATCGTCTCCGGCGACGGCAACGACAACCAAACGGTGTATCCTTCTCTCCGCACACACCGGTGTCTCTTCTATTTCGTTTTGATTTCTTCAATCTCTTCCCACCCTCCGTCTCTCTCTCAGATTTGATTTCTTCAATTTCGTTTTGATTTTTGTTTTGAAGAAACTTATTGGTGTTATTTGTTTACTTATGCTCCATGAATCTAGCACGAGCTAAATTCGTTTGGGATTTGGAATTTTATTTACAGATGTGTTAAAATTGCGAGTACTAGCTTAGAAATTGTGGGTGCGGCTTCTCTGTTTCGTTTGAGATGAATGACCTTATTTCATCGGATAGAGAAATTATGAAGGGCTTATTGGCTGCTATAGCAATGGTGGCGCCGGTGATTGAGACGGTGGTTGGTGGTGGTTGTGGTATAAGGGAAGTTTAAGGGACTGTTTTGACATTAATAGAATGTAAGGGACTGATTTGACAATAATAGAATTTAAAGGACTGATTTAAAAATATATACAAAAATTATATAAATATATATATATATATATATATATATATATATATATATATATATATATATATATATATATATATATATATATATATATATATATATATATATATATATATAATTTTTTTAATAAAAAATAACAAATTAGCGAAATAAAAAAATATTGAAAAAAGAAAATTTAAAAAATTAATAAAATTGTGAAAATATGTAATAAATTTTAGGGACTCATCTAATTTTTGGCGTTACATTAGGTATTCAACCACTTTTTAAATTGGCGTTGCATTAGGTTCTTTTTGGCGTTGCATTAGGTTCTTTTTGGCGTTGCATTAGGTGTTCATATAGTTTTAAAATTGGCGTTGCATCAGGTAAATGGCGTTGCATCGGTATTTACCCGATGCAACGCCAAAGCTCTGACGTTACATTAGCTTACTATGTCGTTGCATTAGACCTAATGCAACGCAAGAGAATGCAACGGCCATTTGGCGTTACATTAGGCCTAATGTAACGGTTTTTGGGCCCTAATGCAACGAAAATTGGCGTTACATTAGGTCAGAAATGTAGTAGTGCTCCTTCTACAGGTGTGTGTCATACTTTCAAGATAGACTCAGTAAAGCAATCCGGGCTTTAGGGGGAGATCCTAGTATCCCACAGGTAAATGCCACCTTAAAATTCAGTCAGAGGGTCGATAATAGATACCGGTATAACTTGAGAAAGGCTGGGTTTCATCAAGTTAGAAGGTTTAACGACACGCCAGCGGGTGTTTATCAAGTGACAACTAGAGTACGAGGTGACAAAGGTGGACACATTCAAGTTGTGGAATTGGGTGCTGGAAAATGCACTTGTGGCAAATGGACCCAATTTCATTACCCATGTTCACATGTTCTTGCGTGTTTCAAAACGCAAAACGTTGATGGTTTGAAATATATTGATTATTTTTACAGCCTTGACTCGTACTACAAGACGTGGAGCTGTTCTTTTCATCCAATCCATGATGAGGCCTATTGGAATGTGGATCACATTGTCCAACGTTTTTATCCTAACCCGAACCACCGCCGTGATAAGCAAGGAAGACCCAAGTAAAGGAGATTGAAAAACTCTATGGATTGGCAAGTTTCTAAGAAGAAGAATCGTTGTGGGATTTGCAAGGTAGAAGGTCACACTCGAAGGAGGTGTCCAACTCTTAGGGAGCAGAATTGATTGTGATTTGCATTTTTAGTTCTTCAGTTTACTACTTTGAACAATTAAATATCGTTATTTTATTTGAAGTTGTAATATATTCAAGTATGAATGTTGTTATGTTATTTACCAAGGAGTGAATGTTGTGTTATTTACCAAACTTTATGCCATAATGCCATGTAACCATTTTCCGAACAATATTTAAACCCCTCCATAGGATAGAAAATACAAGTTCCATACCCCTTCCAACATAACATTTATATTTAGGACTTTAAAAAACTTAAATAACATTAAAATAAATAGTTCAAATTAGTGATCACATCCCGATCACATAGGATAGAAAATACAAGTTCAACAACTATTACATTAATCAAACAAAATATTAAGTAACGACTTCCAGGTGACATGAAAAACCCCTTCATGGAAAATCAGATGGGATGAAATCCTTATGGAATACCTGCAACATAAATAAACTAATGTCATTTGTTGAACAATCACCCACTCATAGTCTGTACCTAACAATTTTACCTTGAATACATTGGGGAGTGTGATGTTGAGATAATGTGCTTTACGTGAGGGGGAGAAAACAACAACCTAAAAATTACAAAACAACATGATTAGATGGCAATATTAATAATAGGTTCCAGCTGTTGCATTTTTAATACATCATACCTGAAGAAGTATCAGAACAAAACCAACAACTATGTCATTTCCGAACTCACTCTCAGTAAACACCTTATGATGAATTGAAGCACCTATTGTTCCCGTAGGATCCTATCAATTTTACCTTAATTAGTAAGATAAGACACATATTAATCATGCTAGAAAACATACAAAACTCATATGCTAACCTTCAAAGTCACCATAGCGTCACCAAATTCATTTCGTGTGATGGTCTTGACAACAGCAATGACAACATTAATCCTATCAAATCCATTGATACATCCGCCCTTGACATTATTCAAAGGGGTAGCAGGAATCATACCATCGCCATTGAGCAATTCAAGTGCGGAGAGCCAAGGACTGTGTTCGAAATCTTTATCCTCCTTGGGATCTTCAATCGCTCTCCTCACATACTCTTGGGTCAAAATCAAAGGTTCCTGAGAGGAAACACTCTGACAATTGAGGTTTCTTTGGCGCATAGCCAACTGCACGTCACCAGCAGGACCAGGAATCAGACACTCTGAAGAGGGTTGAGACTGATTTATTTGAGAGAGGTGAGAGAGTTGAGGGACAGATGTTTGGCCAGAGGAATGAGGACGTCGATTGGAATGGCGGGGGAGACTAGGATCCATTTTTGGGTTTTGTATGAAGCTATGAACGAGGTTATAATGAAACTAGTCGGTTCTTTTAAAAGGGAAATTAAGATAAATCCGGCATTGGCAGTTCCGGGTTTGTCAGAGATAAAACCGGCATTGGCATTGCCGGATTTGTCAGTTAAGATAAAACCGGCATTGGCAGTGCCGGATTTGAATGTATATATATGAACAAGTTAGTGTAAAGTAATTAGCCTAGAGTAACCAAGTGGGTTTTTGTCATTTATTGAATTCAAAATTTAACAATGAGGATCACGAATTGTTTTCACAATAGCCTTACACTTTCAGAAAAGATAAAGTAACAATAAAAGAAATAATATGAATTAAGATACAAGAAATCCTATAATAATCAATCCAAACATTTAGTGACCACATCCCGGTCACATAGGAAATCCGTCACTGATAGTCAGATGGGGTGAAAGGATTACGAGGATTGCGATTCCTTGACCCTCTTTGAAGCATGCGATCTAATAAGCTTGTACGTTGCCTAGATGAAGATGACCGATGAGGGTCTATAGATGAAGATGGCCGATGAGGGTCTATGGATGGTTCATCAGGAAATGTGGTAGGAGACAAACTAAAACTAGGCGTAAAACTAGGCGTAAAACTAGGATCTTGTGAAAATTGTGAAAACCCAAGTACCTGAGATGGAGTCCGAGTATAATCTGTTTGAGTGATACCGCTCTGCCCTTCTGGTCCAGTCGAATGTACCTGATTAAGTATCCCCGTAGATGACCCAAATTGACCTGCGTCTAACATGTCCATATCTCTTCTCCTCTCCGCATTCTCCCTAACACCCTCATCCTCATCATCCTCCGCCTCCTCTTCATCCTCCGCCTCCTCCTCATCCTCCGCCTCCTCCTCATCTTGCAACCCCATCTCTTGCTCCTCATGCACGTGTCGGGCATGTCCACGAACCTGATTTGGTCTCTGTGGCACCCCTCGAACATGATTTACCAGTGATGGGGGAGCTTGCAGTGCATCCAATCGTTGCTGCTGCCTAATAGCTGCCAACGATTTTTGGATAATACTACGGTCTAGAAGTTTCTCTTGTGAGACCATACTGCATCGCTCCATTTCGTTGGATATGGTGGTCTGGTTGGATATGTACAGGCGTTGAAGGTTTTGAATCTGTTAAACAAAATTAAGAAAAATAATTATTACAAATATAATGGTTAAAAAAATGGTAAAATCATTATATTGAGTATAAAGCTTACCAAACCCTCAAAACAAGTAGCATGTCCCCTGTACCCCTGATTCTCACAGGGGACGGATTCTGTATCAACGTCCGAGTAATAGATCTGTACCATATCATATATATGTGGGTATAGTCCACCTCCTCCACACCAAAGTTTCCATCAATAACCATATCATCTTGTCTGTCCCACTGATCTATGTAATCCCGATGTAAGATCATCAAGTTCGCCTTTGATCGACCTCGACGGTCAATCCGATGCAGTTCTTCATTAGTGTCACAATTGGGAGGGATCCGTTGCAACATCCCGAACTGCCTCATAACACGATCTGGAAGGTGCCACTCAATCCTATCAAAGCAGATAAGGGGCATCTTCGCCCTCCATATATTCTGGCCCTGATAGCAATAATATGGACCTCTGACACCTGAATATGGCTGCCAAACAACCTGATCCTCGGTCAAAAGCGAAAGCTGATCTCGGTAGCCACGATGGTTGTGGGCGGTAATAGTTGAACATGAAAAGGGACCCTTCCACCTACATACGGAGCAATTGACATAAAAATAGTGACTAAAAATGAATAAATAATAAACAGATAATAAGAAAAATGAATTAATATAAGTATAACTGCAACCCAATGGCAACGATCCATCCTGCTGAAGTATGTCTACTTGACGCCTAATAGGTTGTGTACACAACAACCTCTCCCATGCCCAAAGCTATATATATAAAAAAAGTCATGTAAGAAAGATGTTTAGTCTACTATTATCATGCAATCAAATATAATTTACATACCTGGACAATAGTTAAGAAACCAGCGCATGTTTTTGAACTGGGTTTCGTTGCTACACACAACCCCCTGTATAGAAAGGACAATACTGCACTACCCCAACTATAATCTCCAATCTTCTGAACGTCCCTCAGCAGTGGCAGGTATATTAGCTTCAATTTGTTTTCACTAGAATCTGCCATGAGACTAGCCCCCAAGCATAGAAAAATATATGCTCGGGTGTACCGATCAATCATCCACCGCTCCGCCCTTGGGGGAAGCTCACCAAAGTACGGAAAGTCTTGTAGAACTCTTGTAACATTCAATGAACAAACTTTCAGTTCACTTTCAGATGGTGTAATTCCAAGTAACTCTTCAGATAATTCAATCCATTCCCCCTTTTTCTTATAAGTTTCTCGACTAATCACAGCATCTCTGTCTATAGGAAGGCCACACAGCATACCAATATCCTCCAATGTGATAGTCATCTCTCCTACGGGTAAATGAAAGGTGTGGGTCTCCGGACGCCATCTCTCAACTAAAGCCTCTATTAAATGCCAATCTATTTTGAAATGACCCAAATTATACACCCCGTAAAATCCAGCTTGTTTGAGACTTTCAACTATCCTCCAATCCAATATATTGGGCAGCCCTGTTGAACCCCTAATTCTAAGTTTTTCAACTGGTTGTCCAGCCCAAATATAATTTGACTGTGAAGTCAATACAGAATCATTTATCGGCCCTGGATCGATTAAAGATTGCACTGCAAATTGATCCATCTGAAACACACAAATATCATAGTCAAATCATACTAATTTAACAAAAAATAATATAAATTTATTGAATACATATGCAGCATTGAGATTGTGCATAATTTGTTTGACATTTATCACGTTAGCATGCATTTATTATATTCCCTATTGTGCTTAAGAAAGCCAATTTTATTTGTATTTAATTGTCAGTTCAATTAAATGTTGATAATTTCTTTCATTAAAATTAGATTGTATTCATAATGAGCAGAAACATAAATAATTGATATAATACTTACTTAGTATTAATTTTTGATAGACCTCCTCTACCGAAGTTCTTCTTACTCTTTCTTTTCTAAGGCTTCTTCTTCTCTTTCTTTCGTGCTTCTTCTTCTCTTTCCTTTCTTCCTGCAATTCTTTTCTTTTCTTCCTTCAATTTTCTTTCCAATGCATCACGTTATAAAGAAGCTTAAAAAGAATACTGGCAAACAAATTTTGAATGAAACAAACACCCGTGACACACACAAAGTAAAAAAACAAAAAAAAAATTCAAACCAAACAAACTCCCGTGACAATATATATATATACATATATATATATATATATATATATATATATATATATATATATATATATATATATATATATTAAACATAAAACCGGCATTAGAAATGCCGGATACAACAAAAAAAATTATTATAAAACCGGCACACAAACTTCCGGATTACTCAAATAAAAAAATAATTAATTACTTCTCTGACCAATATTGCCGGATTTACCAAAAAAAAATTGATTTTTAAAACCGGAACATGTATTGCCGGATTTAACCAAAAAAAAAAAAGATTTTTAAAACCGGAAATAGAGGTTCCGGATTTAACCAAAAAAAAAAAAGATTTTTAAAACCGGAAGTAGAGGTTCCGGATTTTCTTTAAAACCGGAATATGGAATGCCGGTTTTCAAAAAAAGTGTTATTTTGGTATATAAGTTTTTTTTGATGTTATTTTGATAAATAATTATTTAAAAAGTAATATTTTGGTTTTTTGCTCGATCCACTATTTGGTCAAAAGAAATATAAAATAAATATTAAGAGTATTTTCGTAATTTTTCATATACTCCCTCTATCAAGTAATAAATGTCGTGTTTGACTTTTTTGTCAACTAGTTGAATTTTAACCAAAATTTTACTTAATTTTTTTATTATTCTGTTGTAATTGTTAAAATTGCTAATAGTAATTTTTAACAGAGAATCAAAAGACAATTTTTAAAAATACACTTGGATCATAAAATTATAATTAAATTTTCGTCAAATATCAACCGAGATAATAAAAAAGTAAAATATATTGCTATATTTATTGTGTGGTGAAAGAGTAAGATTTTAGAAAATATTAACTTTCCTAAATTTAAATCGATTTTTAAGTTTGTTAAGTGAATTTTTGACTTTTTTATCAAAGAATTAGAATCTTATTTAGAAAATAACATTATTAAATATGTATATATCTTTTATTTATGTAAATATATTATGACTTATTTGGATTAGAACTAATTTTATTAACAAATCTCTTTACTTTTTAGTGTCAGTCTCTTGTTTCCTTATAAGATTTGAATTGATTCAAATAAGTAACAGTTTGATTGATTGTATGAATTCTCAAAGGTGCCTATAAATAAAAGACTCACAACACAATGAGAAGACAAGCATTGAGAATTCTTTGTAAAATAAAATACTTCGTTATTCATGGATTCGCGATAGCTTTTTAGGTTGTTAGTGTAGTTGTGTCTCATATCTAAACTTACATCTAGATTTCATTCAAGTTCTTTGTTCTTTTTCTGTTTAGAACATACTTTCCTTTTGGTTTAGAAACTGGTTAGAACTTGCTTTAGTATTTTAATCTTTTTATTTCACTTATTCTTGTTTTTTTCTGTAAAACAGATCTTTAATGGTGAAAACATTTTTGGGCTTAAAGCATTGTTTGCTGGTACATCACCATTAAACGTTTAATTCTGTGTGTTCATAATTTTATCCCGCTACTTATTGGTGGATGTGTGAACAGTTGTAACTAATATCTGTATTCACATCTTTAGTCTGTTATGTTGAAACTGATTTCCTATCTACACTAAACTTTCAATTGGTATCAGAGTCAACTCTCGACATTTACTGAGTGTTGATTCAGAAATTGTAGATATAATGGAATGTCAAAATCATCAAAACAAACCTCCTGTCTTGGATGGTACAAATTATAATTTTTGGAAGTTTAAAATGCGTAACTACAACAAATCTATTGATAAAAGAGCGTGGATGTGTATACTTGTTGATTGGCAACCTCCTACTGTGGAGAAGAAGTCTGCATTAGGTATTGATGAAATCTGAGAAAAGATGGATCCTTGATGAAATCACCTCTGCAAACTATAACTCTAAAGTCATGGGTGCTATTTTCAGCCATGTTTCTGGAAATATTTACAAGCTTATCACTAATGAGTGTATAGCAAAAAATGCTTGGGATATCTTATAGATGCAATGTGAGGGGATTCCAAGTGTAAAATCCACTAGATTTAGGATCTTAATGGATAGATTTGAAATACTAAGAATGGAAGAGACAAAAGAAATTATCTCCTATGCTGCTAAGATCCATGAGATCTCAAATGAATGCTACAGTCTTGGTGAGTCTATCTTAAATGCCAGACTTGTCAGCAAAATCTTGAGTACCTTACCTGAAAGGTTCAATATTAAAGTAGCTGTCATAGAGGAAACTAATGACACAAACATTGTAGGGTTAGACAAGATTGTTGTTATTTTGACTGTCTTTGAGCTGAATCTTGAGGCTCAGAAAAAGAACAAGGCAATAAGCCTTGCCCTCAAAAGCTCTGCAGTAGTTCCAAAAGAATTGGTTGAGCTCTTCTCAGAGATTCACTACAAGAAAAAAGTGTTTTAGCGGCGAAATTTTCCGCCGCTAGAGTAGGGATTCCGTCACTAAAGGTCTGTCACCGACGAAAAAATTCCGTCGGTGGTCCGCCAATGTCAGCCCGCCGCAATGGTCCGACAGACCAAATTCCGTCGGTGTACACCGACGGAAATAGTATTCCGTCAGTGATCTTTTGATAACAGTGACGGAAATTTCCGTCGCTGAGTTAATTTAATTCAAATAAATTTTTATTTCAGCGACTGAATATTCCGTCGCTGAAATAAAAATTTATTTAAAATAAATTAATTCAGTGACGGAAATTTCCGTCGCTGAGTTAATGTAATTTAATTAAATTTTTAATTTCACCGGCAGAATATTCCGTCGCTGAAATAAAAATTTAATAAATTAAATTAACTCAGCGACGAAAATTTCCGTCGCTGAATTAATTTATTTTAAATAAAATTTTATTACAGCGACGGAATATTCCACCGGTGAAATTAAAAATTTAATTAAATTAATTTAAAATAAATTGACTCAGCGGCGGAAATTTCCTTCGCTGATATAAAATTTAATTAAAATTGATTAATTCAGCGACGGAAATTTTCGCCGCTGATAATACAATAAATAAAAAAAATAAATATCAATTATAATTTTTTTTGTACCTGATATGACAATTGATAAAACTAAAAATATAAATCTAAAAACCAAAACCAAAATACAGTACCAAATCGGTGGGGGGGGCTAGGGCTCCCGCGGGTACCAAATCGGTGGGGAGGCGGGGCGGGGACATTCCAGTACCCAAAATGTTATTACAAACAAATATCACAAATGTTATTACAAAAAAGTATAAAATAGTACGAAATCAACTCAGGGGGATTGGGGAGGCTGGAAATTACCCTGCTGCACTAGATTCTGCATCTGGACCATCAACATCGCAAATCGACGATCCGTGTCCTCCTAATGCTGCGGAAGCTCTGCCCTAGCCTGTGTCTGAGCCTCCGCAAGCTCTGCCCTAGCCTGTGTCTGAGCCTCCAAAAGTTGTGCCCTAGCCTCTGCAGCCACGCGTCTCTCCTCAGCCACCTGAGCCTCCAAAGTGTCGATCCTCGAAGCATACTGAGTATCGGGCCTGAAAACATTCGTACGACGGCCGATCGATGTCGATGGGCATTGCAGCCCGTGATCCTTCATCCCTAACACTCGGTCTCCTCTCATTGGATGTCCATCTGAGGTGACCGAGCGCCAAACTTCAGGCACGAATGGAACGGGCTGGCCGGGAGAAGTACCTTCGGGAACAACGGCGGCTTGATATGTATTCTGTCAAAATAAAACAAACAAATATAATCATATACACAATGTACATAAATAAATTTACATATTCAAAATCAAGTCATTTAATGATAGTTTACTTACAAAGGCCAATGCAGATCGATCATCAACCCATTAGCGACAGAATATTCCGTCGGTAATTTAGGCGCCAATTTAGTGGTGGTAATGAAACGAATATTCATTTTTAGCGACGGAACCCAGCGACGGAATTAAATTCCGTCAGTAATATCGACGCCAAATTTATTCCGTCTCTATAGCATAATTTCCGCCGCTATATAGCGACGGAATGATTCAACCGCTGGTAATTTCGTCGCTAAAGACACAGTTTCTAGTAGTGATTGACAAATCAAGTCTTGAGGATGAGGATTTGGCTCTTATCTCTAAAAAGTTCAGTTCCATGCTGAAAATAAGAAAATGAGCAAGTTTTCAAACAGACCTGCTTCAAGTGTTGAAAAACCTAAGGTCAACAGTGAGAATGGGTTCAAAAGGCAAAATCTAGAGAATAAAAAATTCTCTGAGTATGTGAAATGTAGAGCCTATCGTGGCTTTGGTCACTATGCAAATGAGTGTGCTAACACACTTAAAAAGAAGGGAATGAGCTTGACTGCTTCCCTAAGTGATAGTGAGGTTGAAGAGGATGTAGCCAACATGTATGTGATAAACTGCAATTCTGTTTTTAATACTCACATTGCAGGAATAGAAGAAGGAGATTCTGAGGAGAATATGGATGTGGACTCATCCATGGACATATCTGAAGATACATCTAATCTAACTCTCAACTGTTTCTCCATAAAAGGAGATTCAGATGATGAAGGAAGAGATATTCCCTATAAATAACACTTTGAAACTTACAGAGATCTTAATACTAATTCGATAAAAAGAATGGACAAAATTGAGGTATTGTCCAAGGTAAACAAAGTTCTTTCTGATAAACTATCTACTTGTGAAACTGATAATGCTAGACTTTCAAAAGAAAATGATGATAAAAAAGATTATATTGCTAAATATGAAATTCTGATAACCAAGAAATAGGTTGAACTTTTGAAACAGTCAAAACTGATTATGAAAAAGCTGAAGATACATTAACCAAATTAAACACTGGGAAAATGAAACTTGATGAATATTTAGCTCTTGGTAAAATTGGAAAAGCTGGCATTGGGTTTGAAAAAAAACCAAATTTGTAAAAGAGGGAAGTGAGGTTTCAAAATTTGATGTGAAACTCATTCTGAGTGTTAAAATGCCAAGGGGAAGGCACTACATCTGTCACTACTGATTTGCTCCTGGGCACATCCGTCCCTTCTGTTATAAGTTAAAATCTAAAAAAAAAGGCTGGTTGTGTAAACCAATCTCGGATGTATGATAGGATGTGTACACATCCTGACACACATCCAAGTACACAGCAACAGGTGCACCATAAAAAGAAAGCTGAAACAAAATGGGTTACAAAAACTAGTGCTATCTGCAATATTGTCTACTCTTCCCTCAAGAGTAGTGTCACTGGTTTCTGGTATTTTGATAGTGGGTGCTCTAGGCACATGACTAGGAATCAGGATGCCTTAACTGACTATGAGTCAATCAATGGGGGAAAGGTGAACTTTGGTGGTGGTGCACAAGAAAAAGTCATTAGGAAAGGGACTTTAGATGTTAAGGATCTCCCAAAACTGCATAATGTCTACCATGTAGAATTCCTCAATGCAAACTTGATAGGTATTAGCCAGATGTGTGATGATAACCTTCATGTGAAGTTTGATAAACACTTGTGTGAGGTGTTTGATAAAACTAACAAATGTGTGTTTACATGTCCTAGATATGCTGATAATTGTTACGAGTTTGGTAAAAATCTGTCTTGCCTAAGCACTAAAGTGAATAATGTCAATTTGTGGCACCAAAAACTAGGGCATGCTAGCAGCAGAAAATTGGAGGGACTCTAAAGGTGTGAAGCTGTAAAGGACCTCCCAAAATTGAATTTTAAAAACACAGGTGTCTGTGTTTCTTGTCAAAAGGGAAAGCAAACTAAGTCCTCACATAAAAAGGTTCAATAATGCTCCACTTCTAGGTGTTTGGAGCTGATACACACCGACTTGATGGGACCCATAGAGGTAGAAAGTTTTGGTTGGAAAAAGTACTCTTTTGTTTGTGTTGATGACTTCTCTAGGTACACCTTGGTGATGTTTTTAAGAGAGAAGTCTGAAACCATAGGTGGATTCAAAAACTGGTACAAAAGGGTCAAAAATCTGTATGATCTTAAGGCTGTAAGGATTAGGTCTGACCATGTCACTGAGTATGAAAACTCAATGTTTAGTGTCTTCTGCAACTTCAAGGGAATTACTCATGATTATCTGCTCCTATAACTCCTCAACAGAATAGAGTTGCAGATAGGAAAAATAGAACCATACAAGAAATGGCTAGGTTATGCTGAGTACTAAAAACCTATCAAAGAAATTTTTGGCAGAGGCCTTGGATACTGTCTGTCA
Source organism: Adenophora triphylla var. japonica (assembly GCA_022495995.1). Classification (NCBI taxonomy): domain Eukaryota; kingdom Viridiplantae; phylum Streptophyta; class Magnoliopsida; order Asterales; family Campanulaceae; genus Adenophora; species Adenophora triphylla. The sequence goes on from JAFEMH010000980.1 coordinate 354,324, forward strand.
CATTGGTAATAGGGTGTTTCTCAGAATTGGGAGCACTATGACACTCTATCAAATCCTTTTTGGCTAGAAACCCACTCTAAAATATTTTCATGTATTTAACTGTATTTGTTACATCCTTAATGATAGGGAATACTTGTCCAAGTTTGATTCCAAGAGTGACAAAGCAATATTCATGGGCAACTCCACTAATAGTAGAGCTTATAGGGTGTTTAACCTAAAAATAAAGACTATTATGGAATCTACTAATGTGGTATTTAATGATTCACTTGATCTTAACCTCAAGACTAATGAGGATGATGTTTCAGGTTGCTTGATGGACTGGAAAGTTGCAAACACAGATGTTGTGGTGCAAACCAATATTAAGGAGGGTGTTCAGACAGAAGTAAATGCTGAAGCAGAGAAGGATGTGACTAAGGATGTGGACATATTTGCATCCACATCTGCACCCACATCTGTCCTCACATCCTCCTAAACATTTGAATGTTCATAACAGTTCCTCTGACTCTGAAAAGGGTGATAATCCAGAAGCTGATAAGGATGGATGTGTTGACAGATCAAGAGATATTCAATCCAGAATCCAGAAAAACCATTCCACCTCACAAGTAGTGGGAGGTGGAATCAAAAGTTTTTTATGTTCTTCTGTAACATCTTTCTTATGCTGATAAGGATGGATGTGTGGACAGATCAAGAGATATTCCATCTAGAATCCAGAAAAACCATCCCACCTCACAAGTAATGGGAGGTGGAATCAAAAGTTTTTGATTCCACCTATCGGAGTATCGTAGGTGGAATCAAAAGTTTTTCAATATCATCCTTATTTGGTATATAATAATCATCCTTAACCATATGTTTCCATTTCTTCCAAAGCTCTCCTAATTTCTTCAAACAAATTTTTTTATATTCTTCCGTAACATCTTTCTTATGCTATAAACAAGAAATTGTAATTAGATTTAGAGAAACTAAGAGGGGTGACCAAATCTTAATTTGTTTGACAAATTCCAATAGAACGATTAAGAGTTAGATGAATAGATACCTGAACCTCCCTCCAAATTATGTCAAGATTGGGTTCAGGCATTAGGTGCCATGAAAGAACAAGAAGAGGAGCATGAACCCAACACCTAGCAATTCCTCCAAGAACATTTATGAAATCAGTGCCTGAATCCCCATTAGGTTGCATATACTTATTAACCATTACTTTGATCTTTTATGTTCCTTGGTACCCTATTGCTGGTCATTGTCCCTTTTTACGAGTAGAGTCACTCATGGTAGGAACTACACATCCAATTATTTAATATTAAACATATAAGAAAGCAATATTTAACTATTTACTATAATCAAGTAATATATAGTTCACTTGTCGATGCATTTGATAGAGAAGCATTGCTATACGACTCGATATGTGAATGTCGTGATTGTGAAGGTGGTATTTGAGTAGGCTGAGTGATATGGTGGGATTGGGATTGGGATGGGGATGGTGACCGATGAGTAGAAGCATGGGATGCTGACTCATGAGTAGAAGCCTCATTATTCACCTCTTGTGACTGATTGACATCGTTAGTAGATCTTGGCATTTCAAACATGAAACTATAGCTATGTCGCCTCTTTCGAGTTGCCATACTGAATATACATATCAAGGTCATTAATAACAGTTATTACAAGAAATAAGTTCAAGATATCACACAAAGAGGGATCGATGAATTGTTTTGGTTACCATTATAATTAGGGGTATTTTCGAGTTAATACATATATAAGAGGGTGTATTCAGTAACTAATATTAAGGGGGCAATGAATCTAGTCTATATTGGCTCAAGTTTCCAAAACGTAACGAAGAGACTTGTGTAAATTTATTAATATAAAATAAACGAGTACATTAATGAGAGGGAATTACACCCAACTCTAAAACCAAAAAAATACAACTAAATTAACCCAAACAACTAGTCTAACCCAACAAAAAAAAAACACTCTAAACCAACCCATTATCAGCCCAAGCTTCCACATAAGGCCCAATCCGCCTAGTAAGGACCAAAAATTGGCCCCTATCCTCCCAGGAACTGCTCGGTCGAGCAAGGCCAAGCCTCGGCCGAGCAAGGTTGACCAGAACCTATGCACTCCTTCCAGCCATTGCTCGGGCGAGTCACCAGAAGTGCACGGCCGCACCATCCATTTTGCTCGGACGAGCAGCTATAAGACTCGGCCGAGCATGAAAGGAAATAAATTTCCTCCAAAAATCCATGTTTTGCTTGGGCGATCACCCTCTATACCTCGGCCGAGCACCTCCTGAACCATCAAAATCTAGAAAGGAACAAAGGGGGAGTAGCCTAGAAGAGTGTCTCTACGGTAATGAAGGGTCAGAAGAGATAGTTATTCAAAGATAAGGAAAATTGGCAATAGAAGTTAAGGAGAAGAGACTTGTATTTCGAATAGAAGATGCAGTAGAAAGGAACAAAAACACACAACATGTAGGGCAATATCAAGCAATACCTTAAATTGAATAAGAATGTGTAGTGTAATGCACCAAGTTCTAGTAGAAAAACTAACCTACAAGTTTAGATCTTGAAACGAGTCTTATATGGTGAACTGAAGGATTATCTTTCAACCGTCCAGACAAAGAGTATACCACTTCCAATCCAGTTCTGTTCTTTCGACAAATTCTTCAAGCAACCTGTCAAAAACAATTACACATTACTGAAACAGAATTGTGCAGGAAAATGATTAAAAGATTATTTCACCACCTAAAAGCTTACCTCTTTGCAGCATTGGATGACACCAAAAAGATTCGACTCAGCCACTTACATGAAACCTAAAGCATGTAACCATGAATTTTAGAAACGGTTACATTATCTATTTTTCAAATTGAAAGTTACAACACTAAGCATAATAGAGAGAAAAAATTTAATACCACATTTAAAAACATGATCTTTTAACCAAAAATAAATAAATACAATCAGTTAATCATCATGAGATTCATCATCAGTATCATCACTCTTGCTCGAATACATATCATCATTCATTTCATCAGATTCTTTGTCCATATCATCAAACTCCCCTTCTTCGAAATCATTAGTAACATTTACTTCTATCCCATCTTCAACTTCATCATCGAAATCACTACTCTCAATGTCATGAAAGAAATCCTTTTTACCCTCATTTTCTTCAATGAGTGGTCGAGAAAATCTACCCCCAACCAATGTCCCCTCAACACTATTCCTCACCCACACAAGATCATCATCAACCACAGTTCTCCTTTCATCCAGCTGTTGAGGATTGAATGGCTGGACTTGAGGCACGACAAGTGTGCTATTAGAATTTTCATCTACGCCCATATCAAATGTATCCCGACTTGTCATCTTAATGGCAGCTTTCCATTGAGGGTCTATAGGGTCTTAAATATACATGACTTGTTGAGCTTGGAATGCTAGGATAAAGGGCTCGTCGGTTACTCTGCTCTCCTTATATAACAAGTGATTGAAATCAACCGATGTGATACCATAATTGTCTACTTCGACCCCCTTCCTATTGTCCACCCAATTACACTTGAACAAGACAAATTTTGTTTCAGATGTATAGCGCACTTCAATTATATCTGTTAACTCTCTATAGAATGTTTGGTCCCTAGAGACTGGATTCTTATCTTTTCTGCTTAAATAGCTTGTTGTGTCTGCAATAACAACAACACCGCTATTTTAGGTAACTCTGCTATTATCCGTCCTTTTTGTTCGAAACCTAAAACCATTAATTATGTACCCATTATATCTCTTAGATGTATTGGTTTGACCCAACCCCATGTCCTTGACTTCATTTTCTAATGGTACATGTGCACTTGCCTCTTTCAATACCTATAGACATCAAGCAAAGAGCTCTTAATTAAGTAGTAATTAATTAAACATATGTAAGGAACCTTCAAAAGTAATGTGGGTGTTTGTATATTTTACATTACCTCACTTCTAAACCACGAAGGGAACTCTTTAATATAGAGACGTTGACGTTCATGATTAGGTGCTCGAGGAGCAGACTTTTGGAGGAACTAAAGATGTCTCTTATGTATATTAAAAAGAGCATATACTAATGAATCTGGTGGTAATAATTATCATGAGAAAACATCAATTCTATCAAAAGAACTAAAATTCGTCGCTAAATGCATTTAGCGACGGATTAGCGACGGAAATTTTCCGTCGTTAAAACCCTTATCGCTATATGACAGCGACAGATTTTTGAGCCGTCGTTAAATTAACGATGGATTATTCCGTCGTTAAATTCAAAAAATCTGTCACTAATGTTAAGAAAGGGACGACCGATTTTGATTGTATTAGCGACAGATGTAACGACGAAAATTTCCGTCGGTAAAATTTATTACATATTTTCACAATTTTATTAATTTTATTATTTTTTTAAAATTTTCTTTTTTCAATATTTTTTATTTTTGATATATCAAATTACCGACGGATATTACCGTCGCTAATTTTAAAAAATATATATATATATATTTATTATTTATTTATATAGCGACAAAAAAATCCGTCGTTAAAAAATATTGTATTCCGTCGCTAAATCTGTCGCTAAAATGGGCGGACTTTTTTGGCACCACTATTGCGACGGATTAGTGACAGAATCATGTCTGTCGCTAAATCCGTCGGTAGCTGGTTTTTTCTTTTTATTTTGCTTCCGTCACTATTCCGTCGCTAATAGCGACATAATTTGGTCCGTCGCTAATTTCCGTCACTATTTGGCAGTTTTCTTGTAATGTAAGTACCTATGCATAAAAAAATTCAATGAGTACTTACATGAAAAGAAGAATTTGATGGGGTTTATAGAATTCATCTATAAAGCAAGGGTGCCAACCTCTCAATTGGGTACATTCATCGGTATTATACCGGCAGCAAGCAATGCCTCTTCAGCCAAGTGTATAGGCAAGTGCTCCATTATATCAAAGAAGGATGGTGGGAAAATATTTTCAAGATGGCAAAGTGTAAGTGCAATACGATCTTGAAGATATTCTAGATCATATTTTGAATTAACTTTTGAGCATAAAATCCTGAAAAGCTTGACAACTCAATCAACGCTTCAACAACGTGCTTTAGCAATATTTTACACACGGCTAGAGGAAGTAGATGTTGTAAAATAATATGATTGTCATGACTCTTTAAACCCTAAATGCTCCGCTCTTTGAGATTGACACATCGTGAAATATTGAAAGCATAACCATCAGGTACTTTCACATCCTTCAATAATTTCAAAAACATATCTTTCTCATCTTTTCCCAGTGTAAGGCATGCAGGGGGAAGTAAATTCTTGCCAGAACCATTATCCTTAGGGTACAATGGCTCCCTAAATTTCATTTCTTTGAGATCAAGTTGAGCATTCAAGTGATCTTTTGTTTTTTCGAGAGTGCCCAATAGTGTATGCAATATGTTATCACACACATTTTTTTCTATGTGCATGACATCAAGCATGTGACGTATTTGTAGAGACTCCCAGTAAGGCAATTAAAAAATACTCTTTTTCTTCCAACTATCTTCTTTTGTATTTCCAGTATTTTTACTTTCTTTCATTTTTCCTTTTCCTCCCTTTTTGTCTTTCCCCTTCCCTTTCCCTTTCCCCATCCCTTTCTCTTTCTCGTTTTCTTTGCGTTTCTCTCTTCTTATAGCAGCCCTTCTCTCCTTCTCCTTCTCTTTTTCTATCTATTCTCTTTTCCTCTTGCCAGGGACATCTTCCTTTCTATATAAGGTCTCAACATCTTTCAATTGTTCTAGCAATTCGGAACCAGACAATAACTTTGGTTTTGGTTCTAACTCTGGCTCTCCTTGAAAAGCAGCTCTATCACTACGTAATTTATGACTTTCTTTTAGCCATCGTCTATGTCCCAGATAATAACACTTACGACAATGTTTTAGCCGAAAAGATCTGGTTTTCTTGTTACAACAAGGTCAAGCAAATTTACCTTTTGTGCTCCAACCTGACAAATTAGCATACGGCATGAAGTCATTGATCGTCCACAAAAATGATGCACGCAACTTGAATATACTTTTGGTTGATGCAACGTATGTATTCACACCGTCGTACCATAATTCCTTCATCTCCTTAATGAGTGGCTGCAAATATACATCAATCTTGTCCCCATGTCCTTTTGGCCCATCTATTAGCACAGAAAGAATAAAGGACGGCTATTTCATGCACAACCATGGTGGTAGGTTGTTTGGAACGAGAACAACCGGCCAAGTGCTATGTGAAATGTTCATTGACCTAAAAGGATTAAATCCATCGGATGCTACTACAAGTCGAACATTACGACTTTCACTAGTAAAGTCCGGGTACAACTTGTCAAAAGTTTTCGATACAGGACTATCAGCAGGATGTCGCATCGCACCATCATAAACTCGCTCTTTAGAAAGCCATGTCATTAGTGATGCAGTGTGAGGTGACATAAACAACCTCTTTAGCCTTGGCTTTAATGGAAAATAGCGTGCTTGTTTAGCAGCTATTTTTTTCCTCCTTATTACACTATCCTCAACATTTTGCTTGTCATTGCCAAATTGCTTATACCTAGATGCCCCACAAATACCAAAATTCTCCAAACACTTGTCATCCCCTCAAAACAACATGCAATCATTTGGGCAAGCATCAAATGTCTCACAAGTAAACCCAAGTCAGTGACTATCTTGTTCGCTTCATAATAGGATTTGGACATGGGAACATCCCCTATTTCTTCAAGTACATCATTAAATAATTCTAGAGCCAATGTGCAAGATTTATTCGACCACCCACAAAGTAATTTTATGTTCAAAAGCCAAGTGATGAAGGAAAATGAAGTGAACTTTTTGCTACCCTGAAACAAAGGTCGTTGCCCTTCTTTTAGCATCTTATATATTTTTGCTGTCTCATCATCCATTGCTTCTGAATTTGCATTCAAAGTTTGTCTTTCATTTAAGTTGTGTCTAACTGTTTCATCTCGTGTTGGAATTCCCATGGTGTCATGCATCATATTAACAATGTCATCTCTCGCATCAAAATTGCGTAGGAGATTTTCATATTGACCTCCATCGGCAGGAGTGAAAATATCAAAATTATTTTGAAATGACCATGGCAAGTAATTTTCCATAAAACCATTCATGATAAGATCATCCCTGAGATTATCTCTTGTACTATAAAAAGGACCAAAACACCTTGCACATGGACACCTTTTACATCCATTTGGCCCTACGTCTGAATATATTGACTCAAGAAAAATTTCAACACCATCCCTAAACTTAGGTAAGGTCCTGTCTCTTACATACATCCAACTTGTATCCATATATATTTCTAGTTACATCTTCAACTTTCTTCCCAATCAAATAGCACAAAAGTACTAAAAAGGTAAAAAGAAGATCAATTGCTTTCTTGCATTTAACATGCATTTGGATGTACGAATCATTAAGTAGATTATCAATGAATTGGAATGGGAAACATATTTAATAAAAACATAACCTAAAAGTCAGGAGGTCAACGAAAGAAAAAATTCAACACCCAAAGAAAGTAGACTAAAAGATAAAAAGGAAAGAACCCTAAGTATGGTATAGTCAAAATAAAAACATAACGCCCGATTATTGGAACCTATTCTATTTTGACGCAAATGCCACCGATTCTATCTGCAACAATTGAGTCTGCAAGCTCTGATATCGGAGTTTCAGAACTTGAAAGTTAGGAGGCCAACGTTTCAACTGTTACCATCCCCGACAAGACACAAAACACCTAGATCGTATTCGTGAGTGAGCACACAAGCCTTATGGTTGCGATTTCGCTTTAATACCATTTGTGATTACTCGAATTTGAAAACCCGGTTCGCTATTCATAAGCACATACAACTTGAATTCACTTAATATATCACGAACCCACCCAAAAATTAATTGCGAAAATTCATTGATGTTATTGATTTTCCGTAGTAGTAGTAGTAGTAGTGTAGAACCTTATAAGTTAGGATCAAGGATTATATCCTTATCACATAGTATGTAAATTAATCATGGCCACAACCACTTGAAGTTATTATTCACAATTTCACATAAATTCCAAATTGTCCATTAATAGCATAGCGCACTATTTTACCCTAAAAATAAAATGATGTGAGAAAGGGGAATGTAGAATGTGAATGCTTAGATCATGATTACAGAGCTATAGATTCTGAGAAGGGTGTTGGGGGTTGAGATACTAAAATCTCCACAATTTTACACTACAAGAAAAATGTGTTTTGACAACGTTTTTAAATAAACGTTGTCAATTTCTGGGTAAGACAACATTTTTGTTAAAAACGTTGTGGTTGAGTTAATACAACAACGTTTTACACAGAAACGTTATAAAAGTGAAAGACTACGACGTTTATTTTAAAACGTTGCGGATATGCACGACGTTTTCTCTGAAACGTTGCAGAGTTTAAACAACGTTTTATTTTTTTAATGTTGTAATTGAATGCGCGGTCCAATTATTTGCGATAAAAAAAAGAAAAAGAAAAAGAACCGTCATTTGCAAATGAAACGCTAGCTAGGTCCAATTCGCCAAAAACCTTCCCCGGCACATTTCTTCATCGCCAGCTAGTTCCTTCAGCGCCGCTTCGATCGATCGATCGATCTCCATCTTCTTTGCATTGCTGGCGACGATTTCTCCTTAGGCGTTGACTTCAAAGCTTCGAAGGTGTCTCTCTCTCTCTCTCTCTCTCTCTCTTCATCGCCTGTTAAAAATAAGGGCTTAAAATTTCCCTAAAAAAATTAGTCTTTAATTTCTGTATTTCACACCTTCCCTCTTGATAACTAGGGTTCGTTGAGCTAAGACGTCTCTGGTAAGAGGGTTGAAGGCTGAGTTGAGGATCGTTTGAAATCAAAGAGTACTTTGTTTCTAGAGTAAGTGGTAAGTAAATCTTTTCTCTGTTTGTTTAATGTAATTTGGTTAGTTGGGAATTTTGAAATTGATGTGGGTGTGAAATTTGTTGGGTTAAATTAAACCTAAATGGTTTTGGGGAGGAAGGGGTTTGTAGAAAGATCAATTTATTTTGATTGATATTGAATAAATTTGATTGATGATAGTCATATTTGAGTTTTTATTCCGCTTGTAATTTTATAAGAGTTAGGTGTAGTTACCATTTCACTCATTTTCTGCAGTCCACAGTGTTATATAGTATGTTTGAAATTTATGGTTCACTGAGATAAGCAGATATCTCCCTACTGTATATGTACAGTTGTCTTACTCTCGCTTTTTGTGAAGTGTGAACATGTATGTAAATAGTTCTGCACTGGGGGTGTCATCTCACAAATGTTTCTCATAAAATTTCCTGTCTTTGGCTTCTTTCAGGCATATAGTTCACTAAAAGAAGATCCCGAGCATAGTGCAGAGGAAAAAGAGCTTATTTTGGGCGGCAACGTTTCAAAGGAACCTGTCACTGTTATTCCTTGGAAACTAATTTTATCTAAGGGACCTGTCTGGGCTCTCATTATCTCCCATTTCTACCACAATTGGGGAAATTTTATTCTGCTAACGTGGATGCCTACTTATTATAACCAGGTTTGAGAATTGCAGTCAAATCTACCTGCCGTCCTGTCATAATATTTTTGTGCTACTTAATCTATACAATACTTGTCTGCAATGTTGTGCATTAGATTCCTAGAGAACATCCATACTTTTTCATCAATGTTGATACTCCAAATTAGAAGATCCACATAGACAATGCGTAGCCATGTACTAGCCACTAAATACAACCAAATGGGTCAAATAAAATAATCTTTTTCTTTTTGGATGTTGATTGTTTCCTCAGGTGCTGAACTTCAACCTAATAGAATCTGGACTACTTTGTGTATTGCCATGGTTGACAATGGCTGTGTTTGCGAATATAGGAGGTTGGATTGCAGATACACTAGTTAGTAGAGGTTTCTCCATCACAACAGTTCGCAAGGTAAGGAGCTCCCTTGTATATATAGGATTAGTGATGTACTCTATTTCCACATCAAAAGTCCTAGTTTGATATAGTCAAACTTTTTAATTTTGTACGCCTTTATGATCTGATGGTTGGTGTTCTTAAGAAGGAGCTGGTTATAAACCCAAGAGGATGTTTCTCGTTTACCTAACTTCTTGCATTAGAGCCTATCCTTCTAGAGTGCATAAAATTTAAGATAGTTGGTTGACCTACTAGATCTAATCCATATCATATCTCTATCAGTACTGAGTTTCATTATGTTATGATATCTTGTTTGATGGATAATTTTTCAGACCTTATCAACATCTTGGTTCATGCAAGCACCTTAACCAAATGCAAACCTGATGATTGTTCCTAGTGATTGTCTGTTTATTCCCTTCCATCTTTTTAACGAGGTACACTTATATTTATGCTTTGTGCATTTTTTCAGGAAGGCATCGTAGCAGAGTTTTTAGATAAACCATAGCTCAAGATGAACAGTAGTATGTAGTGTTAGAAGTACTCCCCCTCCTTTTTACCAAATTCTTACTTTGAGATGTATTATGTGGATGGTATACTACTGTTTTTCACTTGAGACAAATCTCCTTCATGAGGTGCTATCTAACTTTCTGTTCTTCCTCTTTGTAGGGTGGAAGATTGGAGTTCATTTTCATTGACACTGATTCTGTGCCCATGTTGCCTGTACCTCCTCTCTCTAGCTCTTTCTTACTATATTAGTTGTAGACGGGTAAAGAAAATGCCATACTGAGTTACTAGTAAATTCCAGCTTATAGGGAAGCTCCTGATTCTTAATTTTTGTTTGTGTATTATTAGCCAAGTTCTCTTTATTGCATTCTATTTGATGCTGTGTTTTAGTTTGAAGTCCTTAATTTAGTTCAATTTCAAATATGTTTATCATATGTCATTAATTATATTTTCATAATTTTTTTTATTATTTAGGTTTACTTGGAGGATGAAGTTGTTAACTGGACAAAGTGGTCAGGAAGCAACCCGATGCCACTGGAATTTTGGATCCTTCCGTCCTTCCTTCCAATGCATCCCGGTGAGTTGACTTTTCAAGACTCAGTTCTACATACCTATATATATTTATATGTATGTATACCTTTGTATAATGTTGAATGTCTCATGAATGCAGCAAAGATGTGGTGGTACTGTCGGATGGTGTACATGCCAATGTCATATCTGTACGGAAAATGGTTTGTTGGTCCGATCACTACTCTTATTTATAGGTTGCTGAGGACGGAATGAAAATGCAGAGCTTTGGAAGTCAACTATGGGATACGGGTTTCGCAATTCAAGCACTGTTGGAGGTAGAAAATTTGAGATATTTAAAAGAACTTACATTTTCTTTATGTCTTGTCTTGAAATTTCCCTTTAGGACATATTTGTGATGTTGGTTTACTTTTACAATTTTGTTTCTATATGAATTATACGTGGAATTAATTTGTAAAGTAAACAAGAAATAAATTTTATTTATATTTGATGTGACTAATGCTTTTACGAGTTAATCCAACACGTAGGTTGAATGTGAATTAGGGAAAGAGCAGAAAACAATATACATGTGACTAATATGGATCAATTTCTTCCCCCATAGAACAGAATGGAGCATAAACTACTCTGTACGACAAGAACATTGAATGTTGATCGATATAGATGGACTTGCTGCCCTTAGAAAAGGGAATTTTTAACGTAACTAACCTCAGAAAAGGGAATTACTTTCGGAATTGTGAGAATCCTCCTCTGCAATTTGAGAAAATCAGCAATTTGTAAAAAATTAGGGCACAATTGGGCAAACAGGACTCAAATCATAAAAGGAGAGAGATAAAAAGTGAGAGATTGAGTGAGATGCTTATCAAAGGATTCCCAACAAACAGTAGCAACGAGATCGAATGAAGAGAGAGACGGAGACCTAGATAGCACCCAAAACCACAATAAAAGAGATGCATGGAGTAGGTGTGAGAGAGACGGAAAGAGGGAGAGATGCTTACCTTCGGGAATCCCAAAGTCGTCGAGAGAGACGGAGACCTAGCAGACGGATACAGAAAGCGAGAGAGATGCGAGAGAATTGTGGAGGGAACGAAGAGAGAGACTGAGACCTAGCAGACAAAACAGATGAATCTGTGAAACTCTCAAAACATATCGTCAAAAATCTTGGAGGGAAACAATTGCGGGAAAAATTGTGGCGTGAAACTTTAAGGATAATAGAGTAACTGGAAGGGCAGGTGGAAAAGTGTCCTAAAAAAACATATATTTGGATGGGCAGGTGGAAAAGTGAGCCAATTACTAAGCATTTGAGAGGGCAAGGGTAGAAGAGTGCCAAATACTAGAGTATTTGGCACGGGTATTCCTGCCTTCCCAAAATCAGGTATTTGGGACCGCATTTTAGCCTTTTCAAAAAATGTTGTCACAAAAAGCCCTTTTTCTTGTAGTGGGAGCGACCATAAAGACAAAAATACGAAGAAAAACTTATGTCCATGTGGGCAGTTACACCACTTATTAGGGTTGGCCACACCCCCTCTTTTCAGGAACTTTTCGAGAATTTAGCAAAATATGAGGACTTTTCTGAAATTATGAAAATCTTAGGGACCTGTGGGGAAATTCGACGCAACATCTCCAGTTTTCCATTTTCGACAAGGATTTGACCCGATTTCCTGATTTTTCGCACCTCCTACACCCTAGTTCAAATAGAACACTTCAATAGCAATTTGGTTATATTTTTCTCTAGTTTTTTCTTCATTTCTTGGAGGATTAAAGGATTTCGATTTCAATTCAATATTCAATTCAAGATTTTTATGCATTCAATTAATACTTTGTTGATGAGCATCAGATTATTATCGGTTAATTCTCTTAATCTACTGTTTGGGGAACATGTATTGATTCTTTATGCATTAAGTTAATTTTATTGTCAATAGTTTGTTGGGTTTGTCAAAAAGTGTTTTAATTACGTTTTCTATCTACAATTGCAAGTGTACATGTAATTTTATTTTAACTAAATTTGGCTAGAGTGATTGTCAAGAGATTTCTTGATTTATATGAAGTCTAACTTTTTGATATTTATAATTTTATGAAAATATTAATTTGTGAAACAAATTATATGTTATTTTGTTTCTATGGTTTTAATGAATTCTTTGAATGTTAAATGAACATAGCAAAAAGTATAACATTTAGAGAATACTAAATTGTGTACATGAGAATGCCCGATTTTACTTAAGTGAATGAATGCCCATTATTGATTGACACCAGCTGCTTGAATATGGTATCTTCTATTACTTGTTCTTGTTAATTGCTTGCCTTAGTTAGTTAATTTTTACTGTTTTCTTAGTGAATCAATCAAACAAACCAAAAAATAGTCTTTTTATTTTTCTGTTAATGCTGACAATCGAACGGTTGATAATAACTAGTGTGCTTGCTAGGCTTTTTGTTACAAGTGGAGTTTTTCTCTATCAGGTATAATATCCTTATAACGAATTTGATGATACCCTGGTGTCGATCTGAAACAAATGTTATTCATCGTTCAACTATGTGAGGTCTTAGATTATCGAGAAACAAAGACCAATTATTAATATCCTCGGAGCATACAATTACAAAAGCAACATGGAAAAGACGTACAACAAAAAACATTGAAAAGATATAAATGATTTCAGAATAACAGATGATTTCTAATATATTAACAAGTCTGTTACATAAGCTATGAGACATATAAATTGTTATAGTTGCCTTCAATCACTACAAGAAAACTGTCAAATAGCGACGGAAATAAGCGACGGATCAAATTCTGTCGCTATTAGCGACGGAATAGCGACGGAAGCAAAATAAAATGAAAAAAATTAGCTACCGACGGATTTAGCGACGAATTTTAGCGACAGACATGAATCTGTCACTAATCCCTCGCAATAGTGGCGCCAAAAAAGCCCGCCCATTTTAGCGACGGATTTAACGACGGAATAGCGACGGATTACAAAATTTTTTAAAGACGGATTTTTTCTGTCGCTATATAAATAAAAATTAAATAAATATTTTTTCTTTTTAAAATTAGCGACAAATTTAACAAAAATAAATTACCGACGGATATATTCTGTTGCTAAATAATAAAAAATAAAAAAATATTTTTCTTTTTAAAACACCGACGGATTTAGCGACGAATTTTACAAAAAATAAATTACCGACGGATATATTTTGTCGCTAGATAATAAAAAATAAAAAAAATATTCCTCTTTTTAAAATACCGACGGATTTAGCGACGGAAATTGTTCTTTAAAAAAATTAACTTTTTTCATTTGTTTATTTTTTTTCTAACTTTTTTATATAACATTTTGAAAAAAAACTTCAATACTAAAAAATTTCCAAAATATTTATTTATATTCATAAAAAATAAATAAAAATATACATTTATAAATAAAAATTAAAAAATTTTACCCGTCCCTGATTTCTTTATTATACTTTCATTTGTTTATTTTTTTTCTAACTTTTTTATATAACTTTTTGAAAAAACCTTCGATACTAAAAAATGTCCAAAATATTTATTTATATTCATAAAAAATTAAAAAAAAAACTATACATTTATAAATAAAAATTAAAGAATTTTACTCGTCCCTGATTTCTTTATTATACTTTCATTTGTTTATTTTTTTTCTAACTTTTTTTATATAACTTTTTGAAAAAAACTTCAATACTAAAAAATATCCAAAAATTTATTTATATTCATAAAAAATAAAAAAAATATACATTTATAAATAAAAATTATAGAATTTTACCCGTCCCTGATTTCTTTATTATACTTTGATTTGTTTATTTTTTTCTAACTTTTTCTATATAACTTTTTGAAAAAAACTTCAATGCTAAAAAATTTCCAAAATATTTATTTATATTCATAAAAAATAAAAAAAAATATGCATTTATAAATAAAAATTAAAGAATTTTACCCTTCCCTGATTTCTTTATTATACTTTCATTTGTTTATTTTTTTCTAACTTTTTTATATAACTTTTTGAAAAAAAATTCAATGCTAAAAAATTTCCAAAATATTTATTTATATCCATAAAAAATAAAAAAAACTATACATTTATAAATAAAAATTAAAGAATTTTACCCGTCCCTATACTCTATACCCTATACCCTAAACCCTAAACCATATACCCAATACCTTATACCCTATACCCTATAATCTATATCATATACCCTATACCCTATATACTATACCCTATACCCTAAATCTCATATACCCTAACCCTTAACCCTATACCATATACCCTATATCCTGTATCCTATACCCTATACCCTACACCCTATACTCTATACTCTATACACTATATATTATACCCTATACACTATAAACTATACCCTATACCCTATATCTTATACTCTATACCCTATATAATATACCCTATACCCTATTCCCTATACCCTATACCCTATACCCTATACCCTATATACTATACCTATACCCTATATCCTATACCCTATACCATATATCCTATACCCTATATCCTATACCCTATACCTTATACCCTATACTCTATACCCTATACCCTATATTCTATACCCTATACTCTATACCCTATATACTATAACCTATACCATATACCCTATATACTATACCTTATACCCTATACCATATACCACTTACCCTAAACCCTATAGGGTATAGAGTATAGGGTATAGGGTATAGTATATAGGGTATAGAGTATAGGGTATAGGGTATAGAGTATAGGGTATAGTATATAGGGTATAGAGTATAGGGTATAGGGTATAGGATATAGGATATAGGGTATAGGGTATAGGGTATAGGGTATAGAGTATAGGGTATAGGGTATAGTATATAGGGTATAGGGTATAAAGTATAGGGTATATGGTATATGGTATAGTATATAGGGTATAGAGTATAGGGTATATGGTATAGTATATAAGGTATAGGGTATAGGATATAGTATATAGGATATAGGGTATAGGGTATATGAGGTTTATGGTTTAGGTTTTAGGGTATATGAGGTTTAGGATTTAGGGTATAGGATATATGAGGTTTAGGGTTTAGGGTATAGGGTATAGTATATAGGGTATAGAGTATAGGGTATAGGGTATGAGGTTTAGGGTAGGGGGTATATGAGGTTTAGGGTTTAGGGTATATGAGATTTAGGGTTTAGGGTATGAGGGTATATGAGTTTTAGGGTATGAGGTTATATGAGGTTTAGGATTTAAGGTATATGAGGTTTAGGGTATGAGGGCATATTAATAAGTATTATTAATATTTTAAAAGTATAATTATTTTTTTTAAATTTATTTTTGAATTGAGACAAATATTTTAGACTTTTTTAGGTAAGGAAGTTTTTTAAAAAAATTATATAAAATAAGTTAGAAATTAACTAAATAAATGAGGGACAGACAATATCCTTCACTATGAATATTTTTTTTTTAATTTTTTTTTTTGAATAGAGATAATGTTTTAGACTTTTTTTAGTAAGAAAGTTTTTCTCAAAAAAGTTAGAAAGTAACTAAACAAATGATAGTATAACTATTGTTATTATTATTTCTAACATGTATTATACAATTATTACTTATTATTGATAATTTATAATATTAGTAATGACACTTCTTCTAGATATTTACTTATTTTATTACTAATTAATATTACTGTTATAATTATTTAATATTTTATTTTTTTCAATTATTATTATGAGATAATATTATTTTATAATCATGATGATTTTTTTTTTTGTGAAATACAAATAAATATAAGAAGTGGCAATACTTCATTGGACACACAAATATTCACTTGGATCACTAGCCTAAAACAATATCTTCACCATTAAATACATTACATCCAATGGTCCAAATTCATCCCATAAAAATAAAACTACACTTTCCTTTGATTGGCTCATTAATATTCACATGAATTATCAATAAATCAATCTACACCATTAATTTCAAACTCAAATCCAATGGTCCTAATTCACCCACTTTCCCTAACCCTAAACAAATCCCTCCCTCACTCTTTCTTTGTAGCGCCTCCCTCATTCTTTCTTTTCACCGCCTCCCTCATCTCTCCTTCTCCCTCTTCTTCCTAGAAACTTGTAGTTGGCGGTGAGAGGGTGGAGGTGGGCGGAGAAGGGAGGGTGTGGATGAATCTTCCTCTCCCCTAATCCCCAATTCCGCCAACCAAACTTCAATCCCTAACCAAAACAAAAATGGGTAGAATCTTCTTCTCTCTCTAGCCATTTTCAACCCCTAGCCGTCTTCAACCCATAGCCGTCTCCCCTTCATCGTCTCCGGCGACGAAAATGGTGGCTCCGTCTCCCTCTCTGTTTTGATTTCGACAACGGTGGATGAATCTTCCTCTCCCCTAATCCCCTTTGTTTCGATTGATCGATAAGATTATGTTTTCTAGTGTCAGCGTTTTGAAACGAAAATCAGTGATCACCACTTTTCGTAGTAATTAGCAGTAAGCTTACAACAATCTCGAAAATTCGGTGCATTTTTTTTATAGATTACTGTTTGTTTTTATGTTTTTTGTTGGTTACTGTTTGTTTTGATGTTTTGGTATGGTTTAGTGTATGTGTGATTTGATTATCAGCTATCACCATTTGACGATGGTGACGGTGGATGGATGGTGGTGGTGAATGGTGGTGGTGAAGGGTGGTTGATGGTGGCAGGTGGTGGTTGTGGTATAAGAGAAGTTTAGGGGACTAAAGTGTGAGTCTAGGAATATATAAAGGATTGATTTGAGGAAAATAAAATCTAAGAGACTAATTTGAAGAAAATAAAACCTAATGGACTGATTTGAGGAAAATAAAATTTAAGGGACTGATTTGAGAATAATAGAACTTAAGAAACTGATTTAAAAATATTTACAAAAATTATATATATATATATATATATATATATATATATATTTCAAATTATATTATTATTATATATATATTTAAATATGTATATATATATATATATACACAGAGCCGTTCTCATACGGACCAATCCGTATGGACGTGGGCAACACAGACTGAAAAAAAAAAAAGTGAAGAAATTGCAGGGAGAAGAGATTGCAGCGACAAGGGAATTAGAATAAAAATCCATTTTCCTAAGATTTTAATCATTTTCCTAAGGTTTTAATCGTTTTCTTCTCACCCACCCGTAGATCGCCGCCTCCAGCTACCTCAGGTCACCGTTTTCCAGGTAAAACAATCCCCCAATTTTATTCTAATTCCCTTGTATCTTGATTAATTTCAAGTAATTCTTGATTTTTCTTCCATGGAAATGATTAAAACCTTAGGAAATGGATTTTGATGATGTAATCTCTTCTCCCTGCAATCTCTTCTCCCTGCAATTCTTGATTTTTCTTCCATGGAAATGATTAAAACCTTAGGAAAATGGATTTTTATTCTAATTCCCTTGTCGCTGCAATCTCTTCTCCTTGCAATTTCTTCACGTTTTTTTTTTCAGTCTGCGTTTCCCACGTCCGTACGGATTGGTCCGTATGAGAACGGCTCTGTATATTTATATATATATATATATATATATATATATATATATATATATATATATATATATATATATATATATATATATATATAATTTAAAATGTAAATTTAGAGACAAAATTGTCCGTCGCTAAAGTACTCAATTTTTATTTAATAAAAAACTAAAAAGTATTAAAAATGGTTAATAAAAATAGCGATGAAAATATTGCTCGCTAAATCCGTCGCTAAATTTGTCGTGTGAAAGAAAAAAATGTCGCCTATTTTTCAAAATTAGCGACAGAATTTTTTAACTTGCCGACGGAATAATCTGTCGTTACTTTAACGACAGCCCAAAAATCTGTCGTTAATATTTAGCGACAAGGGTTTTAGCGACAGATTTATTCCGTCGCTAATCCGTCGGTAAAGCCATTTAGCGACGAAATTTTACTATTTAGCGACAGATTTTTCCGTCGCTAAAAGACAGTTTTCTTGTAGTGAATTAGTTTAACATGTCTTATAGCATAGGTAAAAGACCCATGAGGATGATGGAAAGCCATATCTCTCAGATTTCAAGGTCTTATAGATAATACATAAGACCAATTAGACATATAAAAGTAATCTATGACAGCTTTGACAACTCATTGACATAATATCAGTCTAACTAGAACTCATTTTTAAAAAAAAAAGAAGAATAGTAATAAGAAGAAAATTGTCATAAAATTATCCCCATCTTTTTGTTGTTTCTACCAAAAGAGTACACCTAAACTTTCCGGTCATAAATGAGCCATCCAGAAATAACAAGGTCGACAAAAAGTAAAGTCATGCAAACTTTCAACAAATGCAACAAAACAACGTTTGAAATGAGAAGTGTGAGGATCACAATCAATCAACACATAACTATTTGGGTTCAATTTCTTAATTTTCTCGCAATAAAATCTATGTTTATCATAAGCCGAAGTTGCATCACCAAAAACAGTTTTCTTAAACTTCTAAACAGCTCCGCAAACAACTTTGTAACTCATTTGAAGCTCACAATCTGTGTGCAACTCTTTAACAATATCACTTGGACTAATATTTGGATTAGTTCTAACATTGTCAATTAGAATACTAGAAAGTACATCTGAACACATCCTTTGGCCAAATTCAGCCCTAACCACATCCTTGCATATATGCTTTGGTTCATATGTCCTGATGTAAAAATAACCATTAGATTTTTCAGGTAAAGCATGGATCCTCCATGGACACCTTCTAGAAACATTGTCGCTGCATTGATCGTTAACATGACTTTGTTCATTTTTCAAATACACATAATCAAACCCCACTTCTGTTGCAAAATTACACAATACATATCAATTCAGCACAACCACATTCAAATATTTGACCAACATTTTGAATTGTATCCGCATATTCTGCACTTTTCAATTTGTTTTCTTTGAGACGAAGAAAATTGACATGAACGCCATTCCAACAACTACTACAATTCTCAAGTTCAAAAGATGCAAAACTACCTTTGCAAAGAAAGGTAGATGATTAACCAAAGGCATCATTTCTAACGGATATACTATAATCATTCTCATTTATTTTTATCATGTCAATATGCTTACTAACAAGTATAATACTCATGCAAATAAAGTCTTGCTCACCGGCCAACATACAACAATGATTCTCAGCTAAAACATATGACATTGACACATTTTCCCTTTGTAGACAATTCCATCTACTACAAGTAAATTCAACAAGAGATTCAAATGAAGAAAATTGATCAAACCTTGCAACCAAATATGATGCTCCATACTTCAACAACACCATCACAATAGAATCCATAACAATGAAGTTGAAAAGGAAAATAATCTGCACAATATTAAGAAACAAAACTAGAATTAGAATCTGATTTGGCAATTAAATAACCTTCAATTAAGATGAAATAACGAGATACAACATAAATAACATAGATCTTTACTTGAATTGTATATGAAACTTAAAAAATTGAAGAATAAATGCTGCTTAAACTATTGAAATCGATGGCGAAAGGGTAGATCTAGGGTTTTGTTAATCACCATAGATGACAGAGGAAGAGGAAAGAAAGAAAAAGGGAAATTAAGAAATTGTAAAATCCTGACACATTATAAAGAAGTGTTGTGGGCACCCCAACCCGGAACCTAACACCTGTCCCGAGCTGAGAGGCCCAAACTAAGAAAGACCACCTGGAAATTTAAAAACTTTTGACTCAATTTAAAAAGAAACCAAACTTTATCAATATCCTTCAAGTAATAACTTGAATCATCTCCACTTGGAGGAAACAAAACATGAACCAACTTTGCAAACATACTTAAAAGGACAACATCATTTTAAGTTACAAAAGATCCCAAATAAAATCTTTACAAAATTTTATATATAAACAAACTCCAACAAAGGAGTAATACCCAAATACAACCACACATCCCATCTAGGACATAAACGTACCCAACAACCCAAAAGACTTGCACAAACTCCTCCCCGTCCTCACTGGCCGGGTCCTCCTGTCTCAGTTCGATCTAAAACATTAAAGGGAGAAGGGTGAGAATAAATCTCAATAAATTATTATGAATGGAACAATATGCCAAGTAAGATGCAACACATACAAGGTGCATATAACACATTGGAAAAGCCGTAAACACCTTACATTACCTTAGTTTACCTTTTCCCCTCTGAAAATAAGTCGTACAACATCGGGAGATAAAACTCCACTCAATTATGAACTGCTTGAGCAAATTCACATCTTATAAGACCCGTTTTTCAGGAAACCATATAAGATACTAGCAACTCTGTAAGGCTTTTGGCTCAATACAGATGCTATAACCCCAATCTGTAGCCACAGAAGGGGACAGTCACATGTATAACGTAATCCGATCACATTAGGTCACATTTTCCATAATTGATCGTATTCCGTTATACCCATCAGCTGATTAACACAAGTTCAAGCACATACTAGTTACTTGAAATGAAATCCACCAAAGGGATAAGAAATATAACAACATGGTAAATCATACTCATGTTCAAATCAATACCATAATGTAACATACATTTCATACAATATTTATATCACAAACCATGGATATGAACTCAAGTAAGGCCACAATGCATCATAAACCAACCCTACATGATCAATGTGCAACAATATATAACCTCTATAAAGGTCCAAGTTCAAATTACCAAGTTGAATTCACTTTGCTTAAGTTACAAATCAAGGCTGCCAAGCATTTTCCGAACAATATTTAAACCCCTTCCACAATTCCATTTTAACAAAGTATGACATCATTGTGTAGCTAAAGTGTTCTACTTTAATCTTAGTTAAATAGGGTTCATTTATATCCTAGGTAGATTAGGTTTCTAGGCCTTGGAAAAAGCTTTAGAAGTTGCAGGGCAGGGCAGGGGCACGACTCGTGCCCCATTGACCCCACCAGAACCAGTCGTCCCTACTAGGCACGACTTAGGCCAATCCTCAAGGGACGACTCGTGCCACAGAGCACGAGTCGTGCCCTCTGTTCAGAAACCAGAAACCAGCAGCCAAACATCAGCAACCCAATCCTAAGCTGTGAAGGACCAATTTTACCCTGTTTTAAGGTACCAAATCAGACTCTAAACAATACCAAAACTTATACCAAATAATTCCAATCCATCCTAATTCATTACCACTTCAACCAAAAACCTTTTTATTACAAGAAACTTGGTTCATACTACCATGCACACTCATTTAGACTAGTCTACTACCAAACCAAACCATTTATATAACTTTTACCCCCAACCTCATTCTCTTTATTCCAAAACCCAATTAAACCACCAAATCTTTAACAAACAATAGTTATAAAGCTACAATATTAACTTTAACATTCCATGAACATAATTTGAAGAGAACTCATAATAACTTACTTAATTAGTGCGAAATGGAATATTTATTTGATCGGATAGATGCGCTCCCCTCGCCGCCACGAACAAGAATCCGCAATCGGTTTTGAAAAAGAAAAGGTATTGAAGGGTGTGGAATTTTTAGAAGGTGGAGCTTAGGGTTTGGCTTTCATGGCTTTTTAGAGAAGAAGAGAGTACTGAGAAAGTGAAGAATGAATTTCTTTTGATAAATCCATGGATAATTATCACATTTTTACACTAAAGCTCCTCTAAGATCCAAGGCAAAAGCACTAACACTTTTAACTATCATTCTTTACAACTAAGCACCTCACAACTTTATAAACTTAATACTTTAAAATTTCAAATATCATTATTTCACTATAACATATCACATTTATTCCTTTTAAGCCCTAAATCATTAAAATTACTTCATTTTCATCATAACTTCCCATAATTCATCAAAAGCATAAAATGAGCACATAAACATAACAAGAAGCATAAAAGACATAATATGAGAGATACTACCACCCGAACCCCACGTGCTCAACGAGTGCTAAAATAGTGCCTAACATTAGGGTCGTGGCACTCACTCCCCCTTAAAGAAAATTCACCCCGAATTTTGAATAACTTACTTGCACTCTCAAACAACCAAGGGTACTATTCTCTCATCTCCAACTCTAGCTCCCAAGTAGCCTCTTCAAATGGTATGATTCCTCCATAAGATTTTCACTACCGGGATCCTTTTAGTTCTCAATTCTTTAACTTGGAACTCTAAGATTCTCAAAGGTTCTTCAACATAGGACATATCCGCTTGAATCTCTTCGGGAGGTGAACTCAACACATGGGAGGGATCATGACAATAGTTCCTCAACATCAAAACATGGAACACATCATGAAGAAAGGAGAAGGATGGAGGCAACGCTAAACGGTAAGCTAATTCTCCAATCTTTTCTATAATCTCAAATGGTCTAACAAACCTTGGAGCTAGTTTCCCTTTATTCGCAAACCTTTTTATCCCAGTCCGAGAAGAAATCTTCAAGAAAACAAGGTCACCAACTTGGAAAGATAAGTCCCATCTTCTATTGTCGGCGTAGCTCTTCTGCCTACTCTAAGCCATCTTCAATCGATCTCGAATCACTTTGATTTTCTCCGTTGAATCTCTAACTAAATCTGGACCCCAAAGTTTGGCTTCACCAACCTCATTCCAACACATAGGAGATCTGCACTTCCTACCATATAACGCTTCATACGGAGCCATCTCAATGCTAGATTGGTAACTGTTGTTGTAGGCAAACTCAACTAACGGTAGATGATCCTCCCAAGACAACTGAAAGTCCATCACACAAGCCCGTAGCATATCCTAAAGTATCTGAATAGTTTGTTCCGTCTGCCCATCTGCTTGAGGATGAAATGCCATGCTAAAACATAATTAAGATCCCAAAGCTTCATGTAATGCCCTCCAAAATCTAGAAGTGAACCTCGGATCTCTATCAGAAATAATGCTAACTGGAACTCCGTGGAGTCTAACAATCTCACGCATATACAGTTGAGCTAACCTCTCCATCGAAAACTTAGTTGACACGGGAAGAAAATGAGCTGATTTCATCAATCTATCCATGATAACCCAAATAGCATCCATCTTCTTTGCGGTAAGAGGCAAACCGGTTACAAATTCCATTGAAATCCCTTCCCATTTACACTCCGGAATGTCTAAAGGTTGAAGTAGCCCCGCCGGTCTCTGATGCTCGGCTTTGACTTGTTGACAAGTTAAACATTTAGCACAAAATCCACTATCTTTCTCTTCATCTCATTCCACCAATATCCTCGTTTTAGGTCTTGGTACATCTTCGTACTACCCGAATGAATAGCAAACTTAGACTTATGACCATCCTCTAGAACACGCTTCTTGATCTCCGGTGATGAAGGAACACAAATCCGGCCTTGGAAAGTTAGGATTCCATCTCTATTCAATGTAAATTCCCCGGCTTTAATATCTTGAACTTGCCCCAAAATTTTCTTCAACTCCGGATCAATTTGTTGAGCTTCCATCAAATCTCCATACAAGGTTGGAACGGCTTGGACATTTGCAAAAATCAACTCATGTCTTGACTCTCGGGAACTCAAAGTTGACAAGTAAGCTTTTCGACTCATCACATCCGCAACTACATTTGCTTTCCCCGGATGATATGAAATCACACAATCAAAATCCTTCAAGAATTCTAACCATCTTCTTTGCCGATTATTCAACTCCTTTTGAGTAAACAAATACTTCAAGCTCTTATGGTCCGTGAAGATCTCAAATCTCGCCCCATAAAGATAGTGTTTCCACTTGTGCAACGCAAACACAATCGCAACCAATTCCATGTCATGGGTAGAATAATTCTGTTCCGCCGGTGATAACTTCCGAGAGGCATAAGCATTCACTTTCCCACCTTGCATTAGAACACATCCCAAACCCTCCTTCGAGGCGTCACTGAAGATGACACAATTCTCGCAACCATCCGGAAGGGTAAGAACGTGAGTTGATGTCAATCTCTTCTTCAACTCAACAAAACTAGCGTCACACTTGGAATCCCATACAAAAGATACATCCTTCTGAGTCAATCTAGTTAACGGAGTTACAATGCGAGAAAAGCCCTCGATGAACCTTCTGCAATACCCCGCCAATCCAAGAAAGCTACGAACCTCTGTCACAGTTGAAAGTTGCTTCCAATTGACAACAACTTCAATTTTGGAAGGATCAATGGATATCCCCGAACTAGACACCACATGCCCCAAGAAAGATATCTGCTCGAGCCAAAACTCGCACTTGCTGAACTTGGCAAACAACTGCTTCTCACGAAGAAGAGATAACACAATCCTCAAATGATTCTCATGCTCTTCCCAGGATTTAGAATAGACAAGGATGTCTTCAATGAATACCACTAAAAATCTATCAAGGTACGGCTTAAAGATACGGTTCATCATATCCATGAATACGGTCGGAGCATTAGTCAACCCGAAAGGCATAACCACGAACTCATAGTGACCATATCTCATCCTGAAAGCTGTCTTGGAATTGTCATCGGGTCTAATCTTCAACTGATGGTATCCGCTTCTCAAATCAAGCTTTGAGTAGATAACGGAACCTTGGAGTTGATCAAATAAGTCATCAATGTGCAGGAGAGGATATTTGTTCTTAATGGTTGCTTGATTCAATAAATGATAATCTATACATAATCTCAAGGTGCCATCCTTCTTTCGGACAAACAAAACCGGTGCTCCCCACGATGATACACTTGGACGAATAAATCCCCGATCTAACAACTCTTGCAACTGATTCTTTAACTCCTTTAACTCAGCCGGAGCCATTCTATAGGGTGCTTTAGAGATAGGTGAGGTACCGGGCACTAAGTCAATACAAAACTCTACCTCACGATTCAGAGGCATAGAGTACTCGGTGGAAAACACATCACCAAATTCACTTACAACGGAGACATGAGCTAAATCAGGGATTTTCTTACTTGAATCTACCACATAAGCCAAATACCCCGCACACCCTTTAGAAAGCATTTTTCTAGCCTTTAAAGCAGAAATAACATGTATGCCAAACATAGATTTGTCCGCATCAAATACAAAAGTAGGCATATCAGGCATAGCAAATGAGACCCTCTTTCTACGACAATCTACCAAAGCATGGTAATGACTCAACCAGTCCATACCAAGAATGACATCAAAGTCCCGGATTTGTAAATCTACTAAATCCATCGACAAAACATGCCCACAAATTTGCACATCACAACCATTATAAACCAAAGAAGAAGTGAGGCACTCTCCCATAGGAGTCGAAACCTCTAACACATAAGGCATAAATTCAGGTAGTTTATGCAATGCATATGCGAAATGGGACGCCACAAATGAATGGGAAGACCCATGATCTATAAGGATGCGGGCATTGACTCCTGAGAAAGGAACAATACCTCTAATGACTGCATTAGGATCAACCTCTTCTCTTCATAAGGCAAACACTCGCCCCTGAACTTTATCTTTAGGCTTTCCCTCATTATCTCTTTTGATTCCTCCTCGTTACCTACCTTGCACACTACCCGATGCTTGCCCTCGTAGCTTAGGACGATTCTTCCGAAAATGACCATCTGATCCACACTCTAAGCATTTTCCAAGCTTGCTCCAGCATCTATCTTCTGAGTGACCCACCTTTTTGCAAAAACCACAAACAACCCCAAACTATCTTGAAGGTGGACGAGTCGCTGGAGTCGCCACATTTCCACCTATTGCTACACCCGGGGCTGAGAACCGCTGCTGCCCTCTACTTTGTCTCAAACCTTGACCTTGGAACCGCTGCTTGCTTCCACTTCCACCTTCGGACTTACCCTTATGCTCTTCAATGTCATTCTCTATTCGATAGGCTCGGTTCACCGCCGCTGGGAAATCTGTGAAGTCGTGAATCAATAATTGCTTACGGAACTCCAGCCTTAACCCTTTCACAAACCGGTATACCCGTCTCTCTTCTTCCGGCACCAAATGGGGACAATAGCGAGCTAGCTCCGTAAAATTTTCCGAGTACTGTGCTACGGTCATTGTTCCTTGCTCCAATCTCAGAAATTCCACCTCCTTCTTGTCTCTTGTAACCATAGGAATAAAGTGATCCCGGAACTTGCGTGTGAAATTCTCCCACGTCTGCGGTGTATGATCTCGGTCCTAACTGTCCTTCACTATGTGCCACCAATGTTCAGCCGGTCCCTCCAACTTGAAGACAGCGCACATCACCTTTTCCTCATCAGGGCTCTCCATTGTTGCGAAGATCTTGTTCATTGCTTCAAGCCATCTCTCCGCCTTCAACGGATCTGGTTCTCCATTAAAGCTAGGCGGAGCCATCTTGACAAATTTCTCTAGTCCATGTCCTTGTTTACCTTCCTGTTGCTGTTGAGCTCTACCATGAGTTGCCATATTCTGTAAGAATACCCTAAACATGTCCATCATTTCAGCATTCTGATTGTCATTACCCCCGGCATTGCCAACATTGCCCTGAGCCTGAAGTTGATCATCCTCATTCCCAGCCATTAGAACAAACTCCTGCATCAAACACTCGGCGTCAGTTATCACACACTCCCCCTTAAACTAGACATCTACCCTTGACCTCTAGACGAGGCTCTGATACCAAATGTGGGCACCCCAACCCGGAACCTAACATGTGTCCCGAGCTGGAGAGGCCCAAACTAAGAAAGACCACCTGGAAATTTAAAAACTTTTGACTTAATTTAGAAAGAAACCAAACTTTATCAATATCCTTCAAGTAATAACTTGAATCATCTCCACTTGGAGGAAACAAAACATGAACCAACTTTGCAAACATACTTAAAAGGATAACAACATTTTAAGTTACAAAAGATCCCAAATAAAATCTTTACAAAAGTTTTTATATAAACAAACTCCAACAAAGGAGTAATACCAAACAACCCAAAAGACTTGCACAAACTCCTCCCCGTCCTCACTGGCCGGGTCCTCCTGTCTCAGTTCGATCTAAAACATTAAAAGGAGAAGGGTGAGAATAAATCTCAATAAGTTATTATGAATGCAACAATATGACAAGTAAGATGCAACACATACAAGGTGCATATAACACATTGGAAAAGCCGTAAACACCTTATATTACCTTGGTTTACCTTTTCCCGTCTGAAAATAAGTCGTACAACATCGGGAGATAAAACTCCACTCAATTGTGAACTGCTTGAGCATATTCACATCTTATAAGACCCGTTTTTTAGGGAACCATATAAGATACTAGCAACTCTATAAGGCTTTTGGCTCAATACAGATGCTATAACCCCAATCTGTGCCCACAGAAGGGGACAGTCACAGGTATAACGTAATCCGATGACATTAGGTCACACTTTTCATAATTGATCATATTCCGTTATACCCCTAAACATCAGCTGATTAACACAAGTTCAAGCACATACTAGTTACTTGAAATGAAATCCACCAAAGGGATAAGAAATATAATAACATGGTAAATCATACTCATGTTCAAATCAATACCATAGTGTAACATACATTTCATATACTATTTAAATCACAAAACATGGATATGAACTCAAGTAAGGCCACAATGCATCATAAACCAACCCTACATGATCAATGTGCAACAATATATAACCTCTATAAATGTCCAAGTTCAAATTACCAAGTTGAATTCACTTTGGTTAAGCTACAAATCAAGGCTGCCAAGCATTTTCCGAACAATATTTAAATCCCTTCCACAATTCCATTTTAACCAAGTATGACATCATTGTGTAGCTAAAATGTTCTACTTTAATATTAGTTAAAGAGGGTTCATTTATATCCTAGGTAGATTAGGTTTCTAGGCCTCGGAAAAAGCTTCAGAAGTTGCAGGGCTGTAAGTACCCAAATCTGGCTCATGCCTTCCGGTTAATTTCCCCGGCAATTCCGGTAAATTTCCCGGTAATTCCCCAGACTTTCCTAGAGTTCCGGAGCAATTCTGGAACTGTTCCAAACCTCTTAAGGGCTGAAGGAAATGCTTAGTAATTAATAAACACGTTTTTCTTAATTACAAAAAAGCTTCTAGAATTGCCACCTTGCATGATTCTAGAAACATGCTGAGTCATTGTGGATAATGCCGCACGGCTGCATTAGGAGAAGACTCCTAGCCGCACGGCTTCATTAGCCTTATCCAGACTGCCTATAAATAGAGCCCTCCTCTACCCATTTAAACACACAACAAGGAGAGCAATACCAGCATAAAAACACTCTCTAAATACTCCACAAAGATCAGGAAGTTGAAGGTGCCAAGAAGCCACCCCCCTCCTCCTTGAAGCCTCCAAGAGTTGGTCCTACCGCTAGGAAAAACCCCAAGAAGAAGAGGCAACCACCATTGGTAACCTCTCACTCCCTTACCTTGCATAATGCTTGTTCATATGATTTAATTGCTCATTGCATTCATAAATTGTCATTATCTTTCTTGGGACTTGGCATTTATCATTAAAGATCCTATCTTTATCATATCCCCTTCCCCCTTTTTGCATCCTTTGCATGAAATAGGCATCATTTGCTCATAAAAATGTGATTTTTAGCATCCTTTGCTCATAAAAAATGTGATCTTTATGTTAAAGGTGCATCCTTTGCACCTAAAAGCCCCCATTTTACATCCAAAATGCATCATTTACATATAAAAATCATATATTTATAATAAAGGTGCATCCTTTGCACCTAAAACCCACTTACATGCATCCTTTGCATTAAAAATCATCTCTTTGCATGAACTTAGCATCCTTTGCTTTCAAAAATGAAATCTTTGTGCATCCTTTGCATATAAATACTATTTTCCTCATAAAAATGCATCCTTTGCATAAAGATCATTTCTTTACATCAAAAATGCATCCTTTGCAAATCAAATGCATCCTTTGCAACCCAAAAATGTCATCTTTTCACTAAAAATGTCATTTTTACATGCATTCCCCCATTAGCAACCTTGGAACGGACCGGTGTAAAGATCCTATATTTACATCGTTTCTTCCATTAAAGGTTCCACAATCTCTTTATAAAGGGACAACCTTGAACCCTATATCTCCGATTATCACTTAAGACGAGCATGAAGCATTCATATAAGCTCGATCGTCTTAAGGTGTAGGATTGATGGGCTAAGGACATTCCTTCCTAAAGAACCTCATTTTTAGACTATAAAAGAGAGTCCTTCTCTCGATCACGCAAGTCCCGAGGTTAAAAATGCGATGATCACGAGTCCAAAATGAGGACGGGATCAAAATCCCGAACACATAAAATCCAAGAAATCCCGAGCGACAACTAATAAATGGTTTGTACGTCCGGAAGACAACTTGGGACATTCCCTCCCCTTTTATTCAAACACATGCACACAAGAAAACACACAAGCAAGCAAGATAAATGGAATCCTAGGGAGACTTGCTACGGCAAGGCACCTTGGGTGAACGACGATCTGTTCTTTCCAAGGGGTAACTTAACCTCCGAACCCATAAATCCTTTTTTTCAAAGTTTTGAGGAAATCAAAATGGCGTGGCGACTCCATTTTTCAAATTAAACCGGATGTCTTCAAACTCGCGTGAATCCAACAAAAATTTGGACACACATTCACAGTTTGGCGACTCCGCTGGGGATATCCCAAAGGAGAAAAGCTTTCATTTTTAAAATAAACGATATCTGGCATATAGGTGGGAACCACTAACCTTCCTGTATCGCTCCCTAACCCGGGGCTTGGTATAAACGGTGGTTTAACAATCCCACGTACCGGTATCACTTTTTGAAAAAAAAAAAGTAAAAGAAAGCTTTTCCCTTTGAGCGGGTTAGACTCCCATCGCGGATTCCGTTTATTTTGCTTGCTTTCTTTGCCTTGCATTTCATCATTTGCATCTTGGGATTTGTGCATACTTTGAACGGGAAACGACCCGAAATAGCAAAGGAGTGGAACCTGGAAAATTGATCCATGCAGTCGTACGGCTCAATCCTCCTTGGATTCTGACCGGATGGCCTCAGTGGCAATTCCACCAGGAAAAATTTTGGTTAATCTGGCAGCCTTGGCAGCTTGGGGCTATTCAGTTCCAAGACTGACTGGGGCTCCCAGAAAATTTACGTGCTTAACTATTGCATTTCCCCCGTCCCAAAAAATCATTCCTTTAAAACACATTTATGAAAATCTCTGTTTTAACTCAAAAAGGAACATTTTTAGGAGACCGCACACTACGCGCACCTTATATATCCTGTACACTTTGCACGCACGTCCCTTTAAACCCGGGATGGTTTATCAGCTGCAGTCACGGACAGACTTACGATGCTCCCGGGCGCGCACGGAATCATCCCAAACTCCCCATGGCAGCCAGTGTCGACCAATGCACAGTCCGTGTCACACTTTTCAAAAAACCGTGACTTTTGGTTGGTTTTTGGTCTAGTCCGTGTCATATAGCCCAGTTGCATATCCCCGTAAAGGTCAAGCCTTAGTTCATAACGGAAGTCAAGATCTCTCGCTCAAGCGAAACTCTGCTGAAATTCCGACAAGGAAAAAATCGGTAGAATCTTGACTCCGACATTGACTTTGACCTTGACCCGCACGGAATGCGTAAGAGTCGAGACTGAGTCTTTGCCAAGAAAATCCCAAAAGATCTTTCGCTCAAGCGAAGCTCTGCCAAAATTCCGACAAGGAAAAATTGGCAAGATCTTGACCCGGCATTGACTTCGATTCTGACTCACGCACCGCGTATGCAACGAAGTTCAATGTGACACTGTGTCATCCGGCTTTTACCGCCCGACCCATGCCTATTATCTTCTCGGACATTACCGAAAAGTCAAAACGTCAATCGCGCAAGCGAAATTCTATCAAGGCTGAAAGACGAGACTTTCCCGGTATTGCCTTGACTATAATTCGCATCGCTCGTGCGTTAAAAGTTCCTATGACCCGCTAGACCCATTAGGAGCGTTCTTCTCTCTCGGTCGGTGGAATCCGCGTGCCCTATAGGACCCTCGCCCGGGGCTGTCCACCCTGGGAGGTCGAAATACAGGTGGAATACGAGGGGCTTATAGACGTAGTGACGGAACCCACTGATCCAGGATCTAGAGTAGTTGCGAAAAAGAAGGGCAACCCCCCTTTTCCAACCAAATAGAAATAAATAAAAGACATTGCTTTAAGTAAACTTGAACAATTAATGTAATCATAATTGCATAGTCCTATCTCTGATATCCCTAATCGAGACCTCCTCGTTCCGATTTCCAATTTTCCTGTCTCGACCTTTCATGGTCAAATCCCTAATCGCGACCTCCTCGGTTCGACCTTTGATTTTCCATCTTGACCTTCCGCGGTCAAATCTCTAATCGCGACCTCCTCGGTCCGACCTTCGATTTTCCATCTTGACCTTCCGCGGTCAAATCTCTAATCGCGACCTCGTCGGTCCGACCTCCGATTTTCCATCTTGACCTTCCGCGGTCAAATCTCTAATTGCGACCTCCTCGGTCCGACCTCCGATTTTCCATCTTGACCTTCCGCGGTCAAATCTCTAACCGCGACCTCCTCGGTCCGACCTCCGATTTTCCATCTTGACCTTCCGCGGTCAAATCTCTTATCGCGACCTCCTCGGTCCGACCTCCGATTTTCCATCTTGACCTTTCGCGGTCCAATCCCTAATCGCGACCTCCTCGGTCCGATCTACAATTTTTTTTTATCTCGACCGTTCGCGGTCAAATCCCTAATCGCGACCTCCTCGGTCCGATCTCCGATTTTCTATCTTGACCTTTCGCGGTCAAATCCCTAATCGCGACCTCCTCGGTCCAATCTCCGATTTTTTTTTATCTCGACCGTTCGTGGTCAAATCCCTAATCGCGACCTCCTCGGTCTGATCTCCGATTTTCTATCTCGACCTTTCGCGGTCAAATCCCTAATCGCGACCTCCTCGGTCCGACCTCCGATTTTCCATCTTGACCTTCCGCGGTCAAATCACTAATCGCGACCTCCTCGGTCCGACCTTCGATTTTCCATCTTGACCTTCCGCGGTCAAATCTCTAATCGCGACCTCGTCGGTCCGACCTCCGATTTTCCATCTTGACCTTCCGCGGTCAAATCTCTAATTGCGACCTCCTCGGTCCGACCTCCGATTTTCCATCTTGACCTTCTGCGGTCAAATCTCTAATCGCGACCTCCTCGGTCCGACCTCCGATTTTCCATCTTGACCTTCCGCGGTCAAATCTCTAATCGCGACCTCCTCGGTCCGACCTCCGATTTTCCATCTTGACCTTTCGCGGTCCAATCCCTAATCGCGACCTCCTCGGTCCGATCTACGATTTTTTTTTATCTCGACCGTTCGCGGTCAAATCCCTAATCGCGACCTCCTCGGTCCGATCTCCGATTTTCTATCTCGACCTTTCGCGGTCAAATCCCTAATCGCGACCTCCTCGGTCCAATCTCCGATTTTTTTTATCTCGACCGTTCGTGGTCAAATCCCTAATCGCGACCTCCTCGGTCCGACCTCCGATTTTCCATCTTGACCTTCCGCGGTCAAATCCCTAATCGCGACCTCCTCGGTCCGACCTCCGATTTTCCATCTTGACCTTCCGCGGTCAAATCACTAATCGCGACCTCCTCGGTCCGACCTCCGATTTTCCATCTTGACCTTCCGCGGTCAAATCTCTAATCGCGACCTCCTCGGTCCGATCTTCGATTTTCCTATCTCGACCTTTCATGGTCAAATTCCTAATCAAGACCTCCTCGGTCCGATCTTCGATTTTCCATCTCGACCTTTCATGGTCAAAT
Source organism: Adenophora triphylla var. japonica (assembly GCA_022495995.1). Classification (NCBI taxonomy): domain Eukaryota; kingdom Viridiplantae; phylum Streptophyta; class Magnoliopsida; order Asterales; family Campanulaceae; genus Adenophora; species Adenophora triphylla. The sequence continues at coordinate 387,877 of JAFEMH010000980.1, forward strand.
CTCTAATCGCGACCTCCTCGGTCCAATCCCCGATTTTCGATCTCTACCTTCCAAGGTCCAATCTATTCCGATCAATTAGGATTAGGAGAAAATGTGTTCTGAGCAAAACTTAAGCAAATAAGTGCATGTTATTTGAGCCTTCAGCCTAAACACTTACCTCCAAGCCTAATCACTTACTCCCGAGTCTAAACCTTGTCTACCCCCAAGTCTAAACCTCTCCTATCCCTTTCCCGCAGCGAGAAAAAAGTGGGTGAGAATACCGGGTCAGCAGCTTGTTAGCGCAAAATCCTCAGACAGTTCGCCAGAATCCTCAGCTTTGTCAGTCCAGAGAGTCAGAATGGCCGATTTGACAGAGAATAGCAGTGGTTTGGGTAACCAGATGACTAGGGAAGAAGAGCTAGCCTTAGCCTTGGAAAATGGGGCCGTAAGGTCCATGATGAACAGCAAGCCATGCTCATTGATGCGCTCCGTCGTCATGGGGTTCGGAATCTTGGTTGAGTCCAATGGTTCCCTGGTTATGGTAGAAGATGAGACTCAGAAGCGCCCATCTCGGCTCCCAGTCTATAACCAATGCCCTCCTCTATCCACATATGATCCCTTACCAAGGACTACCCCTTGTCAGTCCTTTCCAACATCCCAAGCCATCAGGGCTCCAACGCCCTCGTCTCCTCAGATAAGACCCAGCTTTGAATCCTCCCAAACAGATCCCAATATCACTCGAAGTCCTCCCAGGTTCACTTCCTTCCAACAATATGCTCAGTCAACAAAGTTCATCCCCGTGACTTTTCCGACCCATTTCTTTGGACAACTTGTGCTTGCCCCAGCTGATCCATGCCTCAAATCCCTCAACTTCCACCAGTATCATGGGCACGTAACGGATCACTGCCTCAGTCTGCGATAGGGGATTCAGAAGCTAGCAGAAAAATGGAAAGCTCAAGCGTCCTGGCAGTCCAACCAGCAAAGAGTAGCTAGACTAGGGTCTACCTATCCTTAAAAAAAAAAAAAAATAGTCTCTCAGTCAACCTTCGTAGGTTCTAGTGTTTTCCTCTTTCAATCAAGTCCTCCTCGGACATTGTAATTAATCATCAATCTTCTATAAAAGAGTCTTCTTCTTTTCTTGCTAGACTTAAGACATTATTTGCACACCTACATTACATTTAATGAAATGGTTTTATTTTATATGATCACTTGCATTGCTCAACAAATAATCTCTCAAAATAATTTAACGTTCTGATTAATCAGTGTGAGAAAGTCAACTAATGCCTTCCCCATACACTCTCCTTACCTCACAAAATGCCTTCATCAAGCCATACACTTCCCAAACCATGTCCTCACCATCACCTTGACCAAGTCAACGACGGCGGCATTTTCAAAGGACAACAAAAGGCCACTCAGCTTCGAAAGATTGACCCCGTGTCGACAACGACCTAGGAGCCTGCCTTCGACTTCAAAGATGTCAAGAAAAATTCAAGCAGGGGCTCGCCTTGGCCCTCAAGTGCTTCAGAAAATAAAAAAAAATGCAGTGCAAAAAAGAGTAATACCCAGCTAGGCTGAAAATCCCAAAAAAGGGCAGTCTAGGCAAAAAACAGGGTTGCACATAAAAAAAAAAGAGAAAAAAATCTTAGTGCAAAAAGAGTAATGCCCAGCTAGGCTAAAAGTCCCAAAAAAAAAAAGGGCAGTCTAGGCAAAAAACAGGGTTGCACATAAAAAAAAATGAGGCCAAGGACCCAGCACCGCCCATCAAAAGCTTGACGGACAGGCAAAATCAAAGCTCAAAGAATGAAAGTTGTCGATAACAATGGGGTGTTCAAAGCAAAGCCAGAAGCATTTCATAAGCCTTTAGGCACGTGCAAATCCTTTCTCCCCCAATGAAAGATGAAAATCAGAAGCAACCATCCAAAATGACTTGGTCAAGGAATCATCCCGAGGCCCAGGCCTCATCATCCAATCTTCTCATCCGAGCCTTTTCACTAAAGGAACCACAAATCCCATTTCCCAAAGCCAAATACAGTCCGGCCAAGGCCGAACTACGGCGACCTGAGCTCCTCACAATGAGGGGAACGTAGGCAACCAGAAATTGTCCGGTCATAACCATATTTAGATTTCAGAAAATTCGGTCTCATCAATGACCTTTCCCATAGACACAGTCAAATCCCAGAAAATCTGGTCTCATTAATGATCTTTCCCATAAACACAGTCAAATCCCAGAAAACCCGGTCTCATCAATGACCTTCCTATACACAAACCTTTCTTTCACACTAGCCAACCTTGATCCGCGACATCGGTTGACTTTCTCCTCATGACTAATAAAAATGTTTGTTCATATCGAGATTAGTGGTTGAATAACCCGAACATTAATAAAGGGTTTTAAGCAATCTTGTGATCATTGTAAATAAAACAAGTTTTCAGATGTCTTGACAAGTCTTCCTTTTCTACATCCTAGGAAAGATAGTGCTAAACACTGATTTTCTGTCAGCAGGGGCTTCCATACACCTTTACAAACCTTTCTACGCTTATACTCTCTCAAAAGAGTCAAACCCAAAGCGAGTTTTGTGCCTACATCAAATAAGGCCATCAAAATAATACAAAATCGGGATCTATTCCCACCTTTCGAAAAAAATATGCCCCTGCATGTATAAATTTCTAAAAATCTTTTCTTTCACATCTTCTTAAGGTTGGCTGAGAGACTAAAGGAAACAAGAAAGTAAGTACGAAAGGATAGGTCTTCCCTCTTCTGCTACAATTCGCATTAGGGTTGCCTTGAAACTCTTCGAAGTTGGGGCTTTGCCAAGCCGTTTCTTTAGATCGGGGCTTCTTTAGCCATTTTTTTGGGTCTGCATCGGGTTCTTCACTAGGTCCCTAAATGGATTCAGTATTGGTCAGATTAACCTCAGGATCACTTCCGCAGTACCAATCATATTGGGATTTTTGCTAGACTGGGGCTTCACTAAGTCACTTCTTCAAAATCTAGACTTCGCCTACTCTGTTCACCTAATCGGGGCTTTGCCAATGAAAGGATCTTTCCTTGCTTTAATAAGGCATGGGGCTTTGCAGAAACTTTTTCCTTAGACCGGTGTAAGTACTCCAATTTGAGTTGTTAGCATTTTCGTTAGAAAATTAACGGAAGTTTTAACACTCCTAACATTTCTAACATTTCTAACATTTCTAACCAACCAAGGGTAGATTAGGGTTTGCCATTTAATGATAAACCAAGGAAAGAATCTCAAAAAGCAAAAGAAATTGGAAAAATCCGAATTGGGAAAGTTGAAAAACATAAACTGCTGGATTTTTGAATTTTATTCTTCCTGTCCAAAGCCTGGAGCTGCATTTAATTAACAGTGCACGTTTACATAACCCTCCGCGTGGATCCTATTGCATTTTCAGTGGCCTATAAATTGAACCCTCCTCTCTCAGTTTACACAACACAATTGGCTCATAGAAGCTGTATTCTGGCGAAAAATAGGGAGAAAACAGTGGGAATTCACTAGAATTGCCACCATTTTCTCCTCAATCTTTCCCAAACCCCTCTCACTCAAAATACTTTCAAAACACTCTCATACATACTCTCATACATACACCAATCCAAGCTCAAATCACCCCTTAGGAGGAGGATTAGAGAGAAAACATAGAGGACTTAAGTGTTATCTACTTGTTTTCTCTTTGACCAACTCTATCATCAAACCCTAAACACATTCAAGCCTTGAATCCACCCAAACACAAATCCAAACACCAAATCTTGATACTCCTCAAGTCAAATTCCAAGCCTAGGAAGATAGGGTGTCACCATTGGTAAAGCCCTCCTTCTCTAAACCCTAAAACTCCCTTTTAACTTCTTGTTCATCTTGTTCTTCTTACTTTGATTTACTTTATGTCTAGTTTAACTTAAATCTTGACCTAAGATGGTCATCTTGAAGTTCATCTTCATGAATGACCATCTCAAATGGTCCACATTTTAAATCTCTAGTTGATTTTTCTCTTTAATTTCATCTCTACAAAATTCCCCTTCCCAAGCAAATGAAGTGCTTAAGTCCTAATGTACCCCAAGGATGGTTTGATATAGTTGATTCAACACTAAAATGTCAAGTGATCACTAATCAAAACCTAGGGAAATGGGGACAAGCATGGATACAAAACCCCCTTTAAAATCATGTTTTCCTTCTTGAGAAGTTGCTGTCCAGTAGCAATTTTCTAAGACCCCAGTCCATGGTCTAATTTTTTGGACACAGATAAACTTGGAATTTGGTGTTGACTACAAAAAACTTTTTGTAGCCAACATCCAGAGATTTCCAGACATATTTTTACTTTATTTTTTGCGTGAGTAAAAGTCCATTTTTCAAATTTTCTTTTGAAGGTCAGATCACCAGTCTCTGGAAGTCCTGATCTCATACCTGAGATTTCCAGAAGGTTTTGGGTCCTCAAATCTTCTCCAAAATGAAAAAATTCTTTCAGATAAATCTTATTTGAGATGTCTGGAACAACTTTCATTCTCTGAGTTTTTTCAGATTATGAAGTTTTAAAGCTCTTAAATCCATTTCAAAATCAAGTGTCCACTGCCTTTTTCATTCTGGCAGAAGTGGTTTCCAACTTCCGAAAATCTTTTGAGTACCAAAACTCAACCCAAAAATCACACCAAAAATTATGGGATCTGTCCAAAGTCTAATAAATAATTTCCAATTTTTACTTTCCTCAGTTTCAACTTATTTTGGCTAAAGTAACACACACACACACACACACACACGAACAAATGATTTTTAGCTTGGAAGACTCGTTTTACGAGGCATTCCGGGTGCACACTAACGTCCTTCCCGGCATGTAACGTGACCTCCGAACCCAAATCTCTAATCTCGGGCATTTTTCAGAGTTTTGGCCCTTAAAACAAAAATGGCGTGGCGACTCCGTTTGATTTCAAAAATCGGGTACATCACAGTGGCGACTCCGCTGGGGACAAATAAGCTTTTTCTAAAAAAAAAATGATATTTGGTATATTGGTGGAAACCATTAAACTTCCCGTTATCGCCTCCTAACACGAGTCGGGGATAAATTGTGGTTTAACAATCCCACGTACCGGTATCATTTTTTTCAAAAAAAAAAAAAAAAAAAAAAAGCTTTTGAGGGTCAAGCTTCCATCCCGGCATTAAAGATCATTTGTTGTGTGTGTGGATTTTTGCACATTTTCGTGTTGTTTTGGCCGCCTCGGAAAAAGTCAAAATTTTGACTGTTGGAATCATGTCCCTAACTGTCGGAATTTTTGTGCTTATGTGCTTATGTGTTCATTAAATTTCAAAAAAGAAAAAAATTTCAAAAAAAAAAAGAATTTCAAAAAAAAGGAGTTTCAAAAAAAAAAAATTCAAAAAAAAAATCATGCATCATACTTTTTAAGACACATAAAAAATTTCTATTTTACTCAGAAAAAGAAGATAGACTGCTTGCATACTACGCGCACGTGACCGTACACTGCACACTACGTCCCTAACCCGGGGAAATCCTTGTCGCGGCCCGTTTGGTCTTATTACGCCTCTCGGTGCAAGCACAGGACTACCCAAACATCCCATGGAGCCTCGTGTCGACCATGCACTTGTCCGTGACACACTTTTGTCCGAGACCCGGTTGGTTTTTAGTTTGGTCTGTGTCATGCCCTGTCTGTGTATAGACCTTTCCTTTCAAGCCTTTGTCGGCACACCGACTCGATATCTTTTGGGGACCCTAATCAGTCGAAGCTCTGCCAGTTTTCCGCCGCAGACTTTGACCAAGATATTGATCGGCGCCTTGACTTCGGCTCGACCGGCACAAATTATACATCGACTCCCAAGATGACACCGAGTCATCAAGGATTAATAATTATTCCATGCCTAATTACGGCCTAATTGACGACAAGTCAAGATCAATTGTGGACATTCATCGGTCCAAATCATGCCGACTTTTCGTCGAGCTCCTCGGACATGATCTTGACTTTTGACGTCGCCTTTGTCCGTAATTTACATCGAATGCTCGTTAAGACTCGATTACCCGCCGACTTTTAGGATCGTTTTCTTTCGGTCGGTGGGACCCGCTTGCCCTATAGGACCCTCGCCCGGGCCGTCCACCCTGGGAGGTCGAAATACGGGTGGAATACGAGGGGCTTATAGACGTAGTGATGGGGCCCACCGATCCAGAATCGAGTAGTTTGCGAAAAGAAGAGCAATCTTTTCCAACCGATTAGGTTAATAAAGCGTGTTTTAAGTAAACAAGAACAAATAATTGCATTTGCATGAGCCCAAAGCCCAAACACCTACCCTCCTTCAAATCCCACCATCTGAACCCTCGTGTCTTTCCCCCGCAGCTCCGCACAAAGCTTGGTTTTGGGCACCGGATCACCATTTAATCAGTTGGGAAGAGTCAAGCGTATCGTCAGCTTCACCGTCTTTTCCGACTCCAGGTTTCAGAATGTCTGCATCAGCTGGTAACGATGGGGACAACGTCAGTCCGCCTCCCGGGACTCCTCAAATGTAACAGTGGAATCAGTTAGCCGAACAGATGAGAGTGCGACAAGAAGCACAGCTGAACAGCCTTATGGAGGCTATCAAAAGCCATGGTTTGGCCGCCAGCCTCAATCCCGATGGCACCTTCACCGTGGAAGAAGACGAGGATGCCAATCCCACTCTCAGTCGCCCTGATTACTCCAGGATGCCACCACCCACCACTTATGGTACCACTACCAGAACCCATGCTCCTCGATCTTCGGGTCGGCCACCCGGCCCAACCGCACCACCGGATCCACACAGCCGACGGCCAAATCGGTTCACACGGTTCTCGGTGGGGACAAAGCCGCATGAGAATGTCTTCTCACGGTTGGGGTTATCTCGGAATGCCACGGCTAATTGGGATCCCGCCACGCTTTGGAACCGATCAATCCGGCCTTCGCGGCAACAGTTGAAAGGGCCACACAACGATTCGGCATGCCTCAATGCGTCGTGAGCCCCTCCTCGAATGATGCTAGCTCACCGCTTCCTCCCACAACTTTCACAAACCCATTTCTCACTCGGGGTTCGATGGGTTACCAAACCTACATCCCAGTTTCATCGAATCACCAGACCGCAGTACCCCGGGTTATACACCATCGCCTCAGCCAGCCATGCAATTCAACAGTCAGGGACAGCAGCCCGCACCTAAGCCTACTTATGGGCCCCACTCTGGAAATCCAAGCTATCCGGCTACATCAGGACTACCTCCACCAACTTTGCCGATTGGAAGCCAACAGCAAGTCGCTGGGTTCTATCCCTTTGCCCAAGCTCCTACCTACACTCCCCAGGGTAATTTGGGCCAAGGACAGGTTTTCACCTATGCTCCGGGATATGGTATTCCTTCCACCAATGCACCACCAACAGCTAGTCCTCTTCCTGGCTCAAATATCGGCTTAGGCATTCCCGCTCCACCTTTGGATCCCCAATTGGCTTGGTTTATGGAGCAACACAAGGAAATGAAAGCGCAGATCGCTGAATTGACCGTCAAAAGGAACACTGCTCTTCGGCCTACAGATCCCGACTCAATTGTACCCCTGCCTCACAAGTTCGTGATGCCCAATCTCGAACTGTTTGATGGAAGTGCGTGCCCTAAAACTCACTTGGAAACCTACACTTTGGCAATGAAAGCTAAGGGATGCACAAACCAGCAGTTGGCTGACTACTTGATCTCTCTTTGAAGTCGGGGGCTTTGAAATGGTTTTCCGATTGCGGCACTGAAGCTAGGGCTACTTGGGAACATATTACCAAGTACTTTCACGGTATAAGTATAAAGCCAACTTGGAATGGGAAACAAACAGAGTTGACTGCGGACAACGGTGCGGCGCCCGATGAGAATATTGGGGATTTCTATAAAAGGTGGAACCTGAAGCTTAGTGAAATGGCCATTCCTCCCTCGACGAAGAGCGGTTAGACATCTTTCGGTCATGCTTGAAGCCGTATTTGAGAGCTTCCTCGGTCACTTCCCCTACGCCGACTTGCGTGCAATGGTTAATTCCGGGGCTAAGTTCGAAAAGGCTTACAATCAGTAGCCGACTGCTGCACTTGCTTACGGATACCGGGTTTTTCCACCTCCAACACAGCTCCTGCCCAACCAAAAGGTAAAGAAGTGATTAGCTATGCGGGACAGGACTGTAACAATGCCACTTCCTTTGTTCCCAAGAAACCTGATGCATCCAGATCCCGGCTCCAAGACTTGAGAAACTTTGGGATGCCTTTGAGTGATATCTTCAGAGGTTTGGTGAGAGAAGGTTTGCTCTGGCCTTTGGAAAATTATCAGCCTAGAAACCCCAATGCTCCTTTGGATACCTCCAAGCATTGTGCCTTTCATCGCACTATGGGCACTGACGAGATGATTGTGTCCCCCTGAAAAAGGCAATCCAAAGTTTGATTGAACAAGGGAGGTTAGAGGTGCCTGAAGGGCCCAATACTATCAGTAACCCATTCCCTAGAAACAACAACCCGAATGTCAACATGGTCGAGTTTGGTGATTCAAGACTTGTGGGCATAATGGAATTTGACTCACCCCTTTGTAAGGTCGGTGGACCGACCATCGCAGATGATGAAAATGGTTGGATTAAGCAAGAGATTGCCAAAGAAATCCTGATGGAAAGATCTGCAATAGCCCCCATCTCCAGCGTCGAAGAGTAGATGCATGGTCCAACAACAAAGAGCGGCTAGACTAGGGGCTACCTATCTTTAAAATAGTCTTTTAAGTCAACCTTCGTAGGTTCTAGTACTTTTCTTTCACCTAAGTCCTTCCTGGACATTTGTCGTTGTAGTCCATTTTGGACATAGTAGTTAAATGTCTAACTTTTAATATAAGTCTTTTTTCTTTTCTTGCTAGACTCGAGACATCACTTGCACACCCACGTTACACTTAATTGAAATGGTTTTATCCTAGATGATCACTTGTGCTGCTCAACCACTAATTCTTTGAAATAATCAATATTTAAACTAATCGGAGTGAGAAAATCAATTGATATCCTTCCCAAATTGGGGCTTACCAACTCCCCATCTTGCATCTCATATGCTCACATCCCTTTCAGCCTCATCATCTCGTTGTTCGATGAATTTGCATGAATCTTTTCTCATTTAAAGCTTAAGCAAGCAATGAAGACTTAATCTCAGGTCTTCCGGTAGGGATTGCGGTTGAAGCCTTTCACCCATAGGAAAACCATTACCTCACCCTCACTAAACACTACCCTTTCATTTCAAGATCGGCATGTTTTGAAACCCTGTTTAGCCATCACCTTTGCTCCTTATTGAGAGAAGTCCAAGCAACACCAAAGAAGTTAGCGTCGAGAGTCGGCGATGCATAAAATGTTCAAATTGTGAAGGAAGGAATGATAATTCTCAACTCCTCAAAGAGGCCTTCTGAATTCTCAAAAGAATGATTTTAAAATCCTCACAATCTCGGATATAATTCCAAGCTCATCAGGAAGCCTTCCAAAAAAAAAAAGAGGCTCTCCAATGATCAAAAAGGAGCCCGAATTCTCGCAAGTTCACAAAAGTTCTCGATAGCTTGGACTTCCTCTTATCAATACCCTAAATCAATCCCAAGCCATCCTCTCGATTTTAGAGGATATTCCCATTTCCTCGATCAATCCCAAGCCATCCTCTCGCTTTTAGAGGATATTCCCATTTCCCTTACCCTCGCCTTTTGCCAAAGTCAAAATTTGACCTCTCATTCTTAGAGGCAATCAATCTTCCCCGCCATAGATTTCCTAAACACATCCCTGCAAGCCAACCTCTCATCTTTAGAGGTTCAGTCAGCAGAAGGCCCAGCCGACCTCTCACTTTAAGAGGTCATGACTTCCAAATTACCCGATGGCCGATCAAAGCCCGAAAACCCAGCTGCAATTCCTATCGGATAGCAATTTCATCATAATATCTTTAAGATCTAAATCAAATTAATGCTTCATTGCTTGCTTAAATTGGAATCTAATCCATCTTGATTTAAAATCATCAATCAAAGACTGTGCAAATTCAAACCTGATTTATTCGGCATTTCATGTGAGCATAATTCATTTCTACTCCACAAACACTTGCCGTGAATGTCCCACTGGGGCTTCGCATCCGTGTCTTTCATGGGCACTCTAAGGGGGAATGTTATACGAATCTCCAATCCTCAAAATCCTCAAAGGACCCCAAAATCTTGAATTCGGGATAAGCCCGAACTACGGCGACCTGAGCTCTTCATAATGGAGGGAACGTAGGCAACCAGAAATGGTCCGGTCGAAAACACAAACAAATCTCAAAAAAAAAAATCCGGTCTCATCAAGGATCGTCCCTATACACTTTTCGTCCTTCCGAGCTTGATTCACGATATCAGTTGGTTCTCTCCTTGTGATTAATCAAAATATTTGTTCATATCAGAATTGGGAATTGAATAACCCGAACATTAACAAAGGGTTTTAAGCAGCCTTGTGATCATCACGAATAAAACAAGTTTTCAAGTGTCTCGACAAGTCTTCTCTCTCTCCATTATAGGGAAATAGAGCCAAACATCGTCTTCGTCGCCAGGGGCTTCCATACACTTTTCCACACCTTGTGATGCTTATACTCTCTCAAAAGAGTCAAACCAAAAGCGAGAGTGTCATACACAAATTCGGGAGACATTCCCACCTTTCAAAAGATATGCCCCTGCACGTAAACATTTCTGAGTCTTGTCCAGTGACTGGTTGACTAAGGTCTGAAAAGATGGGTGCCTCCTTTGTAAGACTACTCTGAATTTCTTCACGCTGGGGCTTGCTAAGCGGTTCTCCCAGGTTCTCCTGTATCAGCTCTTCAAGCTGGGGCTTCTATAGTCATCTTTGGGTCCACATTGGGTTCTTCACTACGAGATAGATTCACAAGACACTTCTTCAAAATCTGGACTTTGCCTACTCAGGATCCGGGGGCTTTATCAAGTTGGTCCTTTGGACCTGAATTTTATCAAGTCACAAGAAGGGTCTAGTCACATCAACAACTAGATTTTTCAGCTTCAGAACTTGGTACATAGCAGCTGCCCGTAGCATCGGAATTTAAGATCTGGGTTTCTCCCGGCATTAGCAATTTCATCAAATCATTCTCCGAACAAGGTTTCGGCCGAAGTCACAGCTCACCCAAATGAAAGAAGCTTCACTCATATCAACGTGCCCTAGAGCCTGTCAGCATCAGCTTCAAATGACCAAGTTTGAGAGGGAAAATTCCAATCAAGACCCGGGATCCGAATCCAATCTCATCAAGATATAGGTCCATGTGATACTGTTAACAAAACCTCATCAACAACCACTGTTTAAATCGCGATCGAGGGCTCTCACCTCCCCCACTTGCTCAAAATCTGTTCCAAACAGTCTCCAGACACATACATCCCAATGCATCCCCTCTCATCACCATGCATCCCCACAAAAATCTCCCAAGGGCTCATGTAGCATGCACAAAACTTGAATCAATAGGAAAAATCCTAAGTGATTGAAGATCATAAATCATAATTTCCCTGCCAAAAGCTTAGACTAGGTGCATCTTCGAAAGCAAGTAAATGCATCATCTCACCAACATATGCAGTGATGCTCTCACAATCATTTTTGGTTCTATGCATGCATCTGTCATCATGAATTTCATATATGCTTCTTCCTCTCTACTAACCAATGCAGGAATTCAAACGTGAAAGACCATTTTCCTTCGCTATTGAGACTTACCCTCAACAAGGAAGATGTTTACCAAAGCCCAAAATTAATGGTTTCAACAAAATTGCAAGAAATCAAATCCCCCTTTTCGGCAAGAGATGATTCCAGGCAAAACATGTGCAGATCACCTCCAGTGTCTACAAATCGGTCAGGGACGCCAAGTTCTCAAATACAGTTTGGTCAGAGACGCCAAGATCTCAAAATACAAATCGGTTAGGGATGCCAAGATCTCAAAATGTAAATCGGTCAGGGACGCCAAGTTCTCAAATACAAATCGGTCAGGGACGCCAAGTTCTCAAATATAATTCGGTCAGGGACGCCAAGTTCTCAAATACAATTCGATCTGAGACACCAAGTTCTCAAAGGCAAGTAGGTCAGGGACGCCAAGTTCTCAAATACAGTTCGGACAAAGATGCCAAGTTCTCAATGATGCATCAAGACTCTCAACACTATCAACTACCACACAGCCCCCGCAACTTCCTCTCCTGCAGGTAAGCACAACAAAGGTACGTTAGTCCCTCAACATATCTCAAAAATATGCCTGCACTCACAAATGTTGCATGATTACCCATAGCTTTAGCTATCCCTATCTCCGCAAATAGCAACGTAAGCTTTAGTCAATCTTCGGGCGACTTCCCTAAAATAGTCAATCCTCGGGCGACTTCCCTAAAATAGTCAATCCTCGGGCGACATCCCTAAAATAGTCAATCCTCGGGTGACTCCCCTAAGAGCAGTCAACCTTGGGTACAAAGCTCATAGCCTCTCGTTATCGCCACCTCTTTAGCCTACCATAGGTCCAGTCACTTGACCAATAGTTCTCGTAAGCCCGAATCTTCCCCAGCGAGAATACCTTCAAATAGTCTCCCTCAAGTACAAAACCTCGACTTAGAATCATATTCCTGAACTAAGTCCCCATTTAGGTTCATACTCCTGAACTAAACCTCGACTTAGAATCATACTCCTGAACTAAGTCTCCATTTAGGTTCATACCCCTGAACTAAACCTCGACTTAGAATCATACTCCTGAACTAAGTCCCCACTTAGGATCATACTCCTGAACTAAGTCTCCATTTAGGTTCATACTCCTGAACAAAACCTCGACTTAGAATCACACTCCTGAACTAAGCCCCCATTTAGGTTCATACCCCTGAACTAAACCTCGACTTAGAATCATACTCCTGAACTAAGTCCCCATTTAGGTTCATACTCCTGAACAAAACCTCGACTTAGAATCATACTCCTGAACTAAGTCCCCATTTAGGTTCATACTCCTGAACTAAACTCCAACAAAGGCTAACAAAATCCCCAGCGAAGTTAACGGAATCCCGTTTCTTTTCCCATTATCATCCATTTCCTCGGCAGCAAACATAAGACCGATCCCTTCAAATGAAGTCCACCAATAGACCATCTATCCCAAACCATCAAAGGGAAATCATTTCAAATCAAGGTTCGAGGCACCTAAGATGCCACCTCCAAGGTTCGAGGCACCTAAGAAGCCATCATGAAGGTTCGAGGCACCTAAGACGCCATCATTAAGATTTGAGGCACCTAAAACGCTATCACACACAACACGAGAAAAGCGATAAATCGCAATCATCCCCTAATTCGACAAACCGAAGTCAAACCATAGGGTGACTTCCCAAAAATAGTCAAATCTTAGGGTGACTTCCCAAAAATAGTCAAATCATAGGGCGACTTCCCAAAAATAGTCAAATCATAGGGCGACTTCCCAAAAATAGTCAAATCATACGGCGACTTCCTCAAAATAGTCAAATCATAGGGCGACTTCTCAAAAATAGTCAAATCTTAGGGCGACTTCCCAAAAATAGTCAGATTATAGGGTGACTTCCCAAAAATAGTCAGATCTCAGGGCGACTTCCCAAAAATAGTCAAATCTTAGGGTCAAAAGCCCGAACTACGACTGGCTTGATTCCTCTTAAGGATACGTAGGTAGCCTATCATTAGGTTCAGCCATCCGACCAAAATGGTCATTCCTATCCCCAGCAGAGCGGATAGCCATCAGACCAAAATGGTCATCCCCAGCAGAGTTTCTGTCAACAAACGACTGCAGAACTCACTCGCCAGGTTGACATCCTAAAACAGTCACTCTAGGGTCAACATCTGAAGATGGTCGAAAGACCCGAACTACGACTGGCTTGATTCCCCAATTGGGATACGTAGGTAGCCTATTAAATAGGTTCAGCCACTCGATCACTTTATCATCCTGTCAAATTTGGAGCCTTACTCTTATCGACGACCCCGCTTCCTTCGAAAGCGCCGTCGCCGAGGGGCTACTGTAAGTACTCCAATTTGAGTTGTTAGCATTTTCATTAGAAAATTAACCGAAGTTTTAACACTCCTAACATTTCTAACATTTCTAACATTTCTAACCAACCAAGGGTATATTAGGGTTTGCCATTTAATGATAAACCAAGGAAAGAATCTCAAAAAGCAAAAGAAATTGGAAAAATCTGAATTGGGCAAGTTGAAAAACATAAACTGCTGGATTTTTGAATTTTAATCTTCCTGTCCAAAGCCTGGAGCTGCATTTAATGAACAGTGCACGTTTACATAACCCTCCGCGCGGATCCTATTGCATTTTCAGTGGCCTATAAATTGAACCCTCCTCTCTCAGTTTACACAACACAATTGGCTCATAGAAGCTGTATTCTCAAGGTAAATAGGGAGAAAACAAAGTGGAATTCACTAGAATTGCCACCATTTTCTCCTCAATCTTTCCCAAACCCCTCTCACTCAAAATACTTTCAAAACACTCTCATACATACTCTCATACATACACCAATCCAAGCTCAAATCACCCCTTAGAAGGAGGATTAGAGAGAAAACATAGAGGACTTAAGTGTTATCTACTTGTTTTCTCTTTGACCAACTCTATCATCAAACCCTAAACACATTCAAGCCTTGAATCCACCCAAACACAAATCCAAACACCAAATCTTGATACTCCTCAAGTCAAACACCAAATCTTGATACTCCTCAAGTCAAATTCCAAGCCTAGGAAGATAGGGTGTCACCATTGGTAAAGCCCTCCTTCTCTAAACCCTAAAACTCCCTTTTAACTTCTTGTTCATCTTGTTCTTCTTACTTTGATTTACTTTATGTCTAGTTTAACTTAAATCTTGACCTAAGATGGTCATCTTGAAGTTCATCTTCATGAATGACCATCTCAAATGGTCCACATTTTAAATCTCTAGTTGATTTTTCTCTTTAATTTCATCTCTACAAAATTCCCCTTCCCAAGCAAATGAAGTGCTTAAGTCCTAATGTACCCCAAGGATGGTTTGATATAGTTGATTCACCACTAAAATGTCAAGTGATCACTAATCAAAACCTAGGGTAATGGGGACAAGCATGGATGCAAAACCCCCTTTAAAATCATGTTTTCCTTCTTGAGAAGTTGCTGTCCAGTAGCAATTTTCTAAGACCCCAGTCCATGGTCTAATTTTTTGGACACAGATAAACTTGGAATTTGGTGTTGACTACAAAACACTTTTTGTATCCAACATCCAGTTCTTTCCAGACATATTTTTACTTTATTTTTTGCGTGAGTAAAACTCCATTTTTCAAATTTTCTTTTGAAGGTCAGATCACCAGTCTCTGGAAGTCCAGATCTCATACCTGAGATTTCCAGAAGGTTTTGGGTCCTCAAATCTTCTCCAAAATGGAAAATTCTTTCACTGAAATCTTATTTGAGATGTCTGAAACAACTTTCATTCTCTGAGTTTTCTCAGATTATGAATTTTTAAAGCCCTTAAATCCATTTCAAAATCAAGTGTCCACTGCCTTTTTCATTCTGGCAGAAGTGGTTTCCAACTTCCGAAAATATTTTGAGTACCAAAACTCAACCCAAAAATCACACCAAAAATTATGGGATCTGTCCAAAGTCTAATAAAGAATTCCCAATTTTTACTTTCCTCAGTTTCAACTTATTTTGGCCAAAGTAACACACACACACACACACACGAACAAATGATTTTTAGCTTGGAAGACTCGTTTTACGAGGCATTCCGGGTGCACACTAACGTCCTTCCCGGCATGTAACGTGACCTCCGAACCCAAATCTCTAATCTCGGGCATTTTTCAAAGTTTTGGCCCTTAAAACAAAAATGGCGTGGCGACTCCGTTTGATTTCAAAAATCGGGTACATCACAACCGGGGCTTCGATAAGTTGCATCCACCCCTCGAAGAAAGGTTTGGTCACTTCGACGTCTGCTTTAGTCTTTGGTGGTAAAAGCCTGTCAGCATCAGCTTCAAATGCCAGAGTGTAAGAAAGGAACATTCATCGAGACCCGAGGTTTAAACCCAGTCTCAGCCCAAGAGGGAATTCTAGTCCACGTTGACAACATCTCAGCAACAACAACAATTCAGTCTGCACCCAGGGGATACGACCCCACCTGCTTGAAACCTGTCTTAAACAATTTCCAAGCACATTCCATATGTACATCCAGACCCAGTCCCTACCATTGTTTCCAAGAAAAAATCACCCCTAGGCTCAAGTAACGTGCCAATTGCTAATAATAACATTTTCTCCCAAAAGCGCCTCCGTTACTTCCGTTATAACGAGATAACGCCAGGCGACAGTTTCCTAATTGTCAAAAATCTAACTTTAGCTACCTCTATCACAGATTGAGAAGTATGCTCAAGTTTTCCAGCTATAGCTGCCTCTATCTACTCGATAGTGACGTAAGCTTTAGCTTCCTCAGGTGACAACCTCCACTAATCGTCAAAACCTCAAGGATCCTAGACATCGTTCCTAACTATCTAGTGATGCTTGAACTACGATCAAGGCTTGATTCCTCCGGGATACGTAGGTAGCCTTTCAGAAAGGTCCAGCCATCCGACCACATTGGTCACCCTTTTCATTCACCATTCCTCAATGGTGCGTAAGCTTTTCACAAAAGTATAGCTATATGACCACATTGGTCACCCCCCTTTATTTGGCACATTCCCAGTAGGATCGGCCGTTTGACCTCCTAGGTCACCCTGTTTCCATCCTTATAGTAAGGGACCAGTATCTCTTCGCCATGCCCCAGTAGAATCAGGCATGTGACCTCTTTGGTCACCCAATTCCAACCCGTGTCGGCAATTCCAGTCCAATTCCAAAGGTTCTGTAAAGTACAGTTCAGGCTACCTATGTCACGCGACAAACCTAGCCACTTGGCATACTAAGTCGTGCGACATACTTAGCCCATGTGGCTGGATTTTACAATTTTGCCCCTGAAGGCTCAATTTTACAATTTCGTCCCCCATAGGCCTGTTTTACCCTTTGTGCCCCTGGCATTTTCAATCATATCAATCCAGTTTTCCCTCCAGTGCCCCCGTGGCCTATTTTACAAATTTACCCCTGTGGCTCATTTTATTTGCCCCTGGCATTTTCAATCCTATCTCTCAAAATTATCGGGTCCTTCCCGTTTCTTTACAAAAAATTATCGGGTACGTCCCACCTTTTTTACAAAAGTTATCGGGTCCCACCCACTTTCTTTACAAAAATTATCGGGTACGTCCCACTTTCTTTACAAAAATTATAGGGTACGTCCCACTTTCTTTACAAAAATTATCGGGTACGTCCCACTTTCTTTACAAAAATTATCGGGTACGTCCCACTTTCTTTACAAAAAATTATCGGGTACATCCCACTTTCTTTACAAAAAATTATCGGGTACGTCCCACTTTCTTTACAAAAATTATCGAGTCCTTCCTACTTTACAAAATCCATCCTTTCTCGCGATCTCCATTATTCCAAGATGAAGGAATAACATTTCGCTCATTTTTGATCTCCGTTATTCCAGGATGAAGGAATAACATATCGACCTCTCCCACGATCTCCGTTATTCCAGAATGAAGGAATAACATTTCGCTCTCTCGCGATCTCCATTATTCCAGAATGAAGGAATAACATTTCGCTCTCTTTCGATCTCCGTTATTCCGGGATGAAGGAATAACATTTCGACCTCTCTTTCGATCTCCGTTATTCCAAGGTGAAGGAATAACATTTCGACCTCTCTTTCGATCTCCGTTATTCCAAGGTGAAGGAATAACATTTCGACCTCTCTCGCGATCTCCGTTATTCCAGGATGAAGGAATAACATTTCGCTCTCTCTCGCGATCTCCGTTATTCCAGGATGAAGGATTAACATTTCGCTCTCTCTCGATCTCCGTTATTCCAAGGTGAAGGAATAACATTTCGACCTCTCTCGCGATCTCCGTTATTCCAGATTGAAGGAATAACATTTCGCTCTCTTTCGATCTCCGTTATTCCAAGGTGAAGGAATAACATTTCGACCTCTCTCGCGATCTCCGTTATTCCAGGACGAAAGAATTACATTTCGCTCTCTCTCGCGATCTCCGTTATTCCAGGATGAAGGAATAACATTTCGACCTCTCTCGCGATCTCCGTTATTCCAGGATGAAGGAATAACATTTCGCTCTTTTTCGTTCTCCGTTATTCCAAGTTGAAGGAATAACATTTCGACCTCTCTCGCGATCTCCGTTATTCCAGATTGAAGGAATAACATTTCGCTCTCTTTCGATCTCCGTTATTCCAAGGTGAAAGAATAACATTTTGACCTCTCTCGCGATCTCCATTATTCCAGGACGAAGGAATAACATTTCGCTCTCTCTCGCGATCTCCGTTATTCCAGGATGAAGGAATAACATTTCGCTCTCTTTCGATCTCCGTTATTCCAAGGTGAAGGAATAACATTTCGACCTCTCTCGCGATCTCCGTTATTCCCGAATGAAGGAATAACATTTCGCTCTCTTTCGATCTCCGTTATTCCAAGGTGAAGGAATAACATTTCGACCTCTCTCGCGATCTCCGTTATTTCAGGACGAAGGAATAACATTTCGCTCTCTCTCGCGATCTCCGTTATTCCAGGATGAAGGAATAACATTTCACTCTTTTTCGATCTCCGTTATTCTAGGATGAAGGAATAACATTTCGACCTCTCTCGCGATCTCCGTTATTCCAGGATGAAGGAATAACATTTCACTCTTTTTCGATCTCCGTTATTCCAAGTTGAAGGAATAACATTTCGACCTCTCTCGCGATCTCCGTTATTCCAGATTGAAGGAATAATATTTCGCTCTCTTTCGATCTCCATTATTCCAAGGTGAAGGAATAACATTTCGACCTCTCTCGCGATCTCCGTTATTCCAGGACGAAGGAATAACATTTCGCTCTCTCTCGCGATCTCCGTTATTCCATGAAGGAATAACATTTCGCTCTCTTTCGATCTCCGTTATTCCAAGGTGAAGGAATAACATTTCGACCTCTCTCGCGATCTCCGTTATTCCCGAATGAAGGAATAACATTTCGCTCTCTTTCGATCTCCGTTATTCCGAGGTGAAGGAATAACATTTCGACCTCTCTCGCGATCTCCGTTATTCCAGGACGAAGGAATAACATTTCGCTCTCTCTCGCGATCTACGTTATTCCAGGATGAAGGAATAACATTTTGCTCTCTTTCGATCTCCGTTATTCCAAGGTGAAGGAATAACATTTCGACCTCTCTCGCGATCTCCGTTATTCCAAATTGAAGGAATAACATTTCGCTCTCATTCGATCTCCGTTATTCCCAAATGAAGGAATAACATTTCGACTCAGTAAAAGTTCGAACTACGGTCTGGCTTGATTCCTCCGGGATACGTAGGTAGCCTACTTTAGGTTCAGCCAATTCGTCATAAATCAGGGCTGCCAAGCATTTTCCGAACAATATTTAAATCCCTTCCACAATTCCATTTTAACCAAGTATGACATCATTGTGTAGCTAAAATTTTCTACTTTAATCTTAGTTAAAGAGGGTTCATTTATATCCTAGGTAGATTAGGTTTCTAGGCCTTGGAAAAAGCTTCAAAAGTTGCAGGGCTGTAAGTACCCAAATCTGGCTCATGCCTTCCGGTTAATTTCCCCGGCAATTCCGGTAAATTTCCCGGTAATTCCCCAGACTTTCCTAGAGTTTCGGAGCAATTCCGGAACTGTTCCAAACCTCTTAAGGGCTGAAGGAAATGCTTAGTAATTAAGAAACACGTTTTTCTTAATTACAAAAAAGCTTCTAGAATTGCCACCTTGCATGATTCTAGAAACATGCTGAGTCATTGTGGATAATGCCGCACGGCTGCATTAGGAGAAGACTCCTAGCCGCACGGCTTCATTAGCCTTATCCAGACTGCCTATAAATAGATCCCTCCTCTACCCATGTAAACACACAACAAGGAGAGCAATACTAGCATAAAAACACTCTCTAAATACTCCACGAAGATCAGGAAGTTGAAGGTACCAAGAAGCCACCCCCTCCTCCTTGAAGCCTCCAAGAGTTGGTTCTACCGCTAGGCAATACCCCAAGAAGAAGAGGCAACCACCATTGGTAACCTCTCACTCCCTTACCTTGCATAATGCTTGTTCATATGATTTAATTGTTCATTGCATTCATAAATTGTCATTATCTTGCTTGGGACTTGGCATTTATCATTAAAGATCCTATCTTTATCATATCCCCTTCCCCCCTTTTTGCATCCTTTGCATGAAATAGGCATCATTTGCTCATAAAAATGTGATTTTTAGCATCCTTTGCTCATAAAAAATGTGATCTTTATGTTAAAGGTGCATCCTTTGCACCTAAAAGCCCCCATTTTACATCCAAAATGCATCATTTGCATATAAAAATCATATCTTTATAATAAAGGTGCATCCTTTGCACCTAAAACCCACTTACATGCATCCTTTGCATTAAAAATCATCTCTTTGCATGAACTTAGCATCCTTTGCTTTCAAAAATGAAATCTTTGTGCATCCTTTGCATAATAAATACTATTTTCCTCATAAAAATGCATCCTTTGCATAAAGATAATTTCTTTACTTCAAAAATGCATCCTTTGCGAATCAAATGCATCCTTTGCAACCCAAAAATGTCATATTTTCACTAAAAATGTCATTTTTACATGCATTCCCCCATTAGCAACCTTGGAACGGACCGGTGTAAAGATCCTATCTTTACATCGTTTCTTCCATTAAAGGTTCCGCAATCTCTTTAGAAAGGGACAACCTTGAACCCTATATCTCCGATTATCACTTAAGACGAGCATGAAGCATTCATATAAGCTCGATCGTCTTAAGGTGTATGATTGATGGGCTAAGGACATTCCTTCCTAAAGAACCTCATTTTTAGACTATAAAAGAGAGTCCTTCTCTCGATCACGCAAGTCCCGAGGTTAAAAATGCGATGATCACGAGTCCAAAATGAGGACGGGATCAAAATCCCGAACACATAAAATCCAAGAAATCCCGAGCGACAACCAATAAATGGTTTGTACGTCCGGAAGACAACTTGGGACATTCCCTCCCCTTTTATTCAAACACATGCACACAAGAGAACACGCAAGCAAGCAAGATAAACGGAATCTAGGGAGACTTGCTACGGCAAGGCACCTTGGGTGAACGACGATCCGTTCTTCCCAAGGGGTAACTTAACCTCCGAACCCATAAATCCTTTTTTTCAAAGTTTTGAGAAAATCAAAATGGCGTGGTGACTCCGTTTTTCAAATTAAACCGGATGTCTTCAAACTCGCGTGAATCCAACAAAAATTTGGGCACACATTCACAAGGGCAGGGCACGACTTGTGCCCCATTGATACCCCACCAGAACCAGTCAACCCTACTAGGCACCACTTAGGCCAATCCTCAAGGGACGACTCGTGCCACAGAGCACGAGTCGTGCCCTCTGTTCAGAAACCAGAAACCAGCAGCCAAACATTAGCAACCCAATCCCAAGCTGTCAAGGACCAATTTTACTCTCTTTTAAGGTACCAAATCAGACTCTAAACAATACCTAAACTTATACCAAACCATTCCAATCCTTCCCAATTCATTACGACTTTAACCAAAACCCTTTCTATTACAAGAAACTTGATTCATACTACCATGCACACTCATTTACACTAGTCTACTACCAAATCAAACCATTTATATAACTTTTACCCCAACCTCATTCTCTTTATTCCAAAACCCAATTAAACCACCAATTCTTTAACAAACAATAGTTATAAAACTACAATATTAACTTTAACCTTCCATGAACATAATTTGAAGAGAAATCATAATAACTTACTTAAATAGTGCGAAATAGAATATTTATTTGATCGGATAGATGCGTTCCCCTCGCCGCCACGAACAAGAATCCGCAATCGGTTTTGAAAACGAAGAGGTATTGCAGGGTGTGGAATTTTTAGAAGGTGGAGCTTAGAGTTTGGCTTTCATGGCTTTTTAGAGAAGAAGAGAGTACTGAGAAAGTGAGGAATGAATTTCTTTTGATAAATCCATAGATAATTATCACATTTTTACACTAAAGCTTCTCTAAGATCCAAGGCAAAAGCACTAACACTTTTATCTATCATTGTTTACAACTAAGCACCTCACAACTTTATAAACTTAATACTTAATACTTTAAAATTTCAAATATTGTTATTTCACTATAACATTTCACATTTATTCCTTTTAAGCCCTAAATCATTAAAATTACTTCATTTTCATCCTAACTTCCCATAATTCATCAAAAGCATAAAATGAGCACATGAACATAACAAGAAGCATAAAAGACATAATATGAGATACTACCACCTGAACCCCACGTGCTCAACGAGTGCTAAAATAGTGCCTAATATTAGGGTCGTGACAAGTGTAGTTTTGATATTTCAAATTTACATTAACCCACGCACAATAGACATTGGGTTTGGACGGAATTTTGATATGGGCCTTAAATAGTGTGTGCACTTTTGGAATATCATGGGTTTTATGGAGAATGGTCTGGGCTGAGGGGTCTTTGAGGAATTATTCCATTAGGCGTCTGCGGATTAGGGTTAGGGATTACAATTACATAGTGACTGTATTAGGGTTAGGGTTTGCATGGGAATGCCACTCCGACGAGATGTTGGGATGAGATCTTGCAGCACCTTGCAGGGAAGAAGACTGGCCGGGCATTAATGAGGATTGGAGAGGGGGAAACATTTCCGGATCAACCATTATGGCAGGCGGCATCGCTGGCAGTTAGTTTGTCAGCTTTCTGTTTAGTCAGTTAGTTGAAACAACTATGCTTGATTCTATCCTTCTATGTAAGAGAACTCCCATCTGTAAATGTAATCAAGTAATTCATTATATATATACAGGTGTTACCTTTAATAAAATTATTTTCTGGCCGGCTGCCTTGAAGAGCAAAACTTGGTGACCAAGAAAATTGGTGCGGATGGGCATTGTTTGTTGTACGGCTGAAGCTTTCAGGCAATCTTTGCAATACGGCGACTTTGGTTTTTTTCTGGATTTGGGTTCTTTTTTATGCCCCGTGGCAACTTTCAATTGGCTGGACCCTTTTCTTATTGCTCACTCTTGGCAGGCCACTTGCCGGTCATTGTGATGTGCTCGCACTGCCTTAGCCCTTATCGTCCAGTATTGGCTTCAGATAAATCCGGTGTTTGGTCGAATGCGACCCCAACATGAAAGTTGCTTGAAATTTTTTTCCTGTCAATTTAACGCCTCTGAAATTCGTTAGTGTGTAAGGAATAGCATATTATAATTTTATGTGCGGTTCGAGATCCCAAAGTCCATTCGCGAAAGTAAATGTCCGGTTTGCCAATCATTCATCCTAATTATGAATCAGGATTCCGTTTTTACCAATTGTTCACGCTACCTCGAATTCCCAGGCAGCCGGTCTGAGGGTTCTAAGTCAATTGTTAGGTTTAGACCAGGTTTAGCGTTAATTGAAGGTACGAGATCCAGGTGTCTACACCCCCATCCCTGAGGAGTAAATAAATATTTCTATCTCGAAAAGGGTACTCAAAATTAGGAATTGAGACTGAATCTTACATTTGTAATAAGCCGAATCGGGCCAATTTTTTTAGTTCAATTTCTGATCATTGTAGCAGATTAATCGGGTCAACTTTTTACTCTGAAACGGAATTTTGCAACCGAATTGAAATCAGTTTCAGAGTAAAAAGTGGTCATTGAAAATTGACGTGTACAATTAATATTGCAAATCATATTGCAACGGAAAACCATTTTGTCGCTTCATGTTTCGGGATTGCAACGGTTTTTGAAACAGATGAATTTTTGTTTCAAATTCAGTTGCATTTATTAATATACAATTTATATATTTTGAACTTAAAAAAATTGGCCGCAAAAAGTTTGGAGGGAAGAAACCCGCCTAATTTTGCTAGGGATTTTGAAATGGATAAACTTCCATTTCAAATTTTCCATTCAATTTCGGTTGCAATTAATCATAAATTATATTTATTTTATTAAATTGTAAAAAAATAGTCAAAAACGGCAGCGTAGCAGCGGCGTATCAGCTTATGTTTTACCTTGCTTATTTGCGACCTAACCTAACCCATACAAATCGCAAACACACCCCTTTCTCTTCTCTCTCTCTCTTCTCGCCCTCGCTCTCTCTCTCCACTACTACTACTGCGACTTCTCGTGGTGCCGGCGTCTCCTTTCGGCAAAATTCATGGTGCCGGCGTCTCCTACGATGCCCAAATACATCTCCTTCCCTCTCCGCCGAATTGAACAAGGTATGATAATGTAAGTACGCCAATCCAATTCGCGACCTTTCCAGATGCATTTTAATATGATATGATTGCATTTAGGGGCGTTTTGGTAAATTCCCGGTCCATCTCGAGACTTCCGAAAACATTTCATAAGCTTCACGCGAAGGAAGTACTTTTTTGTACTTTGCTTAGGCCAAGGGACCTAAAATGAATAAATCTGT
This sequence comes from Adenophora triphylla var. japonica, assembly GCA_022495995.1. Classification (NCBI taxonomy): domain Eukaryota; kingdom Viridiplantae; phylum Streptophyta; class Magnoliopsida; order Asterales; family Campanulaceae; genus Adenophora; species Adenophora triphylla. Next base: position 412,321 of record JAFEMH010000980.1, read on the forward strand.
TTTGGACTTTTTAGGTATTATTCAAGAAAGTTCCAGAACCAGATTTGGCGCCAAAAACGGTTATGGTCACCTTGTGCCACGCGACAAGTCGAGGCATGGAAAGTGGTTACGTTACGTCATGCGACACAAGGCTACCATGGACTGCACCTATAAATAAGGCCCTACCCCTCTCAGTTTTGGATCCGAATTGGAACCTCCCAAAGTCACTCTGCCAAAATTCATTCAGAAACTCTCTCTCTCTTCCTTCCTCAAAAAAACTACCCAATTCCCTCACCAATTCCCTCACCTCTCACCTCTCTTCAACCCATTTCCTCTCCTACTTCCTTATAGACCTCAGATCTTCCAATTCAACTCTCAGTTCGTGCTCAGATCTCCATTCAGAAGCTGAATTGAAGGCTCCTACACCTAACTTGGTGTAAGAGTTGAGGACTACAAGGGTAAATAATCTCTCCTCCTCTCTCTCTCTCTCATCTATTTGCATATTTGTTCTTCCTTCTTCTCTACTTGATAATCAGGCTCCATCTGCCTCAGATTATCAAGTGGCAACTGCAATCTCTCTGTTTAAATCATTTATGCTTGAGTCCAATTGCTTGATTATGATGTGATTTACTTATATTGGCAATTTGGATGTCAAGGGAGTGTGGATCTCCCATATCCACACTCCTTTGATCAATTCGTATCTAATTCATGTTGTTCTTATTGGTTCTGATATAATTGTTGTGCATCTGTTGGATCTGCATCTCAGTTTATGAGGTACCTGCAGATGGTAACCTTATGTCACGCGACACATTTGGACATGAGGAGTCCTGTGTCACGCGACATGTCGTGACCATCTGCAGGGACCATGTTTCAGTTGTAATTTGTTTTAGTTGGTTATTTTAATATTCAGTAGTATGTTCATGTTGTTTAGTGCCTAGATCTGGTTTTAATTGTAGTTTTGTGTTCATATGGAGATTGTGTGATCTGTTAGTTGTGAGTCTCTGCAAGGTGACCATTGATGTCACGCGACATATTTGGACAAGGGAGTCCTATGTCACGCGACATAGATGATCCTTTGCAGAGGACCTGATTTCTTTTGTAATCTGTTCTTATTGATGTAAAGGGATGTGGCCTCCCGGACAATTGGTCTACAAGTTGTAATGATCTTGCTTATTCAATAAAATTCATGTTTATCGCACTTGCATATTATCATCGTTTGCACGTTCTTTTGAATTATTTGGATGTCTAAATTAGAAAGACTCGTCTACGGATGAGGCGTGTTAGGTGAACTCTCGGTTCTTCCCAACACGTAACCTGACCCCCGAACCCGTTCTCTTTCAAAAAGGTTTTTCAAAGTGCACCTCTGAAAGCATGGCGCGGCGACTCCTTTATTATTTTTATTATATTATTTCGGGCGAGCGCACATTCAGTGGCCACTCCGCTGGGGAACAATCTTTTTGAAAACCTGTTTTTTCAAAAAGCTAAGAGGGTCATACTTTCGTTCGTTTAGAAATCCAATGTATTCATTTTATGTGCATCTTTGATAATCATGTGCGATACATGCATTTTATGAGATCTTACAACTTGTGTGCCTTTTGTGTGTTGCTTGTGGTTTTTATATGTTGCTTTACTGGTTGGTTTCATCCCTTGCCAATGAGAGGCAGGGGCTAATCTCAGTTTTGCAGGAGTCTGGTTCAGTGACTCTCCTAGTCGTGCGACAGCTTTGTCCCATGCTGTTCTGTGTCACGCGACAGGATTAGTCACTGGACAGGTTTCAGGTTTTGGTTTGAGGGCAGTCCCTTGAATCAAGAGAAAGATTGCTCAGCTGATTGTTGTTCCTTTTTTCTTCCCTGAGAGAGTGTGTGTGTTTTCTTTTTCTTAATAAATAAAATAAATAAAAAATTTTGTTTTTTGTAAATAAAAGAATATAGTCATCCGCACACTACGTCACATAGCTTTAGAACCCTCGGGTGCGATTGACGGCATCGCGGACGGTGATAATATTCGCCTACGCTTGAGCGCCTAATGTCAAACCCATCCCCCTAGTGCGTTTAGGTGGCACCACACTTAAACCTTACCCACGGTTGGTTTTTGATACAACGTTTTAACTACACCAAAATGAGTTGTTTTTGAAATTTCCAATAAGTCTTTTTACCTTCCTCAAAACCCCGCACCTTGTGGGCATGTTGCCAACGCAACATGATCTCACGTGAGGACATGCCACTCCCGTGGCGTGTCCTAAACGAAAGATCATGCCGCATTGTCACCATGCACCGACGAGAGGTCATGCCGGATTTTTCTTGGAAATTCTCCGAGAATACCCGTTATGCTGCCCAAATTTCCCTAGAAATTGGGGCTACTCGTCCGTCCCACGTCGTGTTAGGTTTTGTTTAGGTATCATTACTTATTATTAATTTCAAATGCAAAACATTTAGTGTAATTTGAACGTTGCGTCCCTAGGCTTCCCCAAGGTATAGTTTGCATAAATAAAGGATTAGCCTTTCCCAACCGTTCTTAGGACTTAAACCACCGATTTATACTTAAAGATAAATAAATTGTTTGCGCGAGTCTGTTCTCTTCGTTTCTTCTCCTTCTCCCGTGTTTCCTCTTCTTTCCCTACCTCATAAACCCGTATATATACCCCTGCAGCTACGGCGAGTTGGAGTCGATCATCTGTACCGGGAGCTCGTTTAGTTCGGGTTGTCAAAGAAGTTCTAGCAGTTTCCGAAGCTTTAGTCAGTGCAGAATCAGAAATGGCAGGGAATGGAGATGTGTTTGCCGCTCAATCTGCTGGAGGTTCAGGTCCGATGAGTCAACCAAGCTTGAATGATCTGTCTACAGATGAGTTGAGGATAAATTTGGAAGCCGCTTTGACCCGGGAGCGTGAGGCCCGCCTGTCAGCTCAGAATGCCAAAATCCGAGAAGAAGAAGCTCATAACCGCTTTGTTGAGGCCATGAGGGCCCGGGGAATAGCAATGCTCCATAGAGAAGACGGTTCCTATGAAGAAATTACTGAAGAGGGCAATAACGAGATTGGACCCGTTTCTCCTGTCCAGCCTGCTCCACTCAGTTACAATGCTATGCCTCCTCCCACAAGCTATGTCCCGCGCCCCGAGCAAATGCCATCTCCAGGAATGATCATGAGTGTCCAAGGAAAGTTTCCTCCCCCTTCTTCCCAAGCATATAATCAGGTGGCTCAGCAAGGTCTTAGCAAGAGTGGTGGTCATCCAGTGAACTTCCTTGATCTCACTTCCTCTCCGGCTCCCAATGCCCCGATGCCGCAGGTTCAGTATGGGTCTCAGTTCCAAGCCAGTTATTCCCAACCCCAGTTCAGTGTGTACTCCGACGGCTATCAGGGTGGTCAGTATAATGTGCAGCAGAGTGGTCAGTATCGGCTTTCAGGGAATCAGATTTGCCAAGACAGTGTTCCGAGGTATCAGCAGTCTCAGCTCCAAGGCAGTTTTCCTCAGCCTGCAGTGTGTTCTACCCTTACTCAGCATCTTTATGGTTCCACTCCGTATTCAGCTCCATGTGTCAGTACAGGATTTTCTTCTCTTGGTCAATTCAGAGGTCAGTCAGCGCAGTACAGTTCCCAGAACCCCAGCATGCAGTTTAATGGCTATGATATGTACGGGAACAGAATTCCCAACTCTGTTAGCTTGTTGGACAGTAATCTTGGTATCCCCAGTACCCTCGGTCTCCCACCGGCCGCTTTGCCCGTTGGGCCTAATTCAGATTTCCCCATATCGTCTTCAACAGTAGCTCCCGCTATCCCTCAGATTCCAGGTTTAACCCCAGAAGTAACGGCCTTATTGAAGCAGATGCAGCAGCAAATAGACAAACTGACTGTAGGTTCTAGCGGTCTCAGAGTGGTTGATCCAGCCCAAGTAACGCCTTTGCCTCACAAATTCAAGATGCCGAAAATGGACTTCGATGGTACTGCTTGTCCGAAAACGCATGTGGATACTTATGTAATGACTATGGGAGCGATGGGCTGCACGCCCGAGTTTATGGCATCCCACTTTCATTTGACTTTGAAAGGACCAGCTCTCACATGGTTTTTGGCCCTGAAACAAGAATGCCGCTCTACTTGGAGCCAGATTACGGAAACCTTTTTGGAGAAGTATAGAGGCAACTTAGAATGGCGTACTACCCGGGATGATTTAGTAGGAACTATCCAGAAGGCTGATGAATCAATTACAGAATTTTATAAGCGTTGGAATGCTAAGCTTAATGAGCTATCAGAGCCAATTCCCCTTCAGGATCAAAAAGATATCTTCTTGTCATGTGTGAAGCCAGTACTCAGGGAAGCCATCGGAAAAGGTTGGTATCCAGATTTGCGAGAGATGGTCGGGATGGGAGCTAGAAGTGAAAATAGATTGTTTAATCAAACCCCGAATGCAAATGCTAGTGGAAACAGTGGTAACGGAGGTTTCAGATACCGGACAGCAAACCCAGTCTCCGCCATGGCACCAAAGGGAAGAGAAATAGTTAAAGATAACGTTGTCAACAACCTGCAAAGAGGGGGTAATAACGGTCCTAATGGTGGAAGATTCCAGCCAAGGCAACAGAGACAGTTTGATGATTTGGGTATGACTACAGAGGAGGTCTACAATGGATTGCTCAGGACAGGTATGATAAAGCCACTGGAAAATTACAAGCCTGCTATTCCCAATCCTAACCTTGATACAAGCAAGTATTGTCGATTCCACCAATTCCCAGGGCACACCACCAATACGTGCTTCACCCTCAAAAGAATCATTCAAGAGCTTGTAGATGAGAAGAAAATTGAGAAGTCCCCTCGTCCTAATGTCGTCAGCAACCCGCTGCCTAACAACACCGTGAACCTCATGGATTTTGGCCAAGACTATTTTGTTAATGTAATAGAGTTTGGGAAGTCGATAGATGAAAGTGATAGTGCTGGTTGTAATGAGATTGTGACTGATGTAACCCCATTTTCTGGTGAAATGAAAGATAATTTCTGTTATGTTTTGTATCTTGATGATCTTTATGGTTTGAATAATACTGCTGATTATGACGATTATGAAGAGCATGTGATTGCCAACACTATATCCTCCATGGTTCCTAGGGATTCCCCAATCTCTCTCGAGGAACTCAGAATAGCGGCTAATATAGAAGCTCCATTGTCCATAAATGAGATAAGGCAGGCGGCCTGGCCTTATAGCACTCGTCCTGTTCCGATTACGCTAACAGAGCTCAAGGAGGCCAGTAAAGATTTTGTGGTGGAGAAAGATCAAGAAGTTAATTTGTTGACTCGGTCAGGGAGAATGTTGGGAGCAGATAACATAGATCCATCCGGGAAAGGTAAAGCAGTTGCAGTTGCGAATCCCCAGTCCTCTCAGAATCCATACAAATCGACAAGAGATGAAGAAGTTCAGGAAGATCCAATCTTGACACAACTAAAGAGAACCCAAGCTGATATCTCCTTATGGTCTTTACTCACATCCTCCTACCCTCACAAACTGAAATTAGAAGAAGCTTTGTCCAAAACAAAAGTATCTGTCAATGCCACCCCAGACGAAGCCTGTCAGCTAATTGGAACTGCGCAGTATGGGAACATTATTACTTTTAAAGATCTTGACCTACCTGCTTATGGTGCGAAGCATAATGAGTCCCTACACATCACAGTATCCCTAGAAGGACGACGGATTCCCCATGTTTTGGTAGACAATGGGTCGGCTATGAATGTGCTCCCTGCTAAAATGATAAGTATGTTGGACATTAATGCGCAGAACCTTAAACCATCCAATCAAACCATAAAGGCCTACGATTCCACGTCTAGGGCAGTGTTGGGAATAGTCTCTTTGAATTTGATGTTTGGGGGTAAAGAGATGATGGTGGATTTCCAAGTTATCGATATTCCGGTCACATTCTCAGCGCTATTGGGCAGACCGTGGATTCATGAAATTGGAGCCGTAGCCTCCACTCTCCACCAATGTCTAAAGTTTGTGCAAGACGGAGTCCTGACGACCATTTATGGTGATAGCGTTACGATTGGGGAAACCAGCACTAATACCTTGCCAGTGATGGAAATCAAACTCGACCAGGAAAACTTGATGCTTAGTGGTTTTACGATTGAGAAGCCCAAAGGGCAGGTCTGCACCATAGACTTGACGACCTCCTCCGACAAGATCCCTCCTGTGCTAAAAATGATGAGAGGCATGAACTATATCCCTGGTCTGGGGCTGGGAAAGCGTCAACGGGGACCATGTCATTTTGCGGTGCCAGAAGCCAAGAGGAACAGGCGAGGCCTAGGGTATGTTATAACGAAAGAAGACAAAGCGTACGATAAGACTGAAGCGTTCAAAGAAAAGATGACCTCAGCTGCTGGTAAGAGGTACAAGAGGCCTGAGATGCGCCCATACAGCTGGTCTTTGAACCAACACTTTGTCAAAGAGGATGGAGAAATGTTTGTTTGCCCAGAGCCGACGCTGAGCCAAATGGAAGAAAGGTTGAAGACGATTCGGAGGTTTGCCAGCAGTCAAAACCCGGTGAAGGAAATGTTTGATAGCTTGCCCAAAAGGCCAGGTGTTACTGCCACTTATGAAAACAACTACCATTTCTGGGGACCTGATTATGTGAATCAGTTTGAGAAGCTCGCTCTGGATGAACCCACAATATGCAAAATTCGTGGCGCGGATCCTTTAGATATTGACGGTGATTTGGCAGAATTGTTTGAGAATCAAGGGCTATCAGAACCCGAAAATGGTGTGTCTACAGAGAAGTTGCCTGCAGAAGGGTTTGTTCTTGCTGAAGATCTCAGAGATTTGATTGACTTTTCCTCTGATAGCGAGGTGATAGCCATGCTAGAGTTTGAAAAAGGGCCAGTGGCAGATTTGAGTAGTTTGAAGACCATCGCAGAGGAGCCGCTACAAAACTGGACTTCATTTCAGGGACCGGTTGCAGACAGGGAGACTATGATTGGAAAGCTTGGGCTCAAACCTCGTCCTTGTCCCCCTGAGTCTAAATTTGTTCCCCGTGTCCTGAGTCAGTCCTCAGAGTCCCTTGTGATTGAATTTGAGTCTTCCGATCGGTCCGATGTCCTCACGACAGAAGACCGTCTTCGAGTTGTAAACATTGTTTTTCCCTATGCTTTGAATAAAATGGTCGACCTTTCTGAGTATCCCGTGATTGCCAATCTAACAATTGAACGCTTAACTAAAATGAATCATCAAGATCTAAAAATAATTAAGCCAGATTCAATTGAAGATAATGCAGACTTAATTGATGACCAAATTTTAGAAAACAATTCAAAGCAGGTTTGCGAGCAAAGGGAAAGTCGGGCCCAAGCTGCCGATGAGGTATTGACAAAGGTGAACCTGGGAACAGTCGAAGAACCCAAAGAAACACAGATTGGTAGCTTCTTCTCCGGAGATGAATGGGTTGCCTTGGTTGAATTACTTAAAGAATATATGGACGTCTTTGCCTGGTCCTATAAAGACATGCCTGGGCTAGATACATCTATCGTAGAGTACCGGATACCCCTGGATCCAGAGGTTAAGCCAATAAAGCAGAAGCTGAGGCGGATCAAGCCCGAATGGTCCTTGCAAGTCAAAGAAGAGATTGAGAAACTCCTACGGGTGGGCTTTATCAAGGTGATTGAGTACCCGACTTGGCTAGCAAACATAGTTACGGTCACAAAAGCGAATGGAAAGGTCCGAGTTTGCGTAGACTTTCGGGATCTTAACAAGGCTAGTCCCAAGGATGACTTTCCTTTACCCAACATTGATATACTGGTAGATGCAAAAGCGAACTACGAAGTCAAATCCTTTGTCGACGGTTTTGCGGGCTATAACCAGATTAAGATGGCCGAAGAAGATCAAGACAAGACAGCATTCACCACTCCTTAGGGCACTTATTGTTACACTATGATTCCGTTCGGGTTGAAGAATGCCGGGGCTACCTACCAAAGGGCCGTCACCACCTAGTTTCACGACATGATCCACAAGGAGATTGAAGTGTATGTGGACGATATGATTATTCACTCAAAAGGGTAGGATGGACAGCACTTCACGGATTTAAGGAAGTTCTTCAACAGACTCCGGGAGCATTCCATGAGGCTAAATCCCGCCAAGTGTACTTTTGGGGTTATCCGGGGTAAAGTTTTAGGCTACATGGTCACAGAGAGAGGCATCGAAGTAGATCCCAGAAAAGTCAAAGCAATTGTCGAAATGAAGCCACCCAGAACTGTCTCCGAAGTGAAAGGTTTCATGGGCCGTCTACAGTACATCAGCAGATTCATCAACCAGCTGACCTCTATATGTGAGACAATCTTTAAGCTATTGAAGAAGAATCAGGAAGTGGTTTGGAATGAAGAATGTCAACTAGCTTTCGAGAGAATCAAAGCTTACCTTGTTAATCCTCCTATCCTCTGCCCACCTCACGGAAGCAAGCCTTTACTTCTATACCTGACGGTCACAGACACAGCTATCGGAGCCATGCTAGCGCAAGAGAAGAAGGACTCCAAGATCAAGAATGCCATATATTTTGTCAGTCATAAATTCCAAGGTAGCGAGTTGAATTACTCTGCCCTCAAGAAGACATGTGCAGCACTGGTTTGGGTGGTCGGAAAATTGAAGCACTATATGTTATCCCACACAGTGCACCTGGTCTCCAAGATGGACCCGATCAGATATCTGTTTCAAGGTGATAGAGGCAACATTTCCACCAGATTGGCAAAGTGGACTTTCTTCTTAGCTGAGTTCGATATCAAATATGTGATCCGGAAGTCAATCAAGGGACAAGCTCTGGCAGACCAATTGGCTGATTTCCCCAGTACAGAACCCCGAGGACCGGATCTCCAGTTTCCAGATGAAGGGATTCTTGTTATAGAAAATGGCAATCGATGGCAGTTATTCTTCGATGGCGCGGCAAACAAAAGAGGTAACATCATCGGGATGGTATTGGTAGACCCGAATGATATGCATACCCCCATAGCTATCAAGCTAAACTTCTCGGTTACCAACAACGCCTCCGAGTATGAAGCTTGCATAGCTGGTCTAGAGGCTGCCCTCGAGCGACATGTGGAAGAGTTGGAAGTGTTCGGTGATTCCCAATTGATAATCAATCAGGAAGCCAACAGATGGAAAACCTCAGATCCATGTCTCCAGAAGTATCACACTTACATTGCAGAGCTCGTCGGCCAGTTCAAGGAAGTGTCATTCCAATTCCTGCCTCGAGATAAGAACAGATTTTCCGATGCCCTAGCTACTCTGGCCTCCTTAGTAAAAATCCCAGAAGGAAAGTCAATCAAACCATTCAGGGTCGGTAGGCAAGAAAATCCTGCATACTGCTGTGAAATAGAGACTGAAACCGTCAATGAGCCGTGGTATAGTCAAATTTTCCAATATCTCAAGCATGGTGAAGCATCTTTCCCCGTCGATAAAGAAGGAGACCTAAAGGGTATTCATGCCAAGAGTCTGCAAGCTTTGAAAAGGCTATCGGCTCAGTACGTCATACTTGGCAATGAGTTGTGGAAGAAAAGGGAAGGTTGCCCTCTCCTGCTCTGTATCAGCAAAGAAAAGGCTCAGAAAGTAATGGAAGATGTTCACAATGGCGCCTGCGGACCTCATATGAACGCTCGATCCCTTATGCATAGCATTATCAGACTGGGCTACTTCTGGATTACTATGGAAACTGATTGTATTCAATTTGTGCGAACCTGTGACAAATGCCAGCGATTCTCCAATCTGAACCATATCCCTCCTCATGATCTCTACTGTATGACGACTCCCTGGCCTTTCGCAACATGGGGAATTGACGTCATTGGGAAGATAACTCCATCCGGGAGCAATGGGCACTCATTCGTATTGGTTGCTGTGGATTACTTCACAAAGTGGGTAGAAGCTGCATCTTACAAAGTGCTCACAGCTAAGAAAGTGGCTCGCTTCATAAAGGAACAGATTTTCTGCCGCTACGGAGTCCCAAATGAGATTATTTCTGACAATGGAACCCATTTTGAGGGAGAAACTGATCGCCTGCTTACTGAATACAGGGTCAAACGTCACAAGTCTTCGCCATACAGACCACAAACGAATGGTGCTGTTGAGGGTGCTAATAAAAATCTAGAAAGGATTATTAAGAAGATGGCCGAACGAGGAAGGGATTGGCCAGAGAAGTTACATTTGGCATTATGGGGCTACCGCACGTCAATCCGAACTGCTACCAGTGCAACCCCTTATGCCTTGACTTACGGAATGGAAGCTGTCATGCCCATCGAGTTAGAAATTCCTTCCCTCAGGGTGTTGCTTGAGAATGAGGTGAATGAGATTGATTGGCTCCAAAGTCGATACAACGAGTTGGCACTATTAGATGAACGCAGATTAAAAGCCATGGAGCACAATCGGGCATACCAGAAAAGAATGGCCCGTGCTTTTGACAAGAAAGTGAAGCCCAGAGACATCAAGGTTGGTGATTTGGTTCTTAAGATGAAGCCTGCAAATCAGAACAGCGCATTAGGTAAGTGGGCACCTGTTTGGGTTGGACCGTTTCTAGTCAAGAAGATATTCTCCGGAGGAGCAATGCAGCTAACGGATCTGGATGGTAACCCATTTTTGCACCCCGACAACGGAGACAAGTTGCGGCGGTATTATGTGTGATTGAGTCTTTTTCCCCCTCTGTAAATAAAATAAAAATAATAAAATATATATAAAAAAGAAAGAAATGAAAATAAAGGCGCAACAAAATTGTCCCAGATGAGACTGAAAACCTCTCAAAAGGCAGTCCATGCAAAAATAAGGGACGCGCCCGGTGCTAAAAGAATATACCCAGCTAGGCCGAAAACCCTAAAAAGGGCGGTCTAGGTAAAAAACAGGGTTGCACCATGTCCCCCTTCTGTCTTCCCCTTTCTTTAAACACAAAGTGAATTGAGTCGAACTACGGAGACCTGAGCCCCTTAGTTCTCTTACAAAAGGGGAACGTAGGCAACCACTTGTGGTTCGGTCTAAAAATGCTGCAAAATCTTATGTCTTGCCAAAATGTGTTTTGATTACAGTTCTAAGGCTTTTCAAAGGTTCATTTTGAGTTAATATTCTTTTTGATGAGTTCAAGCACGGCCTACTTTTGACTCAAATAACTTGCTGCGAATAAAAGAGAAATAAAATTTCAACATCCATTTTGTCTGCGTTAAGGTAATCAAGGGATACTCAAATTCTGTTCAAATAAATCTCTCTCCCAAAGTACAAGCAAAAGAAAAATAAAGAGTCTTCTATCTCTCAGAAAGGTGTCTACATGCTCGTCCCCGCTCCCGAACTCGCTCCTCTGTCCTTCCTCTTCCTTGGTCCCCGAGAGGCCCTTGGCCTAGGAATGTCAAATAAGTCAGTTTGAGCTCGCCCCAGCTCTGGTATATTGCGTGTCGGTGGTTCGATCAGGCCAGTCTCCCTCAAAGCAGCCCTGGCAGCTCTCTCTTGTCGCAAGGCCTCTCTGCGAGCATTCACCTCTGGATCATCCCTCAGAGCAGCCCTCCGTATCTCTCGCCTCCGATAATCCTCAGCAACATCACCGGTAACATTATCTGGATTCCCTTGGGCCTCTGCATCTCGAAAATACCGGCTGGATGGGTATTCTGCTCCTAAGTATTCCCTACGGCGAGCCTCTATCGCCAGCTGCACGGGACCCTGTTGCTCTTCATACCAAATTAGATACTCCGTGGTCAAGAATGTAAACCCTCTGGCCTGACGAAGAAGCATCCGCGTGGGAAGAAAACCATCCAAGAAGGATCTGTTGAAGAAATACACAGTCTGGGGCTCGGTCATGACCATCGGGATAGCATCAGTCGTCAGCCTCTCTCTCAAAGCCCGGATAATCTACTGAGGGTACCGATATTGCCTGCTTACCAGTGAAGGGACACAGAATGAAGACACATGTAATCCTGGCAGTCTGACTACCACCGACCCATCCTGAATGTCTCTCATGGTCTGCAATCCCCACGCTGGAATCCGTAAGTTCGAGACGCCAGCCTCGTATCGTGTCAACCTCACCTGCCAACTATCAGCTGCCGCATCCCTCAGTAATCTACGTTGTCTAGTCACCCAAGGCGTTGCTGTCTGACCCTCTAGTAATGGCCCAATCAAGTGTAGTCTCTCAGAAAGCCACAAAGATAGCAAAGTGGGGATGCCCGCGCCCATGAAATCAGATCCCCCAGCTAGCCTATTAAGGCCATGGTAAGTCTCAGCTAATAACAGGGGTACAATGTCCATTTCCCCTTGGCCGAACCAAATTTGAGGAAGATCCACACCTCGGTCACCCCTAATCTATCTGACGACCTCCAGCAGCGCACCTGAACAGACTCCGACATGTCCGCAGAAGTAGTAGGCTGACATGGTAAACAATACATACATGTCCAGGGAGGTAGAAAGATCAAACAGGGCCGGGCTAGAAGATCGCAGCCGAGCCATCCGGGTTAAGTCTACAAGCTCACCATTCAGAACCATAGGCGCCACCTGATCTACTGGCAGGCACAGGAAATCCGATAACTGCTCCACAGCCGGCCGTCTGTCTCGAGGGAATGCTACAGTTTCCACCTCACCCAATCCTGTCAATGCTCTGAAATCCTCCATGGTTGGCGTCAGATCATTGTATGATAAAGTAAACACATGCCTCTTCGGGTCCCAAAAATGCGAAGCTGCTCGGAGCAAGTCCCAATCAACTCTTCAGTTCTTCAAAGGCCAGAGGCACGACATACCATATCACTTGTCAATGATTTTCCCATGATGCTTCTGGTGAAATTGTGAAATCCCGATAAAGTCTTGACAGAATTGATGTTCCCGAGAAGTTAGTTCCTTGTTATAATTCCCCATGGTGATTGAAAGTTCCAACCTTTGTTGCTGAAGTCGCCTGTTTGTCAAGTTGAGGCTACTAGTGCCCTCCTGCTGAAAAAGCAATGTCTGTAAGTAAGGCGGAACTGATTTTAAAAAGGGCCCTGTTACAAGCTTCGTCCAGTCGTGCGACATATCTTAACAAACAGACACATAATGTCGGGTGACACATCTGGTCTGCATCAGGAAGCATCAAGGTCTTGCAAGTGGTTTTTCTGTGACATTCTTTAGCTCGCCGTCGCTGCAATACACCTTGTACCCACATGTCACTGCACGGGAGAGGATTTCCCCCACCATATGTACCACTATACACAATTACCCCAAAGCAGTCCCAGAAACTTATGTATAAACCCGGCAAAGCCGACCTGTCAATACAATAAACCGTACACCTTTCCCCTCATTCCCAGAACGAACAGACTCATGCAAACAAGCTAACATAGTTTAATCCTTGCTAACAAAATAGCATAATTAGATTGTGGTGTTTCGAGTGTTGCTTTTCCCCCGCAGGTACAACAGTTAACTGAGCAAACCTCAAAAGAATGTCCCTCAAAGCAAAGCCGAGACAAAGTCCACGTCTATCTGAATCCCCCCAGCAGGACGCATCGAAAATCAAATAGCCCCACCGTCAACCGTCAATAAAATCCGCTGCCCCAAGCAAGCAAAGTCCCCGGCTTACCGAGCAAACCTCGAGACACAAGAGCCAATGAGTCAACAAGAATCCGCTGCCCAGCAAGCAAAACCCCCGTCACAGCAAGCAAAGTCCCCATCACAGCAAGTATGGTCCCAAACCAAAGCCAACAGTCAACGAAAGAGGGCCCCACAACCAAAGAGTTAACAAGAATCCGCTGCCCAGCAAGCAAACTTCCCGTCACACTAGGCAAAGTCCCAGATCCCAAAGCCAACAGTCGACAAAAGACCGCCCCACGCTCAGCAACCGTCAACAACAGATAGTAGCATAGGACCCTCCGGCAGCTACATCCATCCCCAGCAGCATAAACCATAACATCAGTCCCTCCGGCAGCTACAGATTTCTAGATATTGGGTGACAACCGCACAGTCAGATGATGGGTGACAACCACACAGTCAGATGTTGGGTGACAACCACACTGTCAGATGTTGGGTGACGACCACACAGTCAGATGTTGGGTGACAACCGCACAGTCAGATGATGGGTGACAACCACACAGTCAGATGATGGGTGACAACCGCACAGTCAGATAATGGGTGACAACCGCAGAGTCAGATATTGGGTAACAATCGCACAGTCAGATGTTGGGTGACAACCACACAGTCAGATATTGGGTGACAACCACACATTCAGATATTGGGTGACAACCACACAGTCAGATGATGGGTGACAACCGCACAGTCGTGTCCTCGGGTGACTCCCCTAACAGTCCGAACTACGATTTGGCTTGATTCCCTCCCCGGGATACGTAGGAATCCTTTCTCAAAAGGTCCAGCCATTCGATTCCCCAGATCACCGTCTAGCCCTCCGCCTTATTCCCCAGCCGCTCATTGGGATTGGGTCTTATTTTATCGACAACCTCACTTCTTCCATAAGTGACGTTGCCGAGGGGCTCTGTAAGTATGCCAATCCAATTCGCGACCTTTCCAGATGCATTTTAATATGATATAATTGCATTTAGGGGCATTTTGGTAAATTCCCGGTCCATCCCGAGACTTCCGGAAACATTTCATAAGTTTCACGCGAAGGAAGTACTTTTTTGTACTTTGCTCACGCCAAGGGACCTAAAAGGAATAAATCTGTTTTGGACTTTTTAGGTATTATCCAAGAAAGTTCCAGAACCAGATTTGGCGCCAAAAACGGTTATGGTCACCTTGTGCCACGCGACAAGTCAAGGCATGGAAAGTGGTTACGTTACGTCGTGCGACACAAGGCTACCATGGACTGCAGCTATAAATAAGACCCTACCCCTCTCAGTTTTGGATCCGAATTTGAACCTCCCAAAGTCACTCTGCCAAAATTCATTCAGAAACTCTCTCTCTCTTCCTTCCTCACCAAAACTACCCAATTCCCTCACCTCTCACCTCTCTTCAACCCATTTCCTCTCCTACTTCCTCATAGACCTCAGATCTTCCAATTCAACTCTCAGTTCGTGCTCAGATCTCCATTCAGAAGCTGAATTGAAGGCTCCTACACCTAACTTGTGTAAGAGTTGAGGACTACAAGGGTAACTAATCTCTCCTCCTCTCTCTCTCTCATCTATTTGCTTATTTGTTCTTCCTTCTTCTCCACTTGATAATCAGGCTCCATCTGCCTCAGATTATCAAGTCGCAACTGCAATCTCTCTGTTTAAATCGTTTATGATTGAGTCCAATTGCTTGATTATGATGTGATTTACTTATATTGGCAATTTGGGTCAAGGGAGTGTGGATCTCCCATGTCCACACTCCTTTGATCAATTTGTATCGAATTCATGTTGTTCTTATTGATTCTGATATAATTGTTGTGCATCTGTTGGATCTGCATCTCAGTTTGTGAGGTACCTGCAGATGGTAACCTTATGTCACGCGACACATTTGGACATGAGGAGTCCTGTGACAGGCGACATGTCGTGACCATCTGCAGGGACCATATTTCCGTTGTAATTTATTTTAGTTGGTTATTTTAATATTCAGTAGTATGTTCATGTTGTTTAGTGCCTAGATCTGGTTTTAATTGTAGTTTTGTGCTCATATGGGGATTGTGTGATCTGTTAGTTGTGAGTCTCTGCAAGGTGACCATTGATGTCACGCGACATATTTGGACAAGGGAGTCCTATGTCACACGACATAGATGATCCTTTGCAGAGGACCTGATTTCTTTTATAATCTGTTCTTATTAATGTAAAGGGATGTGGCCTCCCGGACAATTGGTCTACAAGTTGTAATGATCTTGCTTATTCAATAAAATTCATGTTTATCGCACTTGCATATTATCATCGTTTGCACGTTCTTTTGAATTATTTGGATGTATAAATTAGAAAGACTCGTCTACGGACGAGGCGTGTTGGGTGAACTCTCGGTTCTTCCCAACACGTAACCTGACCCCCGAACCCGTTCTCTTTCAAAAAGGTTTTTCAAAGTGCACCTCTGAAAGCATGGCGTGGCGACTCCTTTATTATTTTTATTATATTATTTCGGGCGAGCGCACATTCAGATAACCCTTTTTATTATTCTCTCTCTTCCCTTTTTCTAATTCTCTCTCTTGGTAAGGTTCCATGATTGTTGATCTCTCACTCTTTCTGTAAGAAATCTTTGCATTTGTAACATTCAACTAATTGCTGTGTTTTGACAGCGTAGAGTTGATTATTCGAAATTTAATTTGGGAAAACCTAGTTCATGTTTGATGACCTAATTCCATTCCAGTTACTAATCAATGTTGCCAAATTTTTCTAAGATTTTTTTCTGATAGCTATTGAATTTGTTGAATTTTGATTCCTAGCTATTCAATTTAGTTGTAGATCAAGCAACTGTGTTTTAGATTCATGCTAATTTCAGCTTTCATCTGGATAATGGAATAAGAAATTGGGAACCAGTTAGGTTGTATCTGAGCGACCATGACTTTCCTCTTTGACCTGTGTTTCTATATTATTCAGAGGTTTGGCTAATATGCAGATGCGATAATGCAACAATATTAGCAGTTCTCCATACCCTTTCAAAGTTCCTATAGTAATTATTTATTTCCACCATAAATTTTCCGTTCTTCCGTGTGCTATCTTTAAATGGCTTAAAGATAGATTGGATTGCTGCTTTAGTGTAATGTAGCTTCTTGTTATTGTTTTTTCTTTTTGATGGACTCCTTGTCCATACTTTTGTTAATTGATCTTTTCTAATAGAATCTTCTTTTCTTATAAAAATAATAATAAACAGAAATAAGGAAGCCAAGGTATTCTAGAAAAGTTATGGAACATAATCCTTTTGCATGTTTGGAGAATGACACAGAGACTGGGGGGAGGGGGTTGTTATAGTATTGACTCATCTTTTTCTTGTGCTGATTTGATGAGGAACTTTACTCTTTATTATCTCTAAATTGGCAGGATATCAAGGCATGTTGTCCCACTGATAGAAACCCTTTATATGCTGGTTTTTGGAAACAGAGATACAGATGAGTTTAGTTACCTTGAGATCGGAATACCGAAAAGGAAAATCTTCATTATCAATCCTAAGGTGCTTAGAAATCTTAACCAGCTATTATTACTCTTGACCAAATAGCATTAAATGATTTATCTTATGGCGCTTTTGAATTTGACAGGGGGAGGTTGTTGTGAACCGTCATGTCGATTCAAAATCTTTTACATCCCTTCATGCTCTTGTTAATAGCATGTTTCCACCCATTTCCACACACGAGGAGGTTTGACGCTCTTTTTATCTTCAATTCATAGCTATATTTTGCTCAAAGTAGCTTTGTCAAGTGCTTTGACTTTGTTCAAGTCCGTATTTAGGACTGCTGGAATCCTTGTTTCTGTTTTGCTCGATGCTAATTGGTTATTGATATTCTACATAGTTCTCAAACTGTAAATCATATAGTGAGAACAGGTTTCCAAAACTGTATGGGTTGATGAATCGATACGGAAGCTGTACCCAGGGTCCTATCTCTGGTTGTATATTAACATATGTATAAACCAACTCAAGCTCCACCACCAAGGGCATAGATCAACCAGTTGGTGATTTCTCTAATTTATCAAGAGGTCTCGAATTAGATCCTTGGGAATGCAACTGCTATTGGTAAGGAGAGAGCATTGCCACCTTTGTGGTTCCATCAGGCTCGTCTGGATAAGCTGCCACTCGTAGAATAATCAGATGGTTCAAACCCAAAAAACAAAATAAAGAATAAAGCTTCACATATCGTCAAATATTACAGAATTCATGAATACCAAAGGTCAAACTAACTGGTTAAAATACACAATAAATGAATCTCTAACTAGTTGGGGAGAGAAAGATAGAGTAACAATCAACAACTAATTAAACAAAGATTAGCCAAACATCTACTCACCTTGCTTTTGAACTCATTTGTGGAGCAATATAATTCTCAACTTCATTTGTTTAGAACCCTCCTCTATGTCTTCTCATAAAAATCTGCTCACCTTGCTTTTGAACTCATTTGTGGAGCTGTGAAACAGCAATTAGTCTTCTCATAGATGTGAGGGCTTTATAATATTTTACATTGTTCATTACTCCAAGCATTGTTTGTTCTTAATGGATAACTCATGGACAAGCCATTGCCACGCCTACTTACAAGAAGGTTCAGTGGTATCACTATTCCTAGTTTTCTTTCCACTAATTTGTTTTGTATTATTTTCCCTCTGCCACCAGGAAGATTACAACTCATGGAATTTCTGGAAACTCCCACCCTCTTCTATTGGTACTTGAAGGTTTCTGCAAATATATTAACTCCCTGAGAGTTGGGGACTTGCCGATAGAGGCTTTGCTTTCTATGACATTATTCAGGTAACCTCTAAGTCAATTCAGAACTAAAATATCTTTTTGAGTTCAAAGATGATGCCCCCTTGAATTTGGAACTCGGTTGACCATGGTATTAGGGTAACTTTTCTGGTGTCAAAATTCAGTAGCTCAGAAATTACTGGAGCTGCCTTGGCATAACATTTAAAGCGAGGGGGGAGATCAATTTTTAGCTGGAAATCCTGCTTGCTTGTATATAAACTTGCTAGTAAGTAGATCATACTTAAATGCAAGAAACTCCACATGAATTTTGCATTTAATTAAATCAGTGTTAGCATAAATTGTACAACACCTTCCGAAAAGAACACGAGTTAAGAGAAACAAAATAGTTTAGGACAAGATTGCCTTTCTACATGAACTTATAAGGAAGCAATAATCCTGAAGTTGAGTTCCTTCTCAGCAAAGGAGACAAGGTTTTTAACCTCGTTTTGATCGATGAATCCATTATGATTGGTATCTGCAGATTTGACCACACGCTTTGCCTTCCAGGTCGTGAGTTGACCTTATACAGCAAGAACAGCCTTCTGGAGTTCATATCTACTTACTTGTGTGTGTGTGTGTGCTAGTCTTTTCTTTCATTCATTATGAGCAAGATGCCATTCAGACCCCATAACTCCTCTCTTCCCGGAAAGTAACCCCAAAACTATCACTTGCCTACATGTTTCTCAAAACATGAATATTTTAAGTTGCCACAACTCTACAGTAGTTTAAATATTACCTTTAACCTCCAATGTTTGAAATTTTTCTGAGTTTCTGTGTGTTCTATCTTTATTGGTGTCAAGTTACCAACTCATCTAAAAGCTTGAGTTGGTAGATAGAGGACCCAACCTATATATATCAAGTTTAACACTCCCTCTCATGTGTGATCGTTCACTGTGGAGATTTAAACAAACATGCCTCACAAGGGATAACAAACCAAAGAAGGTACCATCGCTTCACATACAAACAGGGGGGAGGGAACTTGAATCCATGAGCTTGCCAAACAATAGTTCTTATACCATCTCAAGTTATCAACTCATTCAAACCTTAAGCAGTTAGAGAAAGACCCGACAGTGCATATCAAGCTTAACAAATTTTAGTAGATACTTATTTGTTACATTTACATATTTTTCCATATCTGTACAGGTTGTCCTGGGAACACTCTTGGCAGCTTTGGTCCCTGTTGTTGGTTTCAATGCTGTCATGACGTCAGAACATTTTGCATCATTCTTGGTGAGTTACAGGCAGATGAATGGTGATATTTTGGACATTGTTCTTCCCTCACTGGTTTTCTCTATGTTCTAGCCCCTTTCCTAAAAGACAGTCCCATTTGACTGACCACATAGATTAAGGAGAGTAAAATGACTACAAGATAATAATGTACATATATTTTGCATTCCAACTTTACCCTTAAATTTGATGTGATTTAGATGTTGCTTATGATTATTAGAGCCGAGGACATTTTTATTAAGCTAACATAAAAGATACTAAGCTTTTCAAAGTGGGCACAATATTTGAGAACATCCGAAAAGGAATAGCATACTCTTTTTCACCGCGGGGGGGGGGGGGGTATACTGTTAAGCCTTAGCCCATTTAGTATGGGAGTGTGGAAAGAAACAAAACATATTTTCATTTGGCTTGAAATATCTGCAAAATGTTACTAATTTGCTTCTCTTTCATACGATGGTACCACAAAGGTCTGCGATAGTACTAATGTTCATGGGAGCTTTTGAAGCCTTTTCTATCCATTGCATCATTTCATTTCATCATTTTGTTGTGCCCTAGGTCATTTGATATTGTGATTCTATCATAAACATCAGCCTTTTGTTCCTTTCAAGTTAGGTGACATCCCTATTCTATTCTATATTGTTTGCAGGTTTTCATCATCATCCATGTGGTAGCTCTTGCATATTACATTAAAGGAATTCTCTCTCCAAAAATGTTTAAAGTAGCTGTTACACTTGTTGTATCTGTTGGCCTGTAAGCTTCATTACCCTTGGTTGCTTCATAAGTTGTTTAATGTACTATATTATCTGCAAATTGTCGTAACAGAGGCAATATGCCAATGTCTTTTGTTTCTTATCATTAATGTCATAGAATGGTTTCCTTAGTTGGTCAGGGGATTTCAAAATTCCTTTTTAAATGTAGCTTCATAATGCCTAATTCCCCACCCACAATCTGAATTTTACTTTTTAATTCTGTAAAAGTAAAACACACGAGAACCTTCTCGATTGACTTCCCATATTTTTTATTCTGTCATTCAGGGTGGTTTGCTTTGCTGTGATAGCGATTCTTGTAGCAGTGGTAGCTTCCGGTCCAACTGGGGGATGGAGTGGACGAAGTCTAAGCCTGCTTGATCTGTAAGTTTCTCCTTTTGACTATCACTAAAAAGTTGGTTAATTTTGTCTACATCAGGTTTTAGGATGTAAATTCAGAGTCATGCTCGCGGTGTACCTAGGTTCTAATTATATGTATTACTTAAGCCTGCTTGATCGAAAGATCGGCTTTGCTTATTTTGGTATTCTATGCATGCTTGTGTAGAAATTCTCTATGAATTGGTTACAGCAATACCATTTTTATTTGGAGGCTGAGATGAACTGATCTCACCTGAGGAAATCGTTATATCAGAGAAATGTGATACTTCATACTTGCATGCCAATATTGTTATCTGCCTATATCTTCTTTCTTCTATCCGTAATCCACTGAGTGAAGCATTTATCTGTATTGTCTACAACCAGCACTTCATTATCTCAGTTTTGCATTTGCTCGTGGAATATGGTCCATGTGAGTTTAGAACTCTAGTTGCTGCAGCCGTGAAGTTTGAATATGGAGTGCATGAATCTGAGGTTATAGATTTTCAATAAGATGTCAGAAATAACCTCTTGAACATATATTCTTTGCCTATCAAAAAATAAAATAAAATAAATAACCTCTTGAACAGTGCAACCTTATCTCATACACATGATTGGCAACTTAAGAATATTAGGTTTTGTTCCATCTCTCTTTCTCTCTCTGATTTATTCGCTCCCGAAAAAACATTTTGTTTGTTGATTTGTATTGTTTCTCTTTAAGAAACTAATGCTTTTCTGCCTTAACAACAGCAACAAGTTGTATTTATTTCTGATCTTTTGGTATGCATCTGATACATCTTCTAACAACGTAGCAGTTTGACATAAAAAATTTCCTCTTACATCAAGACAGAACTTATGCGAGCAAGTACATACCAATTATTGCCAGTGTTAGTGAACATCAACCACCTACTTGGCCGTCGTACTTTATGGATATCAATGTACTTGCATTATTGGTTCCTGCTGGCATTATTGTAAGTTCTCGATATCCATGTGTTTCATCAGTGCTATCTTCATTATTTTCACTTCCAATCTGTTTCTTATTCCCCTTACCTAAGCCTCCTAACACTATGTTTACCCCTTGGAAATTGGTCAGGCATGCTTTTCACCTCTATCAGATGCAAGTACCTTTGTGGTCCTTTACATTGTAACCTCTGTGTATTTTTCTGGTGTCATGGTAAAGACCTCACGCAGCAAAATTTTCATTGTATTACCTTATTTTTTTTGTCCTATTCAACCTTGTGGTGATTTATTTTCTGACATGACATGTGCGTCTAATGCTTGTACTTGCTCCAGCAGCATGAATATTGTCTGGCATTGCTCTTTCTGGTGCTTTTAATGTGTATACTCCCTCCGTCCCGGAACTTACTTCACAAACACTGTTTGCACTGGTTTTAAGGAGAGAGTATTATATTGAAAGTGTTGTGAGTGTGAAAATAAAATAGGAAAGAGAATGAGTGGAGAAAATAGTAAATTATAATGGTGTTGTGAGTATTAAAATAATGTAGGAGAGAGAATGAGTGGAGGGAATAGTAAAGATTCCTTTCCATTTTAGGTAAGTTTTAAATGTGTGAAGTAAGTTTTGGGACGCCTAAAAGGAAAAGTGTGAAGATTGTTCCGGGACGGAGGGAGTACTTGATCAATTAATAATTAAATTGAACTTATCATAATTTTTATTATAATTTTTATTGGCCGCACAAGCCAAGAACAAGAGTTGTAAAATGATTTACGAATTTGAAATCCGTAAATCATTTTACAAAGAAAACCTCCTTTTTTTACATCCTTGTAAAATGTTTTACATTTGACTTTCTTTTACAAGTGGTTACCAAACACTCGAAAGTAGGTAAAACATTTTTCGAAAAACATTTTACTTGAAACAAACACCCGAAAACAAGGAAAATATTTTTCGAAAAATGTTTTACATGAAACAAACGGAGCCTAAGTTTCAGCTTCTTGAAACGTGTCATAGTTTAGGTTCTGGACTAAGATCTCTTTTGGACAATGACCACTAAGGCAGGGTATACTGGCTCTAGTAACATTACTCCTCCGCAAAGTGATAAGGTGAAGACTGAAAATGCTGATGACTTGTCAAAAGAGCGGCCTTCAAAGAAAAACAGGAAGAAAGAAAAGGAGGTGGTGGAAAAGCCTTCTATCAAGTTCAAGATTGAGAAGAAGCTTATGGTCTTACCTCTTGAGACATCTGTCATTGCTCTGTTTTTACTTGTTTTGCTTGGTGCCTTTTATGTGGTAATTTTCAATCAGGTATAATTGAATGTAATGTTTGAAGCTTTGTTGACTTTATTGACTTTATTTGTTTTGATTTAAAGATATTTTAAGTTAAATTTTCAATCAGGTACAATTGAGAAATATTTATAATATTAGTAATATTTTATTTTTAGAAAATAATTTTCTGCAACATAATTTTTCGTTGCAAATTAGGTTGCATACTATACTTGAAACTGAAAAATTTAGTTGCTAATTTAGTTCTACGTAACATATTTTTGAAACAGAACAATCAGTTACAAATAGAAACAGAAATAAATCAGTTGCAAATTTTAGAAATTGAAATAACATATTTGAAACAAAACAATCAGTTGCAATTAGAAACAAAAATAAATCAGTTGCAAATTTTAGAAACAGAAATAACATATTTGAAACAGAACAATCAGTTGCAATTAGAAACAGAAATAAATCAGTTGCAAATTTAGAAACAGAAATAACATATTTGAAACAGAAAAATCAGTTGCAAATTTAGAAACAGAAATAACATATTTGAAACAGAAATAACAGTTGTTTTTTGCAACGGATGTAAAAATTGTCCTAGGAAACACATTGCAACAGAATTTTCAACTACTTTTTCCGTTGCAAACATTTTGCAACCACAAACAGCGGTCACATAAATTGCGACGAGGCTTCCTGCGTCTGCCTTTGCAACGAAAATTTTCGGTTGCAAACATCAATTTGCAACCGATTTTCCTGAATTGCAACCGAAAAATCCGTTTCAGTTGCCCTGTTTTCTTGTAGTAATGTTCAAGAGACGAGTGAAAGTGATTTTTTTTTTAATGGGTTGGAGTGATCCGAGGAAAGTGATTTTTGTAACACTTGGGATTAGGGGTGGACATGGTTCGATTTGGTTCGGTTTGGAAGGAATTTGGAGACCAAACCGCTAGTACTCGGTTTGGAAAAATCCCAAACCAAACCGAATCATAGAAAATTTCAAACCAAACCACCTCGGTTTGGTTCGGTTCGGTCTCAAACCACGGTTTCATAAACGGTTCAAACCGTGGTCCGAACTGCGGTCTAGACCGCTATCCGAACTACAAACCTGTCTAACTAAAAGCGTTGCTCTTTACATATTTTTTTATCAAACTAGCAATCATATATATTAAACATAAAACACAAATACTATTATCCAAATAGGAATGAGTTTTAGTAAACTGAAAGTTCATTGTTATAACAAGTACAACAAAAGAAACCATCTCAAAACAAATTACAAGACATTGTCTAAAATAAAGATACAAAATTACAAATTCAAGATTCAACCATTAAATAAAAGTCAAATGTCTTAGTAGCAAGATAAAAGTATCAAACCAAATAGATTATACCAAGAATTTCATGGTTCGGTTCCGTGGTTCGGTTTCACGGTTTGGTTTCACGGTTCTAAACCGCGGTTCGGTCTGAATCGGTTTGGTTCGGTTCGGTTTGGTTCGATTTTGAGGTTCCAGACTGCGAGCTGAACCGAACCATACGATTTAATAAATTTTCAAACCAAGCTAAACCATTTATAGAAAAAAGCCAAACCAAACTGCGTGATTTGGTTCGGTTCGATCTCAAACCGCGATTTGAACCGAACCATGTCCACCCCTACTTGGGATGTCACTTGCGTTTATTTCGATTTTTGGTGTTCTTCAAAGAACCATTTAGTTAGTTGTTGTATTGGTTGGTGAATATAGATTATGAAATGTTGTTGGTGGTGATTTGTATGAAGTTAGTTGGTGGGTGGGTGGAGGGTGGCAACAACAATATTGGGTTGAAAGTTGTGGCAAGGTTGTTAGTGTAGGTGATGTTAACGGGGGTTATTAATATGATTAACTATTATTCATCGAGGGAAATATTAGATTTTTTTGTCGACTTCGTTAGTTTTTGTTAAATATGGTGAAATAACATAATTAACTAACCCCTTAAAATGTCATAAAATGTCATCTGGCTTGCACATGAGTGCCATTTCGTTAGATTTTTAACTTTCCATCCATTTTTCATCACATTGCTCATGTTCGCTAAATAGAGGAATCAGGATGCAACAAATTCAAATTTGATAATCAATTGCAAAATCAAGTAAAACTTAGGCTCCGTTTGTTTGAGGGAAAATATTTGTCAGAAAACGTTTTTCGCATTTTTCGATGTTTGGTAAGCACCAAATTTTTATACACCCCCACGTTACCCACCCCTACCCCATCCCCTCATAAAAAAATTAAAATGACTTACAGATTTTTTTTAAAGAAAATATTTTTTGAAAAATGTTAACACCCTCACACATACACACCTAACTTTTTATACACCCCACGTTACCCACCCCTATCCCAACCCCTCATAAAAAATTATTTATATTAAAATTAAAATTTTCAATTCTCCCTCCATCACCACCACCACCCCCTACCCTACCCCACTCACCACCACCCCAACTACACTCACCACCACCAACCCCCAACCCCCGCACAACCCACCCCGGTCGAGTAAAAAAAAAAATTTAATCATTTTAAATTTATTTTTAATAACTCCCCACCGCACTCCATTCACCACCACGACCCCCACCCCCTGCCTCCCCCCCTCCCCATCAGGTAAAAAAAATTAATCATTTTAAATTTATTTTTAACAACTCCCTACCCCTCTCCACTCACCCCCGCACCCCGTCGGGTCAAAAAAATTAACCATTTTAAATCTATTTTTAACAACTCCCCGCTCAAACCACCACCACCACGTCAAGGTCAAAAAATATTTTTTATTCATTTTAAAATTGAATTTTAATAAACCCCCCCGCTCCTAATCAATTTTTTTATTCATATTAAAATTATTTTTGAACAACCCTCGCCACCCCCACCACCCCACCAACCCACCCACCAACCACCAACCCCCTCCCACGATTAAACTTTTTTTACTTATAATTAAATTAATTTACTTTTTAACAACTCCCCCACCCAACCCACTCCCCTACTCTCGGCCACCCACCTTACCTCCTCCACAGTCTCGGCTACCCACCCTACCCTATCACCACCCTAGCCTACCATTATCTTACCCTATATATTTCCCCCACCACCCTATCATACCCCTATCCTACCCTGTCCCACACCCACCCACCTCACTCCTACTAATCCCCACCTCCTACCCTACCACCCCACCTCTATCACCCTATCCCATCCTATCTATTTCAACTTATCTCAAATTTTGTTTTTATCGAAAAATATTTTCATTGAACACATGAATTTTTTTACGGAAAACATTTTTCTTAACAAACAATCGAAAACATATTTATCTCATTTTTCAGAAAATATTTTTATTTTCCGAAAAACATTTTACATGAAATCATTTTCCTTAAGTAATTTTAAGAAAAACAAACGGAGCCTTAGGTAATTAAATTGCAATTGGCCCATTTTTAATTTGCTTTGGGTCCGTAATAATTAGTTTGTTTTTGGTACTTTTTGACTTGTTTGTTTGTTTTTTTTTTTTCTTTTTATTTTTCTTTTTTTTTTCCTAAAAAGAAGGGGATCAACACATTTCACCGCTCCCCCCATGATGCACTTCACAGAGGCGCCTAGCTATGCTAGGGAGGGCAATATCATTCCCTCTAACCACTGGTGGGGGAATCGAACCCATGACCTCCATGTTGAAAGCCATGAACTCTAACCATCAGGCTAAGACCCCACGTGCTTTTGGTATATGAACTATGAAGTGTTTTTGGTATATGAATGGAGTTTGAAGTTTCTAATCAATTTTGGGCAAATTGCAAATTGGTGTTCTAAGTTTTACACAAATTCGCTGTAACGATCCTAACTCTAGGCCCTAATTTTAATACCATATTATATGCTTTTAATATTATTGTTAATATTATGTGTTCAATTTTATATCTTTGAATTAGTATATTAGGATGAGATGATTAAGAAATAAAATAAAGTTCATGGGGAAAGTATAATAATTGACTATAAATAGATGAGTATAGTTAGGATTTTATTTTATAGAGAAAGGAAGTAAAGAATTTAAATTCATTTTTTGATTAAAGGGGGCTTTATTTTAGAAGTAGGGAAGCCTTAAAATTCATCTAGGCATGGGGGGCCATACCCATAAAATCCTCCCCTTCAACCTTAGTCAATGACCCATGCTTTCCCCCTTACTCTTTCATCCTTCTCATACTTTCTCCTTCATTCTTCTTACTTCTTCCTTAGCAAATGCCCCATGGAAAACCTCCATTGAAAGCCTCACCTTCCAAGGCACATAGCAAGCCAATTTCTCATCCATTTTCAAATTCAAGAGTACTTTTGAGGTTGGGACAACTAGAGGAATCAATCAAGCTAAGAAGATCATCTTTGTTGGAAATGGGTAACGGAAAGTTAAGTTTGACTTAACGTTGACCTAGATTTCTAACGGAAGTTCGTTATGTGTTAACGGAACTAGTTACAAAATGTATTCTACATTTGTTGTAGATTATTAAACTCATTTAATGTCTCAAAACCATTTAGGGTGAATGAGAATTAATGACAAGTATTTTTGTAACTTAACGGAAGTTAAATAAAGGGTTAAAATTGATTTGAATTAGCCAAAACGTGCTTGGGTGATTGATCAATCGCAAGCTGTTCGAAGAGGCAATTTTCTGGGCTTCAGCGCGGTCGCGCTCCAGCCTAGAGCGGCCGCGCTGAGTTAAGTAAAACATGGGGTTGATCTCGGCATGCCAGCGCGGTCGCGCTCAAGGCAAGAGCGGCCGCGCTCTTACGCAGAATCTGAACAGTTTTGGCACCTCTTGGAGTGAACAGCCATGAACCCTTTAACTTTCTTTAAATAGTTTCCCTCCGAATTTCAATTTACACATACAGTCATTTGAGCCTTCCAACCCTCTAGAGAGATAGATTAACATAGCCAAATCATATCATCTTGTTGCATCAAATCTTTTCAAGTCCAAAGTTCAAAACATTGAGTTGTTCGTTAGATTAGTTATATTGGAGTGCTCCTTATAACTAATAGTTAAGTCGTTTTATCTTACGAGAGTTTTGTTATTCAACCGTAAGCACCTGTGCGGGACAAATAACTCTTACGGAGATTGTATTAAATACAAGACTCGACTTTAATTCTTTTGTTTTTCAATCTCCGTTACTTTTGCTGTCAGTTTTTTCGTTAAGTCTTAAAGAAGCTTAGCAATTGTCCAACAATCGTAAGAGTTAATTACGCTTCTTCAAGATCTTCAAGATGGCAAACGAAAAAGACTCCACAGAATCAAGTCAAGGGAATTTGACGCCTCCTTCTCAAGGTGACGCTACGTTCAACAATGTTACACCGTCTCACCCGGTTCATGGTAAGAAACCTCCTTCACGTACAACCTCAAGGGTTGCACCTCTTAATGCTCTCCCTCCGTCTCATGTGTTCGTACATGCGGAAAGACCGGGTATTCTTACCGGGATGAACTTTAAAAGGTGGCAACAGAAAATGTTGGTCTATTTGACAACATTAAAATTGGTGCATTTTCTTTGGGAATATCCACCATTGATATCCGACGAGGATGAATCCAAAGCAAAGAATGAATTGGATACTTGGAATCACAGCGATTTCTTGTGTCGCAATTATATTCTTAATGGCTTGGATTACGCACAATACAAGGTGTGTTGTGGAATAAAGACCGCGAGAGAACTTTGGGACTTTCTCGAGATGCACAATACTATGTGTATTGTGACTAAAAGATCGAAAGTGAACTTGGTGGAAAGAAGTACCGGAAACAAGAGAAAGAAAACCGGGAAAGTGAAGAGGACCGCCAAGAAGGTCAAAGGTAGTTGTTTTAATTGTGGCAAACCCGGGCATATGGCTAGGGAATGTCGACATCCTAGAATCAACAACCAAGATGGAAACCCTCTTCAAGCCAATGTGAATGAAGATAGAAATGTTCCATTGGACTTTGATCAACTTAGCCTAGGGGCATAAGATTGAATAGACCAAATGTGGTTATTGTGTTAGTAAAGGGTACCTTGTTGAAGGACTCCTTAACTTAAATTGTAATTGTTTATCCGCCTAAGTGCGAAGAATAAAATTTCAAATGTTATTTACTTGGTTTGAAGTGTTCCAATTGTTATGGCGTGTTCAATTAGGTTAAGTAAATTGAAATTCACTAAGTCGACGAGTTAATTTAAAATTACTACCTAAGATGAAGTTTGATTCGCAAATCAATTGTGATTTCTTTTGTAGAAATCAGTTCAAACCGAGAGATAGTAAATAGATAGTTCTTTACTTCTATTTATGATTGCATTTGATAATGCAAAAGTTCGTCTTTTGGAATAGTAAAACCTTAAAGTTTTAAGTAAACAATCAGGTTTGTGATTCATCTTAATTAGCAATTAAGAGTTTCGAAGTGATAGAGGTGGTTAGTATGTAATACCGTTTGAAAAATAATTGTTGGGACGCTGACACTTATTTATCAAACGAATGCTTCTTACACACTCAAATCAATTGAAAAAGGAAGATAGAACTTTTAAGGAGATGGTAAACTCCTTATTGATAAGTTCCGTCTTATGTGGGTATACCTAGCAAAGGTAGAAATATCTAAACCTAAAGAGGTTAAGATAGGACCCAAAACCATGGATTACGTTTCCATTGGATATGCAAACTAACAGTATTGCATATAGATTTGTGACGAACAAATTTGAAATGAAAAATGCAATATTCTTCAACCGATTTTCCTTCCAGGGAAAAATGGTTGAAGAAACCTCACTTAAACATAGATATAACTATGTCGTCGGTTCATCTCAAGGAGATGAAAGACATTGTAGATAACTTGGTTATTACAATTAAATGACTCCACATAAAAGAAAATATTAAATATGAATTAGGACATTCATAAAATATTGATATGTGGAGGTACACCTCAAGTGTGGGGGTACAAGCTAAATACATAAGTTCTATTGATATGAACTTCTAGTATTAACAGAACCGTTAAAGCTGTTACGATTAAAAGAATGGATCATCATATATGTGGAAGTTATTTGATGATAAAAACTCCTAACGAATTTGAAGTATTCGTAAGTCGTTTTATAAATACCTAAAGCGTGGGGGTATTCGGCTAAAGTAGAAATACTTAAGCAAGACATGTTATATTCTCTGAGAATATACTTCCTTGAAATGATAGGAAATGCATAAATTTTAATAAGAAAATTTATAGAAATGGTGGTGGTCTTCTTAATAAGAAGAAAAACCAAGATACAGTTGAAGGATAAATGCATCCTATTCTATTTTGGAAGATGATTGATCTTCCTATGCGAACCATTGGGTTGCAAAAAAAAAAATAGATATGCCAAGGATGAAACCTTTTAATATTAGACTACAAACGGTCCATCTCAAAGTTTAGGATGAAGGACTTAGACGTAGTAAAAGGGCAAGAGTGGAAAAGTCTTTTGGTCACTGATTTTCTATCATTTATGTTGGAAAACGAATCAGCAACTGTTAAGGAAGCGTTATCTGGTCCGGATAATTCATTCTGGAAAGAGGCTATTAATAGTAAGATAACAATTCATAATGCTTAATAATACTTGGGAATTGGTAGATCTCCCTCTAAATTGCAAACCATTAGGTTGCAATTGGATTCTTAAAAAGAAAGTATAAAGCCTATGAATCTGTTGATAAGTAGAAAGCCAGGATAGTTGTCAAAAGGACATTATGATTCATGCAAGATTATCCAAAATGACACAACGGGCGTTCTATGTCGCACAACCGTGTTGGATCTACTTGTGTATTCATATGGACTAAACAAGCAACTAAACAGTGGCATAAGAAGTTCGATAGAACTATGTTATCAAATGGATTCAAGATTAATGAATGTGACAAATGTGTCTACATACATTAAAGGAACATACGAATCATTTGTTAATAGTACGTCCTTACGTGGATAACAATGGTAGTCATGAATTGATCATGAATACCAAAGACATGTTAAAGAAGAACTTTGACATGAAAGATATGGGATTAGCCGATATTATATTAGAGATAAAGATCTCTAGAACATCGAAGGATTAGTTCCTTCATAGTCCCATTATCTTGAAAAAGTACTTCGAAAGTTCAAATAAATTCTTGAGAGGTAATCTACGTAAAGTAGATCTACGAAAGGTAGACTCTAAGGAGGTCAAACCACTTAGAGATACTAATTTTTGGGAAGTCGAAACGGTACGTAGATAATAACCACTTGAAGAAACGACCGATAGAAGAATTTGTTCACTCGAAGGGGTGATCATTCTAGATAGACTAAAAG
This sequence comes from Adenophora triphylla var. japonica, assembly GCA_022495995.1. Classification (NCBI taxonomy): domain Eukaryota; kingdom Viridiplantae; phylum Streptophyta; class Magnoliopsida; order Asterales; family Campanulaceae; genus Adenophora; species Adenophora triphylla. Next base: position 443,421 of record JAFEMH010000980.1, read on the forward strand.
TCTAATTGTAATTTCTATCAATCACCGGAATAGTATAATCATAGTACTTGGTGTACTTAAAAATATACTTATGATTAACGATTACAATTCCTGTAAGTTGAATGGTCTTGAAAGATATTCCTTTGTGGAATAAGTTTGTGTCTACATGACCTAAGGCATTGTGACGACAATGAGAAATAGGAAAAGGTGTAGAACATCATGGTAAGTCTAGACATAATGGTCTTAGACACACTACCATAATACAATTGATCTCAAAATGCGACTGTCACAACTAGCCATGTGAAGTCAAATTCGGATCCGTCTACCTAAGGGTAGTAATAAAGATCAAGCTGTATAAAGCTGTTAAGGGAATGGGTTTAAAACCCACAACAAAAGAACTTATAGCGGACACTCAACCTTGAGAAATGGAGATCCCAGGCCCTTGGTTCAATGAGACAACCAAGTTATAAGCTCTAGTAGAGTTACTTGGAAACAACAACTCGGTTTATTAACCTGGAGATGTTGAATACTCATTCCCAGAACATCCGAGTACAAGCACATGCGTACGGCGGTGGTAAGGATAAGTTGAGAAAACTTTTAATGATTTCTATACCTACGGGTGGAGTAGTGCATGATACTCCTTATAGTGAGAATCACCTATATAAGCGAGAGGTAATTAGGCCGCCTTTAAATGAACGCTTATGAATGAGATACGGTCCAGGGCCAAAATGGACAAAACGTGAGAACAACAATTGTTAGAAATGTTATTATGTGAGTATTATTGTCTTGGTATACACCCGACAATCACTGGTTCAAAGCGACTCGCTACCAAATGGCTAGTATATCCGATAATATTTCACTAGGGAAGATTCAAGGCCACAAGCTATCTATCCCAATGTAATAATAGTTAGCCGGAACTTTGGACGAAATTGCATTCATGCATTAATTGTCATTCATGTGGGGGATTGTTGGAAATGGGTAACGGAAAGTTAAGTTTGACTTAACGTTGACCTAGATTTCTAACGGAAGTTCGTTATGTGTTAATGGAACTAGTTACAAAATGTATTCTACATTTGTTGTAGATTATTAAACTCATTTAATGTCTCAAAACCATTTAGGGTGAATGAGAATTAATGACAAGTATTTTTGTAACTTAACGGAAGTTAAATAAAGGGTTAAAATTGATTTGAATTAGCCAAAACGTGCTTGGACTGATTGATCAATCGCAACTGTTCGAAGAGGCAATTTTCTGGGCTTCAGCGCGGTCGCGCTCCAGCCTAGAGCGGCCGCGCTGAGTTAAGTAAAACATGGGGTTGATCTCGGCATGCCAGCGCGGTCGCGCTCAAGGCAAGAGCGGCCGCGCTCTTACGCAGAATCTGAACAGTTTTGGCACCTCTTGGAGTGAACAGCCGTGAACCCTTTAACTTTCTTTAAATAGTTTCCCTCCGAATTTCAATTTACACATACAGTCATTTGAGCCTTCCAACCCTCTAGAGAGATAGATTAACATAGCCAAATCATATCATCTTGTTGCATCAAATCTTTTCAAGTCCAAAGTTCAAAACATTGAGTTGTTCGTTAGATTAGTTATATTAGAGTGCTCCTTATAACTAATAGTTAAGTCGTTTTATCTTACTAGAGTTTTGTTATTCAACCGTAAGCACCTGTGCGGGACAAATAACTCTTACGGAGATTGTATTAAATACAAGACTCGACTTTAATTCTTTTGTTTTTCAATCTCCGTTACTTTTGCTGTCAGTTTTTTCGTTAAGTCTTAAAGAAGCTTAGCAATTGTCCAACAATCTTTTCATCCAAAAATCCTAAGGTGAGTTGTTATGATTTCCCTTCTTCTACTTGTTCATAAACTCCTTAATGTTATTCTTGTTCTTATGATGTTTGTTTCATACTTTGAAAACCTTATAGGAGTTGGATGATTGGTAAATGAAATAGGATGAAGTTAATATTCATGGAAGATGATTTAGAGGGTATGAAATGGGTGGAAGATTTAGTGATGAATAATCTAGGTTTACATTATTATGGGTTTACATGATTTATGATGATCCTTGTAAAGCTAGGAAATTCTCTTAGTGTTCTTGAAATTAGGGTAGATAAAAAGAAAAGGAATTGAAGCTAAGTAGAAAGAGTTAGAAAAATGGACTTGCTGGAATTTGCCTTGGGCGGTCGCCCATGGGGGCTTATGCGGCCGCCCATGAGGCCAGTAACTTCCCTTCCTTGAAAACCCTCTTGGGCGGTCGCCCAAGAGGTGTGAGCGATCGCCCATCGTGGCAGCAACTTACCTTTCCTTTGAAAACCCACTTGGGCGGTCGCCCAAGTGGCATGGGCGGTCGCCCAAGACCCCAGAACTCAACTTTAAATCTGAACCAGAATTCGTTTAGTAGGCTTGTTTGACCACTTATAAATTGTGACTCCCACTTGGTAAATTGAGCTTGAACCTTCATAGAGGCCTTGTATCGTGTATATTGACTTTGTAGGGTGGGTTAATGATACCTTGTTACCTTACTTGATTATATATTCATTAACTGTTGCAATATGATAATGATTGGACATGAGTATATTTTACCATGTGGCTGTATTGTTTATTCCCTTTGTGGATTATGTTTCAAGTAACTATTATGTGCTTGATAATTTGTTAATCAGCTGATGTTGGGGGTATAATATAATACGATCAATTATGGAAGTGTGACCTAATGTGATCGGATTATGTTATATCTGTGACCGTCCCCTCCTGTGGCCACAGGTCGGGGTTATAGCATCTGTAGTGAGCCAAAAGCCTTACAGAGTTGCTACTATCTTATTTGGTTCCCTGAAAAATGGGTCTTATAAGATGTGAGTAGTGCTTAAGCAGCTCACCTAAGATTGGAGTATTATACCCAATGATGTACGACTATTGTTCAGACGGGAAAAGGTAAACCAAGGTAATGAAAGGTGTTTACAGCTTTTCCAATGTGTTATATGCGACTTGCTATGTGTTGCATCTTATTTGACATATTGCTGCATTCATAATAGCTTGCTGAGATATATTCTCACCCCTCTCCCTTTAATGTTTTAGATCCCGAGATAGGCGGACCGGCCAAGTAAGGACGAAAAGGAGTTTGGAAGTAATCTTTTGGGTATTGTCGGGATACGTATAGGTTGGCGTAGAAAGAGTATTTTGGTGATTTCTTTATGGAACTTGTAATTATAAACTTTAATTTCTACGTTGGAACCACAATCTTTTGTAACTAAAACAGTTTAGTATTTTCAAAGTTAGTCCACTCTTCCTCCGGTGTGGAGAGTAGTGGAGTTGTTTTGAAATGGTTATGTTAATCTAGTTATGTTCGAAAGTTATATCAAAGTTTTAAAAGTTTAGTAAATTTGGGTTAGTTTGAGGACGCTCCAACTCGGGACACGTGTAGGTTCCGGGTCGGGGTCCTCACAGTTGGTATCAAAGCTCGGTTAGAGTTCTCGGGTAGAGTCTAGCTGAGTGAGAGTGTGTGATAACTGACGTCGAGTGTTTAATGCATGAGTTTGTTCTAATGGCGGGAAATGATGGCGATCAGGATCGGGCTTTGGGTGATGCCGGTAATCCGAATGCCGCAATGATGGATATGTTCCGAGTGTTTCTACAGAATATGACAAATCAGAATCAAGGTAGGGGACAACAACAAGAAGGTAGGCAAGGGCACCATGGTCTAGAGAAATTTGTGAAGATGTCTCCTCCTAGCTTTAACGGAGATCCAGATTCGGTGAAGGCTGAGAGGTGGCTTGAAGCTATGAATAAGATTTTCGCGGCTATGGAGAGCTCGGATGCAGAAAAGGTGAGATGCGCCGTTTTCAAGTTGGAAGGACCCGGCCGAGCACTTTGGTGGCGAGTAGTGAAGGATGGTTGGGATCGGGATTTGACACCGCAGACTTGGGATAATTTCACACGTAAGTTCCGGGATCACTTCGTTCCGATGGTGACTAGAGATAAGAAGGAGGTTGAGTTTCTGAAATTGGAGCAAGGGACAATGTCTATAGCACAGTATTCAGCCAAGTTTATGGAGTTAGCCCGATATTGTCCCCATTTAGTACCGGATGAAGAGAGGCGTATCTACAGGTTCGTGAAAGGCTTAACGGTGGAGTTCCGGAAGCAATTATTGACTCATGACTTCGCCAACTTCCAAGCAGCTGTGAATATGGTGTACCAGATTGAGAATGATATAGAGGAGCATCGTGGAAAATCTGAAGGCGGGAACAGAAATAGATTCCAAGGTCAAGGTTCGGGACAGAACAGAGGGCAGCCAAGGACATTCACTCCGGGAGCAAATCGAGGAGGAAACGTAGCGGCTCCGGCAAATCGTTCGACTCCAGGTCAGTTTGGGGCATTGTGTGGATATTGCAAGAAGCAAGGGCATTCGGAGGACAAGTGTTGGAGCAAGCAAGGCCGATGTTTAGAGTGTGGGGCGACAGGCCATTTCCGGAGGAATTGTCCCAAGTGGCAAAATAAGCAAGCGTCGGGTAGTGGTCAAGGGGGACAAGGTAGTGGCGTGAAGAGAGATGTCGACGGGAAACCCAAAGATAGAGTGCAAGGTCGAGTATTTGCTTTGGGTCGAGGAGAGGTCGATCCCAATGCCGTCATTAGAGGTATAGTCCCTGTCTCAGGAGTTAAGGCCCGCATTCTTATAGATCCCGGGTCTTTCCATTCATTTGTGGCATCTCATTTTGCATTTTCATTGCATAAACTGCCTGAATCTATGCCTTATGTGTTGGAGGTCTCTACTCCTATGGGAGAGTGCCTTGCATCTTCTTTGATATATCATAGTTGTGATGTGACTATATGTGGGCATGTATTGCCGGTGGATTTGGTCGAGTTACCAATCCGTGATTTTGATGTGATCCTTGGGATGGATTGGTTGACCCAGTGTCATGCTTTGGTAGACTGTCGTAGAAAGCGAGTCTCATTTGCTATGCCTGATGTGCCTACTTTTATATTTGATGCGGATAAATCTATGTTCGGTTTACATGTTATTTCTGCTTTAAAAGCTAGAAAGATGCTATCTAAGGGGTGTGCGGGTTACTTGGCTTATGTGGTAGATTCCAATAAAAAGTCCCCCGAGTTAGCTCATGTCTCGGTTGTGAATGAGTTTGGTGACGTGTTTTCTAGTTAGTACTCTATGCCTCCGGATCGTGAGGTAGAGTTTTGTATTGACTTAGTGCCCGGTACCACCCCTATCTCTAAAGCACCCTATAGAATGGCTCCGGCTGAGTTAAAAGAGTTGAAGGTCCAATTGCAAGAATTGCTAGACCGGGGTTTTATACGCCCAAGTGTGTCTCCGTGGGGAGCACCAGTTCTATTTGTTAGGAAGAAGGATGGTACCTTACGATTATGTATAGATTATCGTTTGTTGAACCAAGCCACTATAAAGAATAAGTATCCTCTTCCGCATATAGATGATTTATTTGACCAACTCCAAGGTTCCGTTATCTACTCAAAACTTGATTTGAGAAGCGGATACCATCAGTTGAAGATTAGGCCGGATGATATTGCCAAAACAGCTTTCCGAACTAGATATGGTCACTATGAGTATGTTGTGATGCCTTTTGGGTTGACTAATGCTCCAGCCGTGTTTATGGATATGATGAACCGTGTTTTCAAGCCTTATCTTGATAGCTTTGTGGTGGTATTCATAGATGACATCCTCGTGTATTCTAAGTCTCGGGAGGAGCATGAAAATCATTTGAGGATTGTCTTGTCAGTTCTTCGTGAGAAGCAGTTGTACGCCAAGTTTAGCAAGTGTGAGTTTTGGCTTGAGCAGGTTTCTTTCTTGGGGCATGTTGTGTCGAGTTCGGGGATTTCTGTGGATCCTTCGAAAATTGAAGCCGTGGTTAATTGGAAGCAACCTTCGACTGTGATTGAGGTTCGTAGTTTTCTTGGTTTGGCGGGGTATTACCGAAGGTTTATTGAGAGGTTTTCTCGAATTGCTACTCCGTTGACAAGGTTGACTCGGAAAGATGTATCATTTGTATGGGATTCTAAGTGTGAAGCAAGTTTTAATGAATTGAAGAAGAGGTTGACGACGGCTCCTGTTCTTACCCTTCCGAATGGTTGTGAGAATTTTGTGATCTATAGTGATGCCTCGAAGGCGGGTTTTGGATGTGTCCTAATGCAAAATGGGAAAGTTATTGCGTATGCCTCTAGGAAGTTATCACCGGCGGAACAGAATTACCCTACTCATGATATGGAATTGGCGGCGATTGTGTTTGCATTGCATAAGTGGAAGCATTACCTTTATGGGGCGAAATTTGAGATATTCACCGACCATAAAAGTTTGAAGTACTTATTTACCCAAAAGGAGTTGAACAACCGGCAAAGAAGATGGTTAGAGTTTTTGAAGGATTTTGATTGTGTGATTTCTTATCATCCGGGGAAGGCCAATGTGGTGGCGGATGCGATTAGCCGGAAGGCTTATGTGACAGCTTTGAGTTCCCGAGAATTGAAGAGTGAGGTAATCATTGCGAATGTTCGAGCCGTTCCTACATTGTATGGAGATTTTGAAGAAGCTCAAACAAGTGATCCGGAGTTGAAGAAAATTTTAGATCAAGTGCAAGATGGGAAAGCCGGGGAATTTGCGTTGAATAGAGATGGGATTTTAACCTTTCAAGGGAGAATTTGCGTTCCTTCATCACCGGAAATCATGAGGCGTGTTTTAGAGGATGGTCATAAGTCTAAATTTGCGATTCATCCGGGTAGTACCAAAATGTATCAAGACTTGAAGCGTGGGTATTGGTGGAATGGTATGAAGAGGGAAATTGCGGATTATGTTTCTAAGTGTTTGACTTGTCAACGTATTAAGGCCGAACATCGTAGACCGGCGGGACTACTTCAACCATTAGATATTCCGGAATGGAAATGGGAAGGGATCTCGATGGATTTTGTTTCGGGTTTGCCTCTTACCGCTAAGAAGATGGATGCTATTTGGGTTATTGTGGATAGATTGACAAAGTCGGCCCATTTTCTTCCGGTGTCAACCAAGTTTTCGTTAGAGAAGTTAGCTCAGTTATATATGAAGGAGATTGTGAGACTTTACGGGGTTCCGGTTAGTATTGTTTCTGACAGAGATCCAAGATTTACTTCTAGATTTTGGAGAGCATTGCATGAAGCCTTGGGTTCTAAATTGTGTTTTAGTACGGCGTTTCATCCTCAAACCGACGGTCAGTCCGAGAGAACTATTCAGATACTTGAGGATATGTTACGGGCTTGTGTGATGGATTTCCAATTGTCTTGGGAAGATCATTTACCGTTAGTGGAGTTTGCCTACAACAACAGTTATCAGTCTAGTATTGAGATGGCTCCGTATGAAGCGTTGTATGGTAGGAAGTGTCGATCTCCGATATGTTGGGACGAGGTTGGTGAAGCGAGACTTTGGGGCCCGAATTTGGTTAGAGATTCAACGGAGAAGATCAAAGTGATTCGGGATAGATTGAAGACGGCTCAGAGTAGACAGAAAAGCTACGCCGACAATAGAAGACGGGATTTATCTTTTCAGGTTGGTGACTTTGTGTTCTTGAAGGTCTCTCCGAGGACGGGAATCAAAAGGTTTGGTAATAAGGGTAAATTGGCTCCGAGGTTCGTTGGTCTGTTTGAGATTCTAGAGAAGATTGGGGATTTGACTTACCGGTTGGCATTACCTCCGTCTTTTTCTTTACTCCATGATGTTTTCCATGTTTCTATGTTGAGGAAGTATTGTCATGATTCTTCCCACATCTTGAGTTCTCCCCCCGATGATGTTCAAGTGGACATGTCTTATGTTGAAGAACCGTTAAGAGTCTTAGAATTCCAAGTTAAGGAGTTGAGAACTAAGAGTATCCCTATAGTGAAGGTCCTATGGAAGAATCATACCGTCGAGGAAGCAACGTGGGAGCTAGAGTCGGAGATGAGAGCGAAATACCCCTGGTTGTTTGAAAATCCAAGTAAGTCTTTTTAAAATTCGGGACGAATTTTCTTTAAGGGGGAGTGAGTGTAACGACCCTAACCCTAGGCCCTAATTTTAATACCATATTATATGCTTTTAATATTATTGTTAATATTATGTGTTCAATTTTATATCTTTGAATTAGTATATTAGGATGAGATGATTAGGAAATAAAATAAAGTCCATGGGGGAAGTATAATAATTGACTATAAATAGATGAGTATAGTTAGGATTTTATTTTATAGAGAAAGGAAGTAAAGAATTTAAATTCATTTTTTGATTAAAGGGGGCTTTATTTTAGAAGTAGGGAAGCCTTAAAATTCATCTAGGCATGGGGGGCCATACCCATACCCATAAAATCCTCCCCTTCAACCTTAGTCAATGACCCATGCTTTCCCCCTTACTCTTTCATCCTTCTCATACTTTCTCCTTCATTCTTCTTACTTCTTCCTTAGCAAAAGCCCCATGGAAAACCTCCATTGAAAGCCTCACCTTCCAAGGCACATAGCAAGTCCATTTCTCATCCATTTTCAAATCCAAGAGTACTTTTGAGGTTGGGACAACTAGAGGAATCAATCAAGCTAAGAAGATCATCTTTTCATCCAAAAATCCTAAGGTGAGTTGTTATGATTTCCCTTCTTCTATTTGTTCATAAACTCCTTAATGTTATTCTTGTTCTTATGATGTTTGTTTCATAATTTGGAAACCTTATAGGAGTTGGATGATTGGTAAATGAAATAGGATGAAGTTAATATTCATGGAAGATGATTTAGAGGGTATGAAATGGGTGGAAGATTTAGTGATGAATAATTGTGAATATCCCGTCCCGATGCAACGCGCATTCGGAGGTTTAAAATAAATAATCATATAATGTCGGACCGAAATGGGATATTCATTTAGTGACACTCGCTTTTAAACCATATTAAAATATTAGTTTAATTTTGAGAGTCGCCACGCCACTTTGATATAGCCCAAAGCTTTGAAAAAAGGCTAAACAGTTAATTGGGTTCGGGGGTCAAGTTACAACAGAAGAAGAAACGTTATCACTCCTATTGCCCGACGAATCGGTCTTTCTAGCATGTGGGGTGTTGGTTGTGTGCGGTGTTTACAGGAATAGATAGAAGAAACGGGATCATGCATAAGGAGGAGGGGAGAGAAAGAATTAATTGATGATCACACCCTAGAACCTTTGAGTTAGGCCCTCGAAAGGTGCACTAATCAACGTTCATCCTTGGGGGATTGTTGATTATGGGATAATTATAACTAAGGTGGAAGGTAAGAAATAGTTCCTAGATCCATTGGGTTCCTTGGGCGAAACCTTAGATCATCCTCGGCTATTGCATATTTAAATATATTAAAACAGTCCTAAATCTAGCATAAAGGAACAATTAAAATATAATAAGCATGCAAATATAATAAGACAATAATAATAATAGGGAACAAAAATATTAAAAAGAGTCTTACCAATTGTAGCAAGACTTTGGGGTCGAATCTAGGGCGATTCGAAGAGAGTAGGAAGAAATACGGGTAAAACAAGAGTAGTCTCGTTTCTCCCGAGTAAATTGTGTGTTGAAATTGGGGAGCTGGGCACACTTATTTATAGTGCTTCGGTACTTGGGCTGGGCCAGCTGAAGGTTCGATCGGCCTTAAAGTAAAGGGTCGATCGGCACAGAACAAAGGGTTGATCGGCACAAGGATGCTATGTTCGATCGGCACAATAATAAAGGGTCGATCGGCCATTAAATAGGGGAAGGGCCGATCGGCACTTTGATCTGGCGTACTTTCCACGCATGCAATGACGGCGGGGTTGACCGATTGGTTTAAGGGATTATAGGGTTTCTATTTAATTACACCGGGCCAGGTATTTAGAATACCTTTTTTCGGACCGGGTACTAACAGTAGCCCCTCGGCGACGCTTCTTGTAAGACAAGTGGGGTCGACGATAGAAAAAATAGGATCCGTCCTGAAAAAGGGATTTCGTGAGGTAAGAGAATGATTTTGCGGATGCAAGGGTTGGACTCGAGCTGAGTCACAAAAAAGATGACCAGGTAGGTCAAGCGGCTGGACCCACGTCGGGCTACCTACGTATCCCAAAAGGAATCAAGCCAAGTCGTAGTTCGAAAGAGTGGGCGTTTTAGTACCCGAGAATGGCGGACGCGCAACGTCTCAAACCAAAGATGCGATTTGTGTGGGAATCACCCGGAAATATGTGACTGTATGAGAGTCACTGGAATGTAACTGTGCGGGAATCACCCAAAAATTTTGTGAGAGTTTGACTTCTGCGGGATTCACCCCGTAAATTGTGAAAAAAATGACTTCTGCGGGAGTCACCCCAAAAATTGTGATTTTGACTTCTGCGGGAGTCACCCCAAAAATTGTGATTTTGACTTCTACGGGAGTCACCCCAAAAATTGTGATTTTGACTTCTGCGGGAGTCACCCCAAAATTGTGATTTTGACTTCTGCGGGAGTCACCCCAAAATTGTGATTTTGACTTCTGCGGGAGTCACCCCAAAAATTGTGATTTTGACTTCTGCGGGAGTCACCCCAAAATTGTGATTTTGACTTCGGGAGTCACCCCAAAATTGTGATTTTGACTTCTCAAGGGAGTCACCCCAAAAATGTGATTTTGACTTCGCGGGAGTCACCCCAAAAGTTTTGTGAGAGTTTGACTTCTCAAGGAGTCACCCTGTGAAAATTTGACTTCAAGTGAGTCACCCCTTGTGAAAATTTGACTTCAAGGAGTCACCCCTTGTGAAAATTTTGACTTCGCGGAGTCACCCCTTGTGAAAATTTGACTTCGCGGAGTCACCCTTGTGAAAATTTTGACTTCGGGAGTCACCCTCAGAAAATTTTGACTTCTGTGGGAGTCACCCCTTGTGAAAAATTGACTTCTGCGGGAGTCACCCCTTGTGAAAATTTGACTGTGTGGCAGTCACCCCGAAAAATAAGGATTCGTGGCTGCCGGAGGACTTAGGCCACTAACAGGTAACTGTTGCTGCCAAAGGACTTAGGCTACTGCTTTACTGATGAAGAATGGTGGCTGCCAAAGGACTTAGGCCACTAATGATGAAAACTGTAGCTGCCAAAGGACTTAGGCTACTGATGAGGAATAGTTGTGTGAATTGATTGGGATTACTATGGCTTCCCGAGCCGAAGAACCAAGCGATTAAAAGTTTGGGATGATCATTGCTAAGGCTTAGAGGGGAGTCTTGTCTCCTAGGCTTAAGGCTAGGGTTTAGAGAGGTATTTGTCACCTAGGCTTAAGGCTAGGGCTTAGAGAGGTATTTGTCACCTAGGCTTAAGGCTAGGGTTTAGAGAGGAGTTTTGTCATCTAGGCTTAAGGCTAGGGCTTAGAGAGGTATTTGTCACCTAGGCTTAAGGCTAGGGTTTAGAGAGGAGTTTTGTCATCTAGGCTTAAGGCTAGGGCTTAGAAAGGTATTTGTCACCTAGGCTTAAGGCTAGGGCTTAGAGAGGTATTTGTCACCTAGGCTTAAGGATAGGGCTTAGAGAGGTATTTGTCACCTAGGCTTAAGGCTAGGGTTTAGAGAGGAGTTTTTGCTTGAGGCTAGGATTTAGAGAGGAGATTTATTACCTAGGCTTGGAGCTAGGATTTAGAAAGGTATTTGTCACCTAGGCTTGAGGCTAGGGTTTAGAAAGGTAGTCTAAAAAAGACAGTTTGAGTAGAAAGGTTATGGTTTAAACTAGGCGAGGCCGAGTAAGTGTCTATGGTAGAAGGTGGGATTAGGTAAGTTTGATGTCCAGAGATAAGGACCGAGTCATCTTGAGAGTCACAGAGATACTTCTTTGATGGATTTGAAGAGTTTGAAAATTTGTGGAGACCAAAGAGTGATTTTTGTAAACAAGGTACCAAGGAGGACGGTATTTTTGAAAGTATGTTTATTTGATAAAGAGGCCTCATGATTAATTATGTTTCTAACTAACTCAAAGCGTTTGCCACATGCTGATCTTGATGACAAGGGATGCCCTTCTTGCTAGATATGACTTTGTCGGAGCCTCGATTAGAGCCCCTGACCTCTTCTGAAGAACCACATAGTCGACCTATTTCTGTTGAGGGGAGCCTCAACATTTGATGAAGTGACCATGGCGTAGCCCCGCCGATGATGCAAAGTAAACCCGAAGGGAATCTGTAAAGAGAGCACGAGAGAACAGCTTAATAAAAGCCCCGGCTTGGAGAGATTCAATGTATCCCTATTGCGCAGACAGAGTCATCTTGCGGCCACGGAGGCGACCCATTGTTTCGAACAACGGTCAATCGATCGGCTGGACAAGACTCGGAAATGTATATGTGCAGGGGCACATTTTTCGAAGGTGGGAATGGATCCCGATTTCGTGTATAACACTCTCGCTTTTGGGTTTGACTCTTTTGGGAGAGTATAAGCATCACTAGGTGTAGAAAAGTGTATGGAAGCCCCTGCTGACAGAAAGACAGTGTTTGGCTCTTCCTAGATTGTAGAAAAGAAGACTTGTCGAGACATTTGAAGACTTGTTTTGTTCGGAATTATACCTTGATTGCTTGAGAATGGACCTCACTGATTGGTTTGTCAAATTTCAATTATATAAGTAAACAAATAATGACTGCTTTGATTAGAAGTTGGAAATTTGGCTTGACTTTTGGAAGGAGAAGGATGTTCCGTTGTTGCTTCTTTGCTCAGAACATTTGGTGGTAATTTTCGTGCAGGCTGCCACTGCATTGATCTTCTTTATGGGAAAGAATGAAAAATAGAAAAAAGACTGGAGCGGAAGAAACAAGACTGGAGCGGAAGAAACAAGACTGGAGCGGAAGAAAAATTGGGATTTGACTGATTATAGCCCCTTCTATTTTTCTGTCATTCAAGTTGAGATTTGTTGCTCCTTTGTTCTCATAAGCCGAGGGGAGTAGTCCCTGGCGCGCGTCTCCTTGCTTTTACCGGAGTGCCGTTGAGAGGCACGGATGCGAAGCCCCAGTGGGACTTTTGCAGACAGTGTTTGAGGAGTCGAATGAACGAATTTCAAGAATAGGACGAGTTCCTAAACTTGGCGAGAGTATGCAATATGCTCACGTAGGATAACAAGTGACTCAGAATGAGAATGCCATTCGGTAGAGGTTGTAGCTGGTCTTTGGGTTGCGATCGACCATTGGGTGATGCTTAACATGACCTCTTAAAGTGAGAGGTCGGCTGGGCCATTTGCTGAGAGGTTGGCTTGAGGGATGTGTTTGGAATTTCTAAGGTGAAGGGATTTTCTTGTTGCTGCTTCTTCAGAACCTCTAAGAGTGAGGTTAACTTTGATTTTGATAAGGTCAAGGGTGGTGATGGAATCCTCTAAAAGTGAGAGGATGGACTTTGGAATTGTTTTACGGGATTCGTCCAAGAGGGAATCTTTGTTGCTTCTTCTCGCGAGTTTGTTGTGATTTCAGCAGGTAACTTGATCACGATAGGACTTTCACTCGATGTCTCATTTTCACAACCTTTCAGCAGGTAACTTGATCACGATAGGACTTTCACTCGATGTCTCTTTTTTTTTTTTTTCGAGGAAAGCCTTCGGACTCGTTTGCTCGCGATAGCCCCTAGCGTATGCTTTAGGATGTTTTTTACCTTTTCCCTCTTGGGCTTGGAGGTGGTTCCTTCTTTTGTGAGTCGAGGGAGCCCCTTGTCTGGGCTTCTTCCTTAGGGTTTCAAAACTTGTCGATCTTGAAATGAAAGGGTATTATTTAGTGAGGATAAGGTTATGGCTTCCTATGGTGAGAGGTTTAAGCTTCAATCGCTACTGGATAGCATTCTCAAAAGAGTATTTTTAAAATAAATGCAAACTCATTTAACCGACTTATTAATGTAAGGCAAAATATATTCAGACCATGAGAAAGATATGTGAGCATATTCAATGAAAGCTTATCGATCAAATGGAAAATCAGAGGAGACGCGAGATTTGGGGGTTGGTGAGCCCCAAGTTGATATTCATGTAGCACTTGTGAAGGATAAGAACAACTCCTTGCATCTTCTTTAAATTGCGGTGGCGTGAGCTTGACTATTTTCTGATGATGAACAACAACGGTCTTTGCTTATCTTGATCATATGAAAAAGATGTTTAAGTGGGGGAGAGTGTATTTGGGGAAGTGTATGCTCGAGGGAGCATAGAGGGTGTGTATAAGGAGAGGGTCTGGAGATAGTTTACGAAAAGTATATGGTTGAGTATGTAGAGAGTGTATGAGAGAAGGGTGTATAGGGATGGTGTATATGAAGAAGGAACGGTGAGTTGTTTACTCCAATCAAAGCATTCATTCATTGTTTACTTTATTAGCCGGTGAGTTTATCAGTGAGATTAGCAACCAAGTGATAATTATAAATAAAACAATCTTCTTGAAAGTAATGCGAGATTATGTCTCAAGTCTAGAGAGAAAAGAAAGAAAGACCTTTTTTTTATTATTGAGGTAACTAGTTCAAAGTGGACATTACATATCAATGCCCAAAATGGACGTAAAAAAGACGCACTAGAACCTACAAGACTGAATGAATCTAAATCTTCCCTCGAAGGGTGAGGGTTCCTTCATCAATGAGGCCTTGGGTCTTCCCTTGGTTGATCAATCTTTGAATTGAGCGTTTCAGTTGCACACATTTGTCAGTGGTATGCCCAGCGTACTTGTGGTATCTGCAAAACTTGGATGTATCTAAGTCTTCCCTTGGGTTAATAGGCTTGTAGTTCTCGAGCGGTTTGATCAAATTCTTTCCCACCAAAATGTCGAAGAACTACCCACAGGCATTCCTAAGTCATCAAAATGTTCCTTGTTGATCTTCTTCTCTTGGATTGAATTTGGGGGTGACTTGTGTATTGGTGCCCTTCGTTGGTTGGTGGCCACAGCAAGCATCTTGAATGAGGAATTTTGATGTGTAGGACCATAAGGGGAACCATAAGCATGTGGATGATAGGGACCCCGGAATTGAATAGGAGGAGGAACTCTTCTCAAGTATTCTTGAATGTAAGACAAATGGTGCTGCTCAATTTCTTGCATGTCTTTGAGGAGGTTGATCACTCCCAACCTCATGTTTGAGACTTCTTTGAGGGCTTCAATGCTTTTCTCCAGAGACATGATGTGGAATTCTGTAAGAACATATGGCGGAGTCAAACCAATGAGTTGAATTAGATTCATAATTAATCTTAAGGCATCCTTGAGAAAATATTTGACCTCCACAATTTTGAGTTTGGCCAGCTGAAGTTGCCTACGTAACCCTTACCATTTAAGATACGAGTCTCAGGTCACCGTAGTTCGAGGGGGCCCCGATTGATGATACAACCAGGGTTAAGTTTAGAGAAAGAGAGAGGATGAATGTAAAAGAGTCCGTTTGGTGAAAAAGGGAGAGGAAGATGACTCGATCCTTGGTCAAATGAGGGTGATCTAGGTGAGTTAATTTGGTCTTGGGTGAGGATTGGCCTTGGTTGGTCTTTGGCTGAAGGGTGCTAGAGATAAAGGATCTAAATTATGGATGGTTTTAAGGCTAAGGGAGCAGACTATGGAAGGTTCAAGAGATGAGAGGTAGAACTTTGAAGGGTCCTAACTTGTAGACCATGGGGGTCTAAGGTAGAGGAGTGGACCATGGATGGTCCAAGAGACGAGGGTGGACCTCGAAGAGTCTCAGGTGGAAGGGTGGACCTTTAATGGTCCTAGATAGAGAGAGTGGACCTCGAAGGGTCCTAAATTGAGGAGTGGACCTTGAATGGTACAAAGTAGAAGAAGTGGACCTAGAAGGGTCCAAAAGATGAGAAGTGGACCTTGAATGTTCTAAGATTGGGAGAGTGGACTTAGTATAGGAAGAGCACCACGAAGGGTCAAAGAGTGGACCTTGAACGGTCCAAGATAGAGAGACTGGACCTAGGGCGGTCCGTAGTAGAGGGTGTGGACCTTGAAAGGTCCAAGAGATGAGGAGTGGACCTTGAATGGTCCAAGATTGGGAGACTGGACCTAGGGCGGTCCACAGTAGAGGGTGTGGACCTTGAAGGGTCCAAGAGATGAGGAGTGGACCTCGGAGGGTCCTAGAAATAGAGAGTGGACCTCGGAGGGTCCTAGAAATGGAGAGTGGACCTCGGAGGGTCCTAGAAATGGAGAGTGGACCTCGGAGGGTCCTAGAAATGGAGAGTGTACCTCGGAGGGTCCTAGAAATGGAGAGTGTACCTCGGAGGGTCCTAGAAATGGAGAGTGGAGAGTGGACCTCGGAGGGTCCTAGAAATGAAGAGTGGACCTCGGAGGGTCCTAGAAATGAAGAGTGGACCTCGGAGGGTCCTAGAAATGAAGAGTGGACCTCGGAGGGTCCTAGAAATGAAGAGTGGAGAGTGGACCTCGGAGGGTCCTAGAAATGAAGAGCGGACCTCGGAGGGTCCTAGAAATGAAGAGTGGACCTTGGAGGGTCCTAGAAATGAAGAGTGGACCTCGGAGGGTCCTAGAAATGAAGAGTGGAGAGTGGACCTCGGAGGGTCCTAGAAATGAAGAGCGGACCTCGGAGGGTCCTAGAAATGAAGAGCGGACCTCGGAGGGTCCTAGAAATGAAGAGTGGACCTCGGAGGGTCCTAGAAATGAAGAGTGGACCTTGAAGGGTCCTAGAAATGCAGAGTGGACCTCGGAGGGTCCTAGAAATGAAGAGTGGACCTCGGAGGGTCCTAGAAATGAAGAGTGGAGAGTGGACCTCGGAGGGTCCTAGAAATGAAGAGCGGACCTCGGAGGGTCCTAGAAATGAAGAGCGGACCTCGAAGGGTCCTAGCGGACCTCGAAGGGTCCTAGAAATGAAGAGTGGACCTCAGAGGGTCCTAGAAATGAAGAGCGGACCTCGGAGGGTCCTAGAAGTGAAGAGCGGACCTCGAAGGGTCCTAGAAATGAAGAGCGGACCTCGAAGGGTCCTAGCGGACCTCGAAGGGTCCTAGAAATGAAGAGTGGACCTCGGAGGGTCCTAGAAATGAAGAGCGGACCTCGAAGGGTCCTAGCGGACCTCGAAGGGTCCTAGAAATGAAGAGCGGACCTCGGAGGGTCCTAGAAATGAAGAGCGGACCTCGGAGGGTCCTGAAAATGAGGAGTGGACCTCGGAAGGTCCTAAAAATGAAGAGTGGACCTCGGAAGGTCCTAAAAATGAGGAGTGGACCTCGGAGGGTCCTAGAAATGAGGAGTGGACCTCGGAGGGTCCTAGAAATGAGGAGCAGTTAAGCATTTTATTTACAAAAAAGCCCTCTATTTTTTTATAGAACCTACTCTTGGTTGGAAGGGATACCCCTTTTTCGCAACTAACTAAAGGTCCTAAAGTGGTGGATCCTAATGACTAACCGTCTCATATAGACATTTAAGATGATATATATGGGAAGTACTACAGACCTATGATAAGACAAGATCTAGCATTCAAACTTTACATGGTACGTCCTTTAAAAGGAAAATCAATTTTTTAGTGCCTTTAATCTCTCGATAGATCTTGACTTATCATTGGTTCGTAGCGACTTAACATAAAGACCTTATTAATTGTCTACATAAAAAAGCTAGTTAAACCAACCGGTCACATGGAGTGTATTCCTAGTAAAGTGGGTGACACAAGGGTTAGGTTTCAGGTTCCCACCGTGCAGCCGAAGCGCACTGATGAGTGGATGGCCAAGTGAGACTCGGAAGGGAGGCGACATGATCACCACACTTCCCGCACTTTGGCTTCTCCGATGGGTTAAAGGGTGTCTGTGCAGTGTGACACGGACTCTAGTGGTAGTGTGAGGTAAAAAGTCTATTTCTTTTTTAAGGAAAAAAGAAAAGGATTTATTTTTATTTACATGAGATGCATGCATGCAATGCAACAGTTAAGAATAAAGAAAATAAACAGAAGGCGAAAAATACAACACCATACAAGGAAATGAAAGTCTGACCCACTTAGTTTGAAAAGATTTCAAAACAGTCCCCAGCGGAGTCGCCACTGTGAATACCCCGTCCCGATGCAACGCGCATTCGGAGGTTTAAAATAAATAATCATATAATGTCGGACCGAAATGGGATATTCATTTAGTGACACTCGCTTTTAAACCATATTAAAATATTAGTTTAATTTTGAGAGTCGCCACGCCACTTTGATATAGCCCAAAGCTTTGAAAAAAGGCTAAACAGTTAATTGGGTTCGGGGGTCAAGTTACAACAGAAGAAGAAACGTTATCACTCCTATTTCCCGACGAATCGGTCTTTCTAGCATGTGGGGTGTTGGTTGTGTGCGGTGTTTACAGGAATAGATAGAAGAAACGGGATCATGCATAAGGAGGAGGGGAGAGAAAGAATTAATTGATGATCACACCCTAGAACCTTTGAGTTAGGCCCTCGGAAGGTGCACTAATCAACGTTCATCCTTGGGGGATTGTTGATCATGGGATAATTATAACTAAGGTGGAAGGTAAGAAATAGTTCCTAGATCCATTGGGTTCCTTGGGCGAAACCTTAGATCATCCTCGGCTATTGCATATTTAAATATATTAAAACAGTCATAAATCTAGCATAAAGGAACAATTAAAATATAATAAGCATGCAAATATAATAAGACAATAATAATAATAGGGAACAAAAATATTAAAAAGAGTCTTACCAATTGTAGCAAGACTTTGGGGTCGAATCTAGGGCGATTCGAAGAGAGTAGGAAGAAATACGGGTAAAACAAGAGTAGTCCCGTTTCTCCCGAGTAAATTGTGTGTTGAAATTGGGGAGCCGGGCACACTTATTTATAGTGCTTCGGTACTTGGGCTGGGCCAGCTGAAGGTTCGATCGGCCTTAAAGTAAAGGGTCGATCGGCACAGAACAAAGGGTCGATCGGCACAAGGATGCTATGTTCGATCGGCACAATAATAAAGGGTCGATCAGCCATTAAATAGGGGAAGGGCCGATCGGCACTTTGATCTGGCGTACTTTCCATGCATGCAATGACGGCGGGGTTGACCGATTGGTTTAAGGGATTTTAGGGTTTCTATTTAATTACACCGGGCCAGGTATTTAGAATACCTTTTTTCGGACCGGGTACTAACAATAATCTAGGTTTACATTATTATGGGTTTACATGATTTATGATGATCCTTGTAAAGCTAGGAAATCCTCTTAGTATTCTTGAAATTAGGGTAGATAAAAAGAAAAGGAATTGAAGCTAAGTAGAAAGAGTTAGAAAAATGGACTTGCTGGAATTTGCCTTGGGCGGTCGCCCATGGGGGCTTATGCGGCCGCCCATGAGGCCAGTAACTTCCCTTCCTTGAAAACCCTCTTGGGCGGTCGCCCAAGAGGTGTGAGCGGTCGCCCATCGTGGCAACAACTTACCTTTCCTTTGAAAACCCACTTGGGCGGTCGCCCAAGTGGTATGGGCGGTCGCCCAAGACCCCAGAACTCAACTTTAAATCTGAACCAAAATTCGTTTAGTAGGCTTGTTTGACCACTTATAAATTGTGACTCCCACTTGGTAAATTGAGCTTGAACCTTCATAGAGGCCTTGTATCGTGTATATTGACTTTGTAGGGTGGGTTAATGATACCTTGTTACCTTACTTGATTATATATTCATTAACTGTTGCAATATGATATTGATTGGACATGAGTATATTTTACCATGTGGCTATATTGTTTATTCTCTTTGTGGATTATGTTTCAAGTAACTATTATGTGCTTGATAATTTGTTAATCAGCTGATGTTGGGGGTATAATATAATACGATCAATTATGGAAGTGTGACCTAATGTGATCGGATTATGTTATATCTGTGACCGTCCCCTCCTGTGGCCACATGTCGGGGTTATAGCATCTGTAGTGAGCCAAAAGCCTTACAGTGTTGCTACTATCTTATTTGGTTCCCTGAAAAACGGGTCTTATAAGATGTGAGTATTGCTTAAGCAGCTCACCTAAGATTGGAGTATTATACCCAATGTTGTACGACTATTGTTCAGACGGGAAAAGGTAAACCAAGGTAATGAAAGGTGTTTACAGCTTTTCCAATGTATTATATGCGACTTGCTATGTGTTGCATCTTATTTGGCATATTGCTGCATTCATAATAGCTTGCTGAGATTTATTCTCACCCCTCTCCCTTTAATGTTTTAGATCCCGAGACAGGCGGACCGGCCAAGTAAGGACGGAAAGGAGTTTGGAAGTAATCTTTTGGGTATTGTCGGGATACGTATAGGTTGGCGTAGAAAGAGTATTTTGGTGATTTCTTTATGGAACTTGTAATTATAAACTTTAATTTCTACGTTGGAACCACAATCTTTTGTAACTAAAACAGTTTAGTATTTTCAAAGTTAGTCCACTCTTCCTCCGGTGTGGAGAGTAGTGGAGTTGTTTTGAAATGGTTATGTTAATCTAGTTATGTGCGAAAGTTATATCAAAGTTTTAAAAGTTTAGTAAATTTGGGTTAGTTTGAGGATGCTCCAACTCGGGACACGTGTAGGTTCCGGGTCGGGGTCCTCACATTCGCAATCCTCGATCTAAGAGTTGAAAATTTTCAATCAGCAATCTATGTTTATCAATTGGACAAATTGCATTTTAGTTAACTGAATTTGTCAAAATGTTTCAATTGGTTATCGAATTTGCATTTGTTACAAGTTGATTATTGAGTTTGTCTTTTTGTTACAATTAGGTATAATTTTGGATGCCCGATTAAAAAACTAACGAAGGTTGTAACATGTGCGTCTTACGTGTGTTACTAAAGGAGTATTTTCGTCTTTTCCATGGCGGGAGACTTGCACGGGTTATTCACCCGAAGTCAGTCTTCTTCACTTTGAATAACAAAGGAAGATGTGAGGACCCCAACCCGGAACCTAACCCGTGTCCCGAGCTAGAGCGTCCCCAATAGAACTCAAACCACCTAAACTTTTTAAAACTTCGATTTAACTTACAACTTAAACATACCGAACATAACCATTTCAAAATAACTTCATTCCTCTCTACATGGGAGGAAGAGTTGTATAACTTTAAAAGTAACAACCTGTTTTAATTACAAAAGACTTTGGTTATAACGTAGAAACTAAGCTTTATACACACAAACTCCATAAAGAAATTATACCAAAATACATCTTCTACGCCAACCTATACGTACCCCGACAATCCCAAAATACCACGTCCAAACTCCTTTCCGTCCTCACTTGGTCGGTGTGCCTGTCTCAGGATCTAAAAACATTAAATGGAGAGGGGTGAGAATAAATCTCAGCAAGCTATTATGAATGCAGCAATATGCCAAGTAAGATGCAACACATACAAGGTACATCTCACATATTGGTAAAACAGTAAACACCTTCTGTTACCTTTGTTTACCTTTCCCGTCTGATTCATAAGTCGTACCACTGTGGAAGTAATTACTCCACTTATTCTGTGAATGCATATCCACCAAAATCAATATCATATAATCGAGATAGTTATGATTATAACTCATCTCCTGTTAACTGCTTAGGCATATTCACATCTTATAAGACCCGTGTTCCAGGGAACCATATAAGATAGTAGCAACTCTGTAAGGCTTTTGGCTCAATACAGATGCTATAACCCCAGTCTGTAGCTATAGAGGGGGAGAGGTCACAGGTATAATGTAATCCGATCACCTTATGGAACAATTCCTCATAAGTGATCGTATTCCATTATACCCCCAAAGATCAGCTGATATAAACACACTCAAGCACATAATAGATACTTGAAATAACATCCACCACAGGGATAATAATATATCAACATGGGAATGTATACTCATGCTAAATCAATACCATAGTGCAACATTCATTTAATACACTATTCATAATACCATCAATGAACATGAATCCAAGTAAGGTACAATATAACCAATAAATCCACAAATGGGATAACAATACAACCATACGATAATCATATCCACAATTAGGATAACCATGCAACCATATAATGAACATATCCACCTTTGGGATAACAAATTAACAACATAGTTTATAAATCCACACTTTGGATAATAATGAAACAATGTGATAATTACACATTCCCAAACTAGCACGATAGGGTAACATACAACTTCTACACTATTCAAACCAATCACCAAGGATAGGGGGCAAGAAGGCCACTATGTATCATAAACCATTCCTACATAGTTATTATACAACCTCGAATAACCTTAATAAGAGTTCAAGATCTACTTCCCAAGTTTGAACTACTTTGGTGAAGTTACTAATCAAGCCTATTAACCATTTTCCGAATAATATTTAAACTACTTCCACTAATCCATTTTGGTCAAATAAGACGTCATTGCGTAGTCAAAGTATTCTACTTTAATCTAAGTTAAAGAGATTTCATTTTGGTTTTAGTCTGAATAGGTTTAAACAGCTCTAAAGTTGGTTCAAAGTACCAGGTCAGGGCACGACTCGTGCCCCAGGGCGCGACTCGTGCCCTTTTGACCTTTTCCAGATTCATGCGTCCCTTAGCCAGCACGACTCGTTATTTCCACAGGGAACGACTCGTGCCTTAGGGCACGACTCGTGCCAATTCAGCCTTAAGTTGATCAGAACGATTTAACTCCAATTCCACGAGTCGTATCCACGAGTTGGCCATGGGCACGACTCATGCCTAGGGGCACGACTCGTGCCACGGCCAGAATCAGGTATCAATGGCAGATTTCCTTAGTAATTCCCAAAAACCAAAACTTGTACCAAGCTTCTTTTAATTTGTGAACCTAAAAGGGATTTCTAACTTTGCTAATTCCATTCTAAACCATTTAACCCCAAAGTAGCATATCCTAAACTAGATCATTTACCACTTGGTTTTCCACCCATTTTATTACCATTTTTCAAGATTAACCATCTTAATCCAACTCCATCCATTTTCTTACACTCTTAATCAACTCCTATGAAAAACAACATCATTCCATAACATTAACCAATTCCTCAACTCCTAGAAGGTTTCTAAAATATCAAACAATCATCATAATAACAATAACAACATCCATAGTTCATGAACATTTAAAGAAGGAAAAGTCATAATAACTCACATAGCAAATATGGGGTGGAATGAGGATTTTCTTAGCTTGATGTGCTCCTCTCTTCACCCCGAACACGGAAGTACAATTGGATTGCCAAATGGGGAATAATTGAATTCTCAAGGAACTTGGAAAGTGAGGCTTCAAGAAGGAGCTTCCATGGAAATTGGGAGGAAGGAAGAAGAAAATGGTGAGGGAAAATGAGGAGGATGGAGGAAGTATGGGAGGCTTTGACTAAGAGAAGGATATGGGGAGGGAAGTAAGGGGAGAGCATGGCCCCCCATGCCAAATAATTAAACCTTTTCAATCTTTTTCAATTAAACCCTCCCAAGTTCTAGAATAGTAAAACTAAACCCCCTACTCCAATTCTTTATCCCACATACTTTAACCTCATTTCACATTTTATCCATTTTCTATTATTATACTTCTCCCAAGATGCTTTACTTTATTTCCCTTGAAATCCTAAGGATTATAAATTATTTCCCAACCATCTCATCTTAATATAAGAAATTAAAGACATAAATGAACAAATAAGGTTAACATAAATATTAAAAGCATATAATATGATATTAAAATAGTGCCTAGGGTTAGGGTCGTTACACTCACTCCCCCTTAAAGAAAATTCGTCCCGAATTTTAAACTTGCTCACCTTACTGATCAATTAAAGAAGGTGACCTCCCCCGCAATCAAATTACACTTTCAAATAGTTTCCTCAATAGTATTATTATTATACCCATTTTTCACAACCCGAATGCTCTAAAAGTTTAATTTCGGACTTGCGATTCTAATAACTCTCAACGTTTCCCCCAAATAAGTCAAATTCGCTTAATCATCATTAGTTGAAGAACTCCATACACATGAGGAATCATAAAGATAATTCCTCCCATACAATGTTCCATACGTTACCAATTCAATACTGAACTGAAATCTACTAATATACGCAAACTCACTAAGGTTAAATAAATTTCTCAAGTTGAAAGGAAATCCATCACACAACACTCAACTTATTCTCAAGAATCTGGATAGTCTTCTCTGTCTGCCCATCTGCCTGAGGATGAAACGCATCACTGAAACTCGACTTGGAACTCAAAACCTTGCACCCAGCTTCCCAAAAGCACAATGAATCCTCGATCCCGATCTGGTAAAATGTTGATTGGTGCTCCATGAAATCAATCAATCTCCCGCATGCACAATGTTTTAATTTCTCCCTCGAATACTTCGTTGATATAGGTAGAAAGTAAACCGACTTGATCTATCTATCCACTATTACCCCAACACACCCATCTTCATTGACGTTGAAGGTAGTCCAGTTACAAAATTCCATCGCAATGCTTTCCCATTCGAATCTTCTAACTCTTCTTCAAATCTTGATACTTCTTCGAACTTTCCTGATGGATCGCAATTCTAGATCTATGGTCTTCCTCTAAAGCTGGTCTTCTAATCACTTGCAGCAACGGTACGCACATTCCGAGTTGAGGGTTAAATTTTCATCCTAATTCGATACAAAATCCTTGGTCTTCCCATCTTGAAACTAGCCAATAATCCTCTTAACTTCTGAATCATGGTTGAACTTCCTCTAAGGTCTCCATACTATAAGTATAACTTGAATATTCACAATCATATCTCACCTTGCAACTCAAAGGATATACTTGTTGACACATAAGCCTTTCGGCTAATCGCATTTGCAATCACAATAACTTTCTTGGGTAGCAAGATATAACACAATTTAAGTCTTTTTTTAATAATTTCAACCCTCGACTCTGCTTATTGTTAAATTCCTTCCGAGCCAACAAATTCTTTAAACTTTTATGATCGGTAACACATCTCAGATTTAGTTGCACATAATTAAAATTTCCACTTGTAAAATGCAAAATAATCTTAGTCACTTCCAAGTTGAAAATAAGAAAATTCTGCTCCGCCTGTTTCACTTCCTCAAAACATAAGTTATCACTTTCCCATTTTACATAATATCACAAATTAACCTTCCCTTGATACGCAATTAAAATCGCCAAGTTCTCACATCCATTAGTCAGATAAGGATCAGATCTGCAGTCAACCTATTCTTCATCTCTACCTATATGATTCACCCTTATTGGCATCTTACCTCATGGATACCTCTTTCCAGGTTAACTAAATCAACGATAATACAATTCTCAAGAATCTATTGATACTCCCTTGGTAGCACCCCTTTCAACCCTGAAACTACGGACTCATTATGGCAATATTCCCAAACCAACTCACAATTGCTAAACTTCACACACAAATTCTTCTCTTGAAGAATAGATAACACAATTCACAATTGATTTTCATGATATTCTCAACTTCAAATAAGCAAGGATGTCACCAATAATAATTTCCACAAGCCATCAAGATAAGGATAAAACTCTGCTCATTATAACCACAACAAAATCGAGACCACTCTATAAGGTGCTTTTGATATAGGCATTAAACCTGACACTAAATCAATACGAAATTCCACTTCCCAACCTGGAGTCATATAATACTTTGCTGAAAGCACATTTACCATTTTCCTAATTAGCACGTAACATTTTTCGAAGACTTCTTACCCAAGTCTACCACATACCAATTAATCTTCACACCTTTTAACCAAAAATTTTCAATCTTTAATGTATATATGACAAGGATACCACATAAAGGCTTATTTGCATCTAATACCATATAGACCAATTAGGCATAGAAAAGAAGACTCACTTCATACGACAGTCTATCAATGCACGACCACAACTTAACCAATCTAGGCCAAGTATACATCAAAATCACACATTGATAATCGTACCAAATCAACTGGGAATACCTGCCCAGCTAAAACCACATCACACTTGTGGTAAATTAAGAAATTTCGAGGTACTCTCTCATAAGAGCAGAAACCTCTAACACATAAACAAATCTTATGCAATATATGCCACGTTAAAGCAAAATGCAATGCCAAACATGCATGAAATGAACCGGGATCTATAAAAGTATGACCCATACTTCTGAGACAGGTATTATGCCTCTAAAGACCGCTGAGGGATCTATCCTTTCAAGACTCAAAACAAGGATTCAACTATACACATTCCCTTTTGGATTCCCTTCATTGTCCCTTTTCATTCCACCTCTTTGCCCCCTTTGACCGGCACCCGAAGCTAACCTCTGATGAAATACAGTACAATTTTTCTTGTAGTGCCCCATTTCTCCACAATTCATGCATTTCCCTTGCTTACTCCAACACTTGTCTTCAGAATGACCCATCTTCTTGCAATAACCACATACAATCCTTACCTGATTTGAAGTCGGACGAGTTGTCGTAGTCGCCACTTCTTCTCCTCTTGCTAACTCCGATGCTGATCCTCTTTGTTGCCCTCTACTATATCCAGAAACTTGGCCTTGAAATCTCTGTTTACTTCCACTTCTACCCTCAGATCTACCCCGGTGCTCGTCAATATCATTCTCTATCCGATAGGCTTTATTCACTGCTGTCTGGAAATCTGTGAAGTCGTGAGTCAATAACTGTTTCCTGAACTCTAGCCTTAATCCCTTCACAAATCGATATACCCGTCTCTCTTCTTTCGGCACTAAATGTGGACAATAGCGATCTAGCTCCGTAAACCTTGCTGAGTACTGTGCCACGGTCATTGCTCCTTGCTCTAATCTCAAAAACTCAACTTCCTTCTTATCTCTTGTAACCATTGGAATAAAATGATCTCGGAACTTGCGTGTGAGGTTCTCCCAAGTCTGCGGTGTAAGGTCCCGATCCCAGCCGTCCTTCACTACTTGCCACCAATGCTCGCAGTCCTTCTAACTTGAAGATCGCGCAACTCACCTTTTTCGCATCTCGTACTCTCAATCGCTGCGAAAATCTTATTCATAGCTTCAAGCCATCTCTCCGCCTTCACCGGATCTGGGTCTCCACTAAAGCTTGGAGGTGTCATCTTGACGAACTTTTCCAAACCATGCCCATGTCTGCCTTCTTGATGCTGTTGTACTTGCCCTTGTGTTGCCATATTTTGCAAAAATACTCGGAACATGTTCATCGTCTCAACATTCGGATTTCCATCACCCCCGGCATTACCAACATTGCCCGGAACCTGATGCTGATCATCCTCATTTCCAGCCATTGAATAAACTCCTGCATCAAACACTCGGCGTAAATTATCACACACTCTCACTCAACTAGACTCTACCTGAGAACTCTAACCGAGCTCTGATACCAACTGTGAAGACCCCAACCTGGAACCTAACCCGTGTCCCGAGCTAGAGCGTCCCCAATAGAACTCAAACCACCTAAACTTTTTAAAACTTCGATTTAACTTACAACTTAAACATACCGAACATAACCATTTCAAAATAACTTCATTCCTCTCTACATGGGAGGAAGAGTTGAATAACTTTAAAAGTAACAACCTGTTTTAATTACAAAAGACTTTGGTTATGACGTAGAAACTAAGCTTTACACACATAAACTCCATAAAGGAATTATACCAAAATACATCTTCTACGCTAACCTATACGTACCCCGACAATCCCAAAATACCACGTTCAAACTCCTTTCCGTCCTCACTTGGTCGGTCCGCCTGTCTCAGGATCTAAAAACATTAAAGGGAGAGGGGTGAGAATAAATCTCAGCAAGCTATTATGAATGCAGCAATATGCCAAGTAAGATGCAACACATACAAGGTACATCTCACATATTGGTAAAACAGTAAACACCTTCCATTACCTTTGTTTACCTTTCCCGTCTGAATCATAAGTCGTACCACTGTGGAAGTAATTACTCCACTTATTCTGTGAATGCATATCCACCAAAATCAATATCATATAACCGAGATAGTTATGATTATAACTCATCTCCTGTGAACTCCTTAGGCATATTCACATCTTATAAGACCCGTGTTCCAGGGAACCATATAAGATAGTAGCAACTCTGTAAGGCTTTTGGCTCAATACAGATGCTATAACCCCAGTATGTGGCCACAGAGGGGGAGAGGTCACAGGTATAATGTAATCCGATCACCTTATGGAACAATTCCTCATAAGTGATCGTATTCCATTATACCTCCAAAGATAACTTGATATAAACACACTCAAGCACATAATAGATACTTGAAATAACATCCACCACAGGGATAATAATATATCAACATGGTAATGTATACTCATGCTAAATCAATACCATAGTGCAACATTCATTTAATACACTATACATAATACCATCAATGAACATGAATCCAAGTAAGGTACAATATAACCAATAAATCCACAAATGGGATAACAATACAGCCATACGATAATCATATCCAGAATTGGGATAACCATGCAACCATATAATGAACATATCCACCCTTAGGATAACAAATTAACAACTTAGTGTATAAATCCACACTTTGGATAATAATGAAACAATGTGATAATTACACATTCCCAAACTAGCACGCTATGGTAACATACAGCTTCTACACTATTCAAACCAATCACCAAGGATAGGGGGCAAGTAAGGCCACTATGTATCATAAACCATTCCTACATAGTTATTATACAACCTCGAATAACCTTAATAAGAGTTCAAGATCTACTTCCAAAGTTTGAACTACTTCGGTGAAGTTACTAATCAAGCCTATTAACCATTTTCCGGACAATATTTAAACTACTTCCACTAATCCATTTTGGTCAAATAAGACGTCATTGCGTAGTCAAAGTATTCTACTTTAATCTAAGTTAAAGAGATTTCATTTTGGTTCTAGTTTGAATAGGTTTAAACAGCTCTAAAGTTGGTTCAAAGTTACCAGGCCAGGGCACGACTCGTGCCCCAGGCCACGACTCGTGCCCTTTTGACCTTTTCCAGATTCATGCGTCCCTTAGCCAGCACGACTCGTTATTTCCACAGGGCACGACTAGTGCCAATTCAGCCTTAAGTTGATCAGAACGATTTAACTCCAATTCCACGATTCGTATCCACGAGTTGGCCATGGGCACGACTCGTGCCTAGGGGCACGACTCGTGCCACGGCCAGAATCAGGTATCAATGGCAGATTTCCTTAGTAATTCCCAAAAACCAAAACTTGTACCAAGCTTCTTCTAATTTGTGAACCTAAAAGAGATTTCTAACTTTGCTAATTCCATTCTAAACCATTTAACCCCAAAGTAGCATATCCTAACCTAGATCATTTACCACTTGGTTTTCCACCCATTTTACTACCATTTTTCAAGATTAACCATCTTAATCCAACTCCATCCATTTTCTTGCACTCTTAATCAAATCCTATGAAAAACAACATCATTCCATAACATTAACCAATTCCTCAACTCCAAGAAGGTTTCTAAAACATCAAACAATCATCATAATAACAATAACAACATCCATAGTTCATGAACATTTAAAGAAGGGAAAGTCATAATAAATCACATAGCAAATATGGGATGGAATGAGGATTTTCTTAGCTTGATGTGCTCATCTCTTCACCCCGAACACGGAAGTACAATTGGATTGCCAAATGGGGAAGAATTGAATTCTCAAGGAACTTGGAAAGTGAGGCTTCAAGAAGGAGCTTCCATGGAAATTGGGAGGAAGGAAGAAGAAAATGGTGAGGGAAAATGAGGAGGATGGAGGAAGTGTGGGAGGCTTTGACTAAGAGAAGGATATGGTGAGGGAAGTAAGGGGAGAGCATGGCCCCCCATGCCAAATAATTAAAACCGTTTGGATCGTGATAGTATTTACTTTTCAAAGTCCGAGTCGCAACCCGATTCGTTGATTGCATGTCATTTAATACGCTTTTTCCCGTAAAAATCGTTAACAATGTAATGCCCGGTTCAAAACCGGAGTTTGACCTTCGAACTCTCTTTCAAAACGCGCGAAATGACGTTTGGCATCCGAACGTTCATCTTCAAACTAAAAGCCGAATTTTGACACTCAAAATCATTTAATACGCTTTTTCCCGTAAAAATCGTTAACAATGACTCGCCCGGTTCAAAACCGGAGTTCGACCTTCAAACTCTCTTTCAAAACGCGCGAAATGACGTTTGGCATCCGAACGTTCATCTTCAAACTAAAAGCCCAATTTTGACATTCAAAATCATCTAATACACTTTTTCTCGTAAAAATCGTTAATAATGACTCGTCCGGTTCAAAAACTGAAGTTCGACCTTCGAACTCCTTTTCAAAAGGCTCAAAATCGACGTTTGCCACGCAAACGCTCATTTCAAACTCAAAATCGACGTTTGCCACGCAAACGCTCATTTCAAACTCAAAATCGACGTTTGCCACGCAAGCGCTCATTTCCGTCTCAAAATCGACGTTTGTCATTCAAACGCTCGTCTTTTCAAACAAAGTCACCTAATCAAAGTTTGACATTCAAACCAAGATTAAGCTTGTCATTCAAGCCCCCATTTCAAAACACACACACACACACACGATTTCGAGAAAGGTAGAAAGACTCGTCATACGAGGCATTTCGGGTGATCTCGTAATACTCTTCCCGAAATGTAACATGACCTCCGAACCTAACAATCTCTGATACCAAATAGCTTTTTAATCATTTTTGCTACCAATAAAAATGATCCCCTGTTTTCAAAGACTTTTCCTAAGTTTTTGCTACCAATAAAAACGACACCATTTTTCACCAAGAAGCGAGGTCTCAAACACCAACCCTCCGCGAAAGACAACCGCATTTCGCACCGCGCGAAATCCCGGGTAATTTCAGTTGGCGACTCCGCTAGGGACTTGGATACTTTTTTCAAAACTGCCGATGTTTTCAAAAAAGCCTTCCGTGGGTCAAACTTTCGTTTACCCTTCCTCGTTTTCGTGTGCGTGTGTTACTTTAAACCTCGAACGGTTTTTTCAAGGGCATTACATTGTTGTCTTTTCAAAATCATACCATGTTTGTGCATCCCCATTCATGTCTGATTTTCATGATATCTTTTGAACTGCGCATCAAAATTCTTTAAGACACATTCTGAAAAAAAATCTCTGTTTTACTCAGAAAAAGAATTTTAGTGACCGCACACTACTCGCACTTGCTGCGTCGGTACACCGCACTTCACGTGCACTTGCTGCCTCGGTACACTGCACACTACAACCCTGTAAGTACCCAAATCTGGCTCATGCCTTCCGGTTAAGTTTTCCGGCAATTCCGGCAAGTTTCCCGGCAATTCCGGTAAGTCTTCCGGTAATTCCCCAGACTTTCCTAGAGTTCCGGAACAATTCCAGAAATGTTCCAAATCATCTAAGGGAAAAAGGGACTACTTGGAGCCAAAGAAACACGTTTTTCTTTTATATGGAATTCCTTCTAGAAGACTGCCACCTTGCATGTTTCTAGAAGGAACTGCATGTGGCTCCTTATGTCGTGCGACATAACCAGCCAGGGAGAGTTCTAGAATCATGCCACCTTGCATGTTTCTAGAAGAATCCAGAAGTGGCTACTTATGTCGTGCGACATAACCAGCCAGGGAGAGTTCTAGAATCATGCCACCTTGCATGTTTCTAGAAGGAAAACGGTTATGGCTTACTAAGTCGCGCGACATACCAAGCCCATGCAGGCAGCCTATAAATAGAGGCCTTCACCTCTCATTTGAGGCACCCCTTTTCCACCCCTCAGTCCCCCTCTATAGGGAATACACCCAGGAAGCCTCCCCTCTCCTCACATACCTCCCAAACCACACTAATCCTCCCAAATCAATCCCACACACACTTCCCACACACCCACTTCACACACACATCAAGAACCAAAAGTTCTCAAGGAGCTAAGGATTGATTTCAGTCCCCAGAAGTTGCTGTTTTGAAGGCCCCTATATCTAACTTGATATAGGGAGTAAGGTTGTAAACGAAGCGAACTTTTTTGATTCGATTCGATATTCGATTCGAGTATTCGGTATTCGTATTCGAAAATTTCGAATTCGAATTCGAATTCGAATCTTTATATTGATTCGATTAGTAAACGAATACGAATAATATATCACGATATTCGATTCGAGTATTCGCGAATATTATTCGAATAATATATATATATATATATATATTTTTAATATTATGTAGTAATATATATATATATATATATATATATATATATATATATATATATATATATAAAAACCCTCCTTTCCGGTCAAGACTCAAGACACACACACACTCTCACACACACACACTTTCTCTCTCTAAATTTCTCTCTCTACTCCATCTCTCCCACTGCCGCCGGCGAACTCCTCCCCCACTTCCGGCGAAACCCTTACTCCCTCACTTCCGACGATTCTTATCTCCCTTCCCTTCCCTTCCCCATCCACCGATTCACGCACGCCCACACCTTCCCATCCGTCTTCTCTCCCTTTTCGTCTCCCTCTATATCTCCCTTCCTCAGATCTGGTTTTTTCCGGCTAGATCTGAGCAAAACGCCATGGCCGCTTCAGCTTTAGACCTTATTCGTGAACACCTTCCACTGTTCCGGCCAAGGTTGACGATTCCGGTGATAGGAGTAATGGTTTAAAATTTGGGTGTTAATGGTAGGTTTTAGATTTGACGGTGGTGGTGGAATAATGGTTTGAATTATATACTATATATTATTCGAATACGAATACGAATATTCGGATATCAATTTCGAATCGAATACGAATCAAATTTTATATTCGAATAACAAACGAATACGAATACGAATCGATTTTAATATTCGAATACGAATCGAATACGAATCGAATACGATAATATTCGATTCGATTCGATTCGTTTACACCCCTAATAGGGAGTCGTGGTCTTCAAGGGTAACGATTTTCTACCCTTTTCCTTTCCCTATCTTCATTATACATGAAATCTATATGCTAAAATAGGTTAATAATGATGTATCTTGATTAAAGTTGCATGCTTTAGCTTCATATCTCATAGATCCACATCTGATTTCATCACATTTCATGTAAGAGCCTCGGCTTGACTTGGTTTTGCATGAACACTCGAGATGAGTGTGGATCCCTCATATCCACACCCTCTTGAAGTGTTCATTACTGAAATACTAGCTCCCTGAGACCTATTGGTGAAGTAACTTGGCTATTTTAAGGCCTTGTTACCTCTGTAGATCTCAGCTGTTGAAGACTCTGCAAAGTGGCTAGTTATGTCACGCGACATAGGCGGCCTATGTCACGCGACAAACATAGCCGGTTGCGAAACTTCCTATTTTCAAGGCATGTCGATGTTAACCCCCATCATGCTATAATCTGATGTCTATACGCAATTTAGATAGTATCTATGTACATAAAATGTCATCTTTTCATTAAAATACCATTTTCATACATAAAGGTGCATCCTTTGCACCTAAATCCTATTTTCATGCATTAAAATCATTCCTTTTGCACTAAAAATTGCATCCTTTGCATTCAAAATCCCTTTTCACATTAAAGATGCATTCTTTGCACCCAAAAACTCATTTTCATACTTAAAAATGCATACTTTGCATTAAAAAATCATTCTTTGCCATTTTCATGCATCATTTGTACATTAAATGCTATTTTCCAACATAAAAATACATTCTTTGCACAAAAATCATTTCTTTACATAAAAAGCATCCATTTGCAATCAAAAGCATCCTTTTCAACTTAAAAAATGTCATATTTTCACTAAAGTGTCATTTTTATCATGCATTCCCCCATGTCCCCATTAGCAACCTTGGAACGGACGGGTGTAAAAGATCCTATCTTTACATCGTTCCTTCCATAAAGGTTTCATAATTTCTTTAGAAAGGGACAACCTTGAACCCTATATCTCCGATTATCACTTAAGATGAGTAAGAAGCATCTATATGAGCTCGACCGTCTTAAAGTGTAGGATTGATAGTCTAAGGACCCTCCTTTTCTAAAGAACCTCATCTTTGACTATAAAGAGAGTCATTCTCTCGATCGTGCAAGTCCCGAGGTTAAAAATGCAATGATCACAAGTCCAAGATGAGGACGGGATCATAATCCTGAATACATAAAATCCAAGAAATCCCGAGCGACAACCAACAAATGGTTTGTACGTCCGGAAGACGACTTGGGACATTCCCTCCCTTATTTTCAAACACATGCACACAAGAAAGCACGCAAGCAAGCACGATTAATGGGATCTTGGGAGACTTGCTCCGGCAAGGCACCTTGGGTGAACGACGATCCGTTCTTCCCAAGGGGTAACTTAACCTCCGAACCCATAAAACCTTTTTTTCAAAGTTTTGAGGTAATCAAAATGGCGTGGCGACTCCGTTTTTCAAATTAAACCGGATGTCTTCAAACTAGCGTGAATTTCCAATAAACAAAAATTGGGGCACACATTCACAGTTTGGCGACTCCGCTGGGGACATCCCAAAGGAGAAAAGCTTTTATTTTCAAAACAAAAATCGATACTCGGTATATAGGTGGAAACCACTTGCCTTTCCTGTACACTCCCTGATGTGGGAGTTGGGATAACCGGTGGTTTAACAATCCCACGTACCAGTATCCCTTTTCGAAAAAAAAAAATTTGAAAAAAAAAATAAAAATAAAAGAAAGCTTTTCCCTTTGAGCGGGTTAGACTCCTGTCGCTGATTTCATTAATCGTGTTTGCTTTCTTTACCTTGCATTGCATCATTTGCATCTTGGAATCTGTGCATACTTTGAACGGGAAACAACCCAAAAAATAGCAAAGGAGTGGAACCTGGAAAATTGATCCATGCAGTCGTACGGCTCAATCCTCCTTGGATTCTGACCGGGCGACCTCAGTGGCAATTCCACCAGGAAAAATCATGGTTAATCTGGCGATCCTAGCGGCTTGGGGCTACTCGGCTCCATGATGGCCAGGGCTCCCGAGAAAATTTACGTGCTTACGTGTTGCATTTTCCCGTCCCGAAAATCATTCATTTAAAACACATTTCACGAAAATCTCTGTTTTAACTCAAAAGGAACATTTTTAGGAGACCGCACACTACGCGCACTTTGATATATCCTGTACACTTTGCACGCACGTCCTTCAAACCCGAGGGTGGTTCCAGTGCAGATCACGGACAACCTTACGATGCTCCCGGGCGCGCACGGAATCATCCCAACCTCCCCATGGCGGCCCAGTGTCGACCAATGCACAGTCCGTGTCACACGTTTCAAAAAACCGTGACTTTTTGGTTGGTTTTTGGTCTAGTCCGTGTCATATAGCCCAGTTGCATACCCTCGTAAAGGTCAAGCCTTAGTTCATAACGAAAGAGGAACTCTGCCAAAATTCCGACAAGGAAAAATTGGCGAGATCTTGACTCCGACATTGACTTTGACCTTGACCCGCACGAAATGCGTAAGAGTCGAGACCGAGTCTTTGCCAACAAATCAAAAGATCTTTCGCTCAAGCGAAGCTCTGCCAAAATTCCGACAAGGAAAAATTGGCAAGATCTTGACCCGGCATTGACTTCGATTCGACTCACGCCTTTGCGTATGCAACGAAGTTCAATATGACCTTTGTGTCATCCGGCTTTTGCCGCCCGACCCATGCCTATTATCTTCTCGGACATTACCGAAAGTCAACGTCATTCGCTCAAGCGAAATTCTGCCAAAATTCTATCAAGGCAGAAAGACGAGACTTTCCCGGTATTGCCTTGACTATAATCCGCATCGCTCGTGCGTTAAAAGGTCCTATGACCCGCTAGACCCGTTTGGAGCGCTCTTTACTCTCGGTCGGTGGGACCCGCGTGCCCTATAGGACCCTCGCCCGGGGCTGTCCACCCTGGGAGGTCGAAATACAGGTGGAATACGAGGGGCTTATAGACGTAATGACGGAACCCACTGATCCAGGATCTAGAGTAGTTGCGAAAAAGAAGGGCAAACCCCCCTTTTCCAACCAAATAGGAATTAATAAAAGACATGATTTTAAGTAAACTTGAACAATTAATGTAATCATAATTGCATTTTCCTATCTCTGATATCCCTAATCGAGACCTCCTCGGTCCGATTTCTGATTTTCCTGTCCCGACCTTTCATGGTCAAATCCTTAATCGTGACCTCCTCGGTCCGATTTTCAATTTTCCTATCTCGACCTTTCATGGTCAAACCCATAATCGAGACCTCCTCGGTCCGATTTCTGATTTTCCTATCTCGACCTTTCATGGTCAAATCCTTAATCGAGACCTCCTCGGTCCGATTTCAGATTTTTTATCTCGACCTTTCATGGTCAAATCCTTAATCGAGACCTCCTCGGTCCGATTTCAGATTTTTTATCTCGACCTTTCATGGTCAAACCCCTAATCGAGACCTCCTCGGTCCGATTTCCGATTTTCCTATCTCGACCTTTCATGGTCAAATCCTTAATCGAGACCTCCTCGGTCCGATTTCAGATTTTTCATCTTGACCTTTCATGGTCAAATCCCTAATCGAGACCTCCTCGGTCCGATTTTCGATCTTCCATCTCCCGACCTTTCATGGTCAAATCCCTAATCGAGACCTCCTCGGTCCGATCTTCAATTTCCAATCTTGACCTTTCAAGGTCTCATCTTTTCCGATCAATTAGGATTAGGAGAAAATGTGTTTCGAGCAAAAGCTAAAGCGATAAGTGCATGTTACTTGAGCCTTCAGCCTAAACACTCACCTTCAAGTCTAAACCTTACCTACCCCCGAGTCTAAACCTTGTCTATCCCTTTCCCGCAGCGAGAAAGAAGTGGGCGAGAATACTAGGTCAGCGGCCTTTCAGTACGGAAGCCTTAGGTTCAGATAGTTCGGCAGAATCGTCAGTTTTTGTCAGCTCAAAAAGTCAGAATGGCAGATTTGACAGAAAACAGTGAGGGTGCAGGAAATCAGATGGTAAGGAAGGAAGAGTTAATCCTGGCTTTGGAAAATGCCCGTAAGATTCATGAAGAGCAGCTGTCATTGCTCATTGATGCGCTCCATCGTCATGGAGTTCAGGTCACAGTTGAGTCGAACGGTTTTCTGGTGGTAGTCGAAGATGAGACTTCGGAAAAAGTGATTTCAGTCCCTTCATCCTATAACCAAGACCTTCCATCCTACAACCAATACCTTCCTCCATCCGCATACGATCCCTTGCCAAGGACCACTCCTCCTCAGTCCTTTCCAACATCCCAGCTCATCAGGGCTCCATCGCCCTCAGCTCCTCAGAACGGATTAGGCTTCACCCCACCTGTTCCTCAGTTCCAGCAATACCTGCCAGTCTATACTCCAGCTTCACATAATCAGTTCGAGCTATGTGGCTATGTTCTGAAGCCACTATACCCACCTGAATGCAATCATGAGTTGCCAAAGGATGATTCAAGTTTTCAGCTGTCACCTACCGGACTTAATGAATTCAACCGTCAGTCTCACCAGTTTGCTACTATGGTTCCCTCTGCCGATACAAGTCCTGTTGCAATTTCCAGTAACTCGAGAGTCCCCATTGACCCCCATGTGACAATATTGATGGAACAAGTGAAACAAATGCAAGAGAAGTTTGACTTCATGATGAGTATCAATACTCCCTTGATCCAAAATGTCGAACCAGGCAAGGAATTGACTCCACCAAGCATAACCCGATGCCACCAACGTCAAACAGCAACCGTACCCGGCTCAGCACCAGTTCCTCACAAAGGAAAGAGTGTCGTAGCCTCCTTCAGCCAAATCCAACAATGGAACCAATCGGACAATGGGAATCCAAGTCTTGAGAACAACAATGTCTCCCGAAAACCCCGCTCCCTTCATTTTGACAATGCGGAGAAGCCTTTAAGCAAGATTCTGGAAGAGCTGATGAAAGAAAAGCTGATAAAGCCACTGGAGAATTGGAAGCCCAAGAACCCCAACGTTCGGGTGGATGAGTCTAAGCATTGTCTTTTCCATCAATACCCTGGGCACGACACTGATGATTGCACCTATTTGAGGCATGAGATCCAGAAATTGATAGAAAAAGGGAAGCTCGAGAACCTCCGTGGGCCAAAAACAGAAAGTTATGGTAAGAGGTCAATTCAGGAAGTGCAAGGTCAGAAACGTCAGCCTGATGATTTTGGGATGCCCATGAGCAAAGTTTTCGATGATTTGATGAAACGAGGCCTTCTCACACCTCTCGAGAATTATAAGCCAAGAAACCCCAGTAGAGTTGACAGGACCAAGTTCTGCGAGTACCACAAGCATTTTGGTCATGTGACAGACAAGTGTATGGATCTGAAGAAAGAAATTCAGTGGCTGATCTACGAAGGAACGCTCAAGTTACCTGGCAGTCCAACCCGCGAAGAGTAGCTAGACTAGGGTCCACCTATCCTTAAGTAAGACTAAAAAAAAAAAGAAAAATAGTCTCTCAGTCAACTTTCGTAGGTTCTAGTACTTTTCTCTTTCAATCAAGTCCTCTACGGACATTGTAATCAATCTTCAATTTTCTATAAAAGAGTCTTCTTCTTTTCTTGCTAGACTTAAGACATTATTTGCACACCTACATTACATTTAATGAAATGGTTTTATTTTAGATGATCACTTGCATTGCTCAACAAATAATCTCTCGAAATAATTCACGTTCCGATTAATCAGTGTGAGAAAGTCAACTAATGCCTTCCCCATACACTTTCCTTACCCCACAAAAGGCCTCCATCAAGCCATACACTTTCCTTACTTCACAAAAGGCCTCCATCAAGCCATACACTTTCCCAATTATGCCCCCACCTTCATCCTGACCAAGTCAACGACGGCGGCAACATCAAGGGACAACAAGAGGCCACTCAGCTTCGAAAGATTGACCCCGTGTCGACAACAACCTAGGAGCCTGCCTTCGACCTCAAAGATGTCAAGAAAAATTCAAGCAGGGGCTCGCCTTGGCCCTCAAGTGCTTCAGAAAATAAAAAAAAATGCAGTGCAAAAAGAGTAATACCCAGCTAGGCTGAAAATCCCAAAAAAGGGCAGTCTAGGCAAAAAACAGGGTTGCACATAAAAATAAAAAAATGAGGCCAAGGACCCAGCACCGCCCATCAAAAGCTTGACGGACAGGCAAAATCAAAGCTCAGAGAATGAAAGTTGTCGATAACAATGGGGCGGTCGAAGCAAAGCCAGAAGCATTTCATAAGCCTGTAGGCACGTGCAAATCTTTTCTTCCCCAATGAGAGAGGAAGCAATCAGAAGCAGTCGTCCAAGAATGACTTGGTCAAGGAATCATCCCGAGGCCCACGCCTCATCATCCAATCTTCTCATCCAAACCTTTCCACTAAAGGAACCACAAATTCCATTTCCCAAAGCCAAACACAGTCCGGCCAAGGCCGAACTACGGCGACCTGAGCTCCTCACAATGAGGGGAACGTAGGCAACCAGCAATGGTCCGGTCATAAACACATTCAAATTCCCGAAAATTCGGTCTCATCAGTGGCCTCTTCCATAAGCACATCCAAATTCCCGAAAACCCGGTCTCATCAAATGACCTCTCCCATAGACACAGTCAGATTCCAGAAAACCCGGTCTCATCAATGACCTCCCTATACACAAACTTTTCTTTCACACCAGCCAACCTTGATCCGCGACACTGGTTGACTTTCTCCTCATGATTAATAAGAATGTTTCTTCATATCGAGATTAATGGTTGAATAACCCGAACATTAATAAAGGGTTTTAAGCAATCTTGTGATCATTGTAAATAAAACAAGTTTTCAGATGTCTTGACAAGTCTTCCTTTTCTACATCTTAGGAAAAATAGTGCTAAACACTAATTTTCTGTCAGCAGGGGCTTCCATACACTTTTACAAACCTCTCTACGCTTATACTCTCCCAAAAGAGTCAAACCCAAAGCGAGTTTTGTGCCTACATCGAATAAGGCCATCGGAATAACACAAAATCGGGATCTATTCCCACCTTTCGAAAAATATGCCCCTGTATGTATTTCTGAGAATCTTTTCTTTCACACCTTCTTAAGGTTGACTGATTGACTAAAGAAAATAAAAAAAAAGAGAGAGAGAAGGATAGGTTTTCCCTCTTCTGCCACAATTCGCATTAGGGCTGCCTCGAAACTTTGTCAAAGCATTCCTTTAAACTGGGGCTTCTTTAGCCATTTTTGGGATTCACATCGGGTTCTTCACTAGGTCCCTAGATGGATTCAGTTTTGGTCAGATCAACCTCAGGATCACTTCCGCAGTACCAATCATATTGGGATTTTCGCTAGGTCATCAGATTGGGGCTTCATTAAGTCATTTCTTCAAAACCTAAGACTTCGCCTGCTCAGTTCATCCAACCGGAGCTTTGCCAGTGAAAGGATCTTTCATGGGGCTTTGCAGAAAGTTCTTCCTCAGACCGGGGCTCCGATGAGTTGCATCCATCCCTAGAAGAGAGGTTTGGTCACTTCGACATCTGCTTTAGTCTTTGGTTGTAAAAGCCTATCGACATCAGCTTCAAATGCCAGAATGTGAGAAAGGAACATTCATCGAGACCCGAGTTTTAAAACCCAGTCTCAGCCCAAGAGGGAATCTTAGTCCACGTTGACAACATCTCAGCAACAACAGCAGTTCAGTCCGCACCCAAGGGATACAACCCCACCTGCTTGAAACCCGTCTTAAACACATTCCATATGTACATCCAGACCCAGTCTCTACCATTGTTTCCAAGAAAAAATCACCCCTAGGCTCAAGTAACGTGCCAATTGCTAATAATACATTTTCTCCCAAAAGCGCCTTCGTTACTTCC
The DNA here is from genome assembly GCA_022495995.1 of Adenophora triphylla var. japonica. Taxonomy (NCBI): domain Eukaryota; kingdom Viridiplantae; phylum Streptophyta; class Magnoliopsida; order Asterales; family Campanulaceae; genus Adenophora; species Adenophora triphylla. The sequence continues at coordinate 483,905 of JAFEMH010000980.1, forward strand.
GTTATAACAAGATAACACCAGGCGACAGTTTCCTAATTGTCAAAAATCCAACTTTGGCTACCTCTATCACAGATTGAGAAGTATGCTCAAGTTTTCCAGTTATAGCTGCCTCTATCTACTTGATAGTGACGTAAGCTTTAGCTTCCTCAGGTGACGACCTCCACTAATCATTAAAACCTCAAGGATCCTAGACATCGTTCCTAACTGTCTAGATGAAGCTTGAACTACGATCAAGGCTTGATTCCTCCGGGATACGTAGGTAGCCTTTCATAAAAGGTTCAGCCATCCGACCACTTTGGTCACCTTTTCTTTCCCCGTTCTTCAATGGTGCATAAGCTTTTCATAAAAGTCCAATTTTTTGACCACATTGGTCACCCCTTTTGATTTGGCACATTCCTAGTAGGATCGGTTGTTTGACCTCCTAGGTCACCCCGTTTCCATCCTTATAGGAAGGGACCAATATCTCTTTGCCATTGTCCCAAGGAGGCCAGGTAGGTGACCTCTTTTGGTCACCCAATTCCAACCTGTGCCTGCAATTCCATTCCAGTTCCAAAGGCAATGAAAAGCACAGCTCAGGCTTACTAAGTCGCGCGACATAACAAGCCAAGTCGCGCGACATAACAAGCCACATCGTACATCGACATCGCAGATGCCGCATTCCCTGTGGCAATCCCCGACATGTCAAAAGCTGCAAATACCATCCATCCACTTCTCAAATGCATAAGGGAGGGTTCATTTACCCCATGTACACCCATTGCATTCATATTCAAGCCAAAAATCCATTCAAGTCATTCAATTCAAACCAAATACCATACCATCGTCATTTCATAAGTGCGTGCAAAATGCATAACAATGTACATACGAAATAAAATAGGCCAAGTCCAAAAGATGTGCATAGCAAAAATAACAAGATATGTTTTCCCAAAAAGGGTACAATAACCGAAAAGTCATAAAAATCTAAGGGGAAAGGGGGCTACTCTGAGTCATCTCCATCATCCTCTCCATCATCATCCTCTCCATCATCTTCATCCTCGCCATCATCCTCAACCTCCTCAGGCTCATCGTCAGGATCGTCAGAAGGTGCCTCATAAGCTATGGTCTCCGTGCGATAATAATCATCAAGCTCAGTGATAACAGTGGAGTCAAGCTCATAGTCTGTGGCCGTCTCAGCTCCACCATCCTCATCCTCATCCTCATCATCATCATCAATCTCAATAGGTCTGTGAAGAGGCACATTTGGCCTCTTCGTCCGAGGTGTCGGTCCACTAATGCCTCCGCTGGTGCCCACGTCATCAGAGCAGCTCTTCTTCCTTCTCGGTTGGCCGGGTGGAGAGATATCGATCGAACCCCGTGACCGGCATTGATTCTTCCAAAAGCTCATACCTTTCTCGGAGCTTGCTAATCATGCCCACGCGCCGGTATAAGCCCCGGTCAAGTGCCTGTAAGCCTAAGCCGACACCTGCTATGCGTACATAATAAGTGTCGAATGCAGCTTCTTGATAACGAAGAGATGCAATCAATCCAAAAGATGTAACGAACAGTACTTACAGATCTAGAACCTCTCGGGAGCACCAGACGAGGATGAGTCTGTGACATATCGATATGAGCTCGCCTCATGCGACCGCTACCCTGGTAATCAATGAAAGTCAGAGGCAAAAGAGGTCTAGCCACATAGCCAGTCGAGGGTCCCGCACTCTGAGCACCATAACCAACCCTGGTATGTGGGGACTAAAGATGCATAGCCACGTACAAAGTGTAATCCCCATCCCGTGTGAAGAGATGTGCCGCCATGCCTACGATCAAAGCATCCACATTCGCCAACCGGGCGAGGCAACACATCCTAGCCGGAGGATCATCGTGATCCGAGCATGCCTATTGGGCCCATGCTGTCTGTACACTCTCTCTCCTAAGTACAAGGCATCTCCGGACAAGCCCACTAACAGCTTACGACACTCTGTCAAGTTCGCAGCATGATCTAAATCCAAATCGCCATAACGGCCAGTCCAGGGGAACATACTCAGCCTCTGTGGAATCCCTCTCAAGCACCTCAGCGTATCATGATACGAGGCCGTAATCCTGCACCTCAAACCCTCCGGTGTCCTAGTCTGTCTCCTGGCACTCTTCGTCCACCGCCTGAGAGCAGGAAAGGTGGTGGCAGGAAACTCATCCTGTATCTGCCACTCGTAACAACCAAAATACTCGAAGGCCCAAGCCTGAAAAGAAGAAGAAGAAGTCAAAACAAGGAAAAAGGATAGAATGAAATGCACAAAAGAAAAGAGGTCAAGATGAGAGAATACCTCAAAATCCAGATGACAGCAAGTAAAATACTTCGCCCTCCCTCTACTGACGTCATCTAGAGCCAAATACATCTCGGCTAAACCAACCTCACCCCAGGATAAATTCCCACTCATCCTGTGCTCTCAAAAGCTCCAACGGTGAAATCAAGGCGAGTAGATGCGCTGTTGATGAACAAAGATGTCGAAAAGCCTACCCATACAAAAGCCCTCGCTAATCTCTCGGCTCTCGCCCGGCTCTCAACAGATCATCAACTACAATGTAGTCCCCGCTCCGCTTCTCCAACCAAGCCATGTAGCTCGCCTAACTCATATCCATTCCCCTTCTTGATCCGGGAACGAAGCCAAGTAAACTCATAAAATCGGCATCGGCAATAGGCCGGGGCTCAACTCCCCGCGCAGCTCCTCTATGTAGAGCGGCTCATCTGTAAAAGGCAATCCTGTGATGACCGCAAAATCCAATGGCGTGACTGTCGTCTCACCCCAAGAGAAGTGGAACGAATGAGTGGTCTCCCACCAAAACTCTCTAAAGGCCCTCACCAAATCTACACTCCTCTGAGTGCCTCCAATGGCCTTCGCCATCTCAAAGAATTGCCCTAGCCCAGCAGCGTAAATCATACCCTTAGGCGAGTCCATCTGCTCCTGGCTACCCGGCAAGCTCTCCCATAGTCTGTCAATCACCTCAGGGGAGCCACGGGTGCGCAATCCCTGCAAGAAAACATGGCACAAATATGAATATTTCGCGCTATTTCTTGAAATCATCTCAAATGAAAAATAGGTCAAAATCTATCATTGAAAGAGCATGCATTCTAGTATCACATTTCCTAGGTCAATCTATGTTCATATGCCAGTTCATGTCAATTCATAGCACAGTCTGAAAAATCCAGTTCAAATTGATTTCACCCAAATCGAAAATTTTTCAAAAAAAACCCTAGGTTACTTACCACATCCTTCTTCCTGACATCCGAGGTATGCTCATCGAGCTGTGGGTAGAAATCTCCTCTTCGTGCTTCCGGAAGAAAGGGCCTTTGATTCCTCTGCACCCCCTTCCTCCTAGTAGCTAAGTCGGCGTGTTGAGGAGCCCTTTTGGTTGGATAGAGCCTAGGAGGCATTTTCCAAGTTGAATCAAACTAAAGATTTGTTTAATTTCTCTCGATCCCTCTCAAATCTCCCTCTGATATTGCTCTCTCTCTCTTCTCGGTGTCGCCTCCCTCTCAATTTCAATTTCAATTGAGTTTCAAATGGCGACTGTGCGAATTTTTAATGATTCTGCCCACAGGGCCTGTTATGTTATGCGACATACTAAGCCCCTGTGGCTTGTTTTTACAATTTTGCCCTTAAAGGCTCCATTTTACAATTTTGTCCCCCGTAGGCTTCTTTTACCCTTTGTGCCCCTGGAATTTCCAATCACTTTCAATCAAATTTTCCCTCCATTGCCCCCGTGACCTATTTTACAAATTTACCCCTGTGGCTCATGTTATTCTAAAAAAAATCAGGGTACGTCCCATTTCTTTACAAAAATTTTGATCAGGGTACGTCCCGTTTCTTTACAAAAAATTTTTATCAAGGTACTTCCCGTTGCTTTACAAAAAAAAAAATTTATTATCAGGGCACGTCCCACTTTCTTTACAATAAAATTATCGGGTACGTCCCACTTTCTTTACAAAAATTATCGAGTCCTTCCTACTTTTTTACAAAATCCGTTCTTTCTCGCGATCTCCGTTATTCCAAGATGGAAGAATAACATTTCGCTCCCTTTTTCGATCTCCGTTATTCCAAGGTGAAGGAATAACATTTCGATCTTTCTCGCGATCTCCGTTATTCCAAGATGGAAGAATAACATTTCGCTCCCTCTTTCGATCTCCGTTATTTCAAGATGAAGGAATAACATTTCGATCTTTCTCGCGATCTCCGTTATTCCAAGATGGAAGAATAACATTTCGCTCTCTCTTTCGATCTCCGTTATTCCAAGGTGAAGGAATAACATTTCGATCTTTCTCGCGATCTCCGTTATTCCAAGATGGAAGAATAACATTTCGCTCTCTATTTTCGATCTCCGTTATTCCAAGGTGAAGGAATAACATTTCGATCTTTCTCGCGATCTCCGTTATTCCAAGATGGAAGAAAAACATTTCGCTCCCTTTTTCGATCTCCGTTATTCCAAGGTGAAGGAATAACATTTCAATCTTTCTCGCGATCTCCGTTATTCCAAGATGGAAGAATGACATTTCGCTCCCTTTCTCGATCTCCGTTATTCCAAGGTGAAGAAATAACATTTCGATCTTTCTCGCGATCTCCGTTATTCCAAGATGGAAGAATAACATTTCGCTCCCTCTTTCGATCTCCGTTATTCCAAGGTGAAGGAATAACATTTCGATTCAGTCAAAAGCTCGAACTACGACCTGGCTTGATTCCCCCGGGATACGTAGGTAGCCTCCTATAGGTTCAGGCAATTTGTCACATATGACGCCCCCTTTCCCCAGTGGATTCTGAACTACGATTATGGCTTGATTCCTACTCGAGATACGTAGGTAGCCTTTCATAAAAGGTCCAGCCACTCGACCACTTTGGTCACCAAATCTATCTCGGCATTCGCCAGATTGGATCCTTTTCTATCGACAACCCCACTCGCCCTGCAAGTGATGTTGCCGAGGGGCTTCTGTAAGTACCCAAATCTGGCTCATGCCTTCCGGTTAAGTTTCCCGGCAATTTCGGTAAATTTTCCGGTAATTTCCCGGACTTTCCTACAGTTCCGAAAATATTCCGGAACTGTTCCAAATTAATTAAAGGCTGAAAGGAATGCTTATCAATTAAGAAACACGTTTTTCTTAATTCAAGGAATCCTTCTAGAAGACTGCCACCTTGCATGATTCTAGAAGGAACTGCATGTGGCTACTTATGTCGTGCGACATAACCAGCCAGGGAGAGTTCTAGAAGCTTGCCACCTTGCATGTTTCTAGAAGAATCTGGAAGTGGCTACTTATGTCGTGCGACATAATAGGCCATGAAGACTTCTAGAAGCTTGCCACCTTGCATGTTTCTAGAAGAAAAACGGTTATGGCTTGTTATGTCGTGCGACATACTAAGCCCATGCAGTGCTCTATAAATAGAGGCCTTCACCTCTCATTTTAGGCACCCCTTTTCCACCCCCTCGCCTCCCTCTATAGGGAATATGCCTGTGAAGCATCCCCTCTCCTCACAATCCTCCCAAATCAATCCCAAATCAATCCCACACATACTTCCCACACACACACTTCCACACACATCAAGAAACCAAGGTTCTCACTAATCAAGCCTTGACATCGCCTCGAGGAGGATGCTTGAAGGCTCCTATATCTAACTTGATATAGGAGTTGTGGATCTTCAAGGGTAACGCTCCCTTCCTCCCTATTTCTCCCTCTTTTAAACATATGTAGTTTAATCCACATAAATGACCTCAAATGTGTTGTAATAACTGAGATCTAATCTTTGCATATCTATTTTAGTCTCAGATCTCATAGATCCATCATTGTTTTACACATCATTTCATATAATCAAACCATTTTGACATTTTTTTGCATGAATACTCGAGATGAGTATGGATTCCTCATATCCACATCCTTTTGAAGTATTCATTATTGAAATACTTGTTCTCTGAGATCTATTTGTGAAGAAACTTGGCCATATTGGTGCCTTGTTACCTCTGTAGATCCCAGCTGAAAGGTCTCTGCAAAGTGGCTAGTTATGTCACGCGACATAGGCAGCCTATGTCACGCGACAAACATAGCCAATTTGCAGAAACTTCATATTTTTCAAGCTGTAATCTGATGTTAACCCCCATCATGCTATAATATGATGTCTATCTGCAATTTAGATAGTATCTATGTACATAAAATGTCATCTTTTCATTAAAATACCATTTTCACACATAAAGGTGCATCCTTTGCACCTAAATCCTATTTTCATGCATTAAAATCATTCCTTTTGAACTAAAAATTGCATCCTTTGCATTCAAAATCCCTTTTCACATTAAAGATGCATTCTTTGCACCCAAAAACTCATTTTCATACTTAAAAATGCATACTTTGCATTAAAAAAATCATTCTTTGCCATTTTCATGCATCATTTGTACATTAAATGCTATTTTCCAACATAAAAATATATTCTTTGCACAAAAATCATTTCTTTACATAAAAAGCATCCATTTGCAATCAAAAGCATCCTTTGCAACTTAAAAATGTCATATTTTCACTAAAGTGTCATTTTTATCATGCATTCCCCCATGTCCCCATTAGAAACCTTTGGAACGGACCGGTGTAAAGGTCTTATCTTTACATCGTTCCTTTCATTAAAGGTTCCATGATCTCTTTAGAAAGGGACAACCTTGAACCCTATATCTCCAATTATCACTTAAGACGAGTAAGAAGCATTTATATGAGCTCGACCGTCTTAAAGTGTAGGATTGATGGGCTAAGAACCCTCCTTTTCTAAAGAACCTCATCTTTGACTATAAAGAGAGTCATTCTCTCGATCATGCAAAGTCCCGAGGTTAAAAATGCAATGATCACAAGTCCAAGATGAGGACGGGATCATAATCCCGAATATATAAAATCCAAGAAATCCCGAGCGACAACCAATAAATGGTTTGTACGTCCGGAAGACGACTTGGGACATTCCCTCCCTTTATTTTCAAACACATGCACACAAGAAAGCACGCAAGCAAGCACGATTAATGGGATCTTGGGAGACTTGCTCCGGCAAGGCACCTTGGGTGAACGACGATCCGTTCTTCCCAAGGGGTAACTTAACCTCCGAACCCATAAAACCTTTTTTTCAAAGTTTTGAGGTAATCAAAATGGCGTGGCGACTCCGTTTTTCAAAATTAAACCGGATGTCTTCAAACTCGCGTGAATTTCCAATAAACAAAAATTTGGGGCACACATTCACAGTTTGGCGACTCCGCTGGGGAAATACCAAAGGAGAAAAGCTTTTATTTTCAAAACAAAAATCGATACTCGGTATATAGGTGGAAACCACTTAACCTTCCTGTACACTCCCTGATGTGGGAGTTGGGATAACCGGCGGTTTAACAATCCCACGTACCAGTATCCCTTTTCGAAAAAAAAATTGAACAAAATAAAAGAAAGCTTTTCCCTTTGAGCGGGTTAGACTCCCGTCGCTGATTTCATTAATCGTGCTTGCTTTCTTTATCTTGCATTGCATCATTTGCATCTTGGAAATTGTGCATACTTTGAACGGAAAACAACCCGGAAAAAATTACAAAGGAGTGGAACCTGGAAAATTGATCCATGCAGTCGTACGGCTCAATCCTCCTTGGATTCTGACCGGGCGACCTCAGTGGCAATTCCATCAGGAAAAATTGAGGTTAATCGGCGGGCCCTAGCGGCTTGGGGCTACTCGGCTCCATGACCGATCCGGGGCTCCTTAAAAATTTACGTGCTTACGTGTTGCATTTTCCCGTCCCAAAATTATTCCTTTAAAACACATTTCATGAAAATCTCTCGTTTTAACTCAAAAGGAACATTTTTAGGAGACCGCACACTACGCGCACGATATATCCCGTACACTTTGCACGCACGTCCTTCAAACCCGAGGGTGGTTCCACTGCAATCACGGGACAGCCTTACGATGCTCCCGGCGCGCACGGAATCATCCCAACCTCCCCATGGCAGCCAGTGTCGACCAATGCACAGTCCGTGTCACACGTTTCAAAAAAACCGTGACTTTTGGTTGGTTTTTGGTCTAGTCCGTGTCATTTACCTCTAGTGACCTCTGAGGAATCTATCTCTCCTGGACCCGAAACACACACTCGATCACAGACGTTCTCTTTCGGTTCCCCTTCGTTATCTCTTTTTGTACCACCTCTTTATCGTCCACCCGGTTGACCACTGCTTGAAGCTCGTCCCCGCTGAAACTTTGGACAATTTCTCCTAAAGTGTCCCATTTCTCCACACTTAATACACCTACCTTGCTTACTCCAACAATGATCTTCGGTATGTCCAATCTTCTTACAAAATTTACAAATCATCCCATACTGTTTGGATATTGACCTAGACGAAGAAGCTACAACAAGTTCCCCTCTCACACTTCCTGAAGTTAAAGCCCTTGGCTGTCCTCTAATGATTTTGGATCCTTGTCCTAGATACTTTGGCTTATTTCCAATCCCACCTTCCGATTTTCCACTATTTTCTTCAATGCTATTCTCGATCTTATAAGCTCTCTCTATGACTGTCTGATAATTGGTGAAGCTATCAATCAGTAATTTCTTCCTAAACTCAATCCTCAAACCTTTTATAAACCTATGAACTCTTCTCCCTTCATGCGGTACCAAATGAGGGCAACACTTAGCTAATTCCTCAAACCTGACTGAATACTGATTCACTGTCATGTCCCCTTGTTCTAGTCCTAAGAATTCGATCTCCTTCTTGTCCCTTGTAATCATCAAAATAAAATAATCCCCGAACTGTTTGGTGAAATTATCCCAAGTCTGGGGCATATGATCCCGCTCCCAATTCCCTTTCAAAATCTGCCACCACTGATCAGCTGGACCTTCAAGTTTGAAAACGGCATACCTAACTTTCTCTTTGTTGGGACTTTCTATAACCTCAAAAATCCTATTCATTTCGGCTAACCATTTTTCTGCCTTTAACGGATCCGAATCTCCGTTAAAGCTCTAAAGGGTTCATCTTCACAAGTCTTTCCAATCCATCACTTTTACATTCCTCGATTGATTCGGAATCGATCCTCTAGTCTCCATATTATGTACAAACATCCCGAATAACTTCATCATCTCTTCATTCTCGAATTCCACCTATACCCATATCTCCTTCAATTTCTAGAACTTTTCGCCGATCATCATTGCTTCCGCCATTGGAACCAACTCCCGCATTAAACACTCGACGTTAATTACCACACATTCCCCTTAGTTTAGACATCTACCCTTGACCTCTAAACTAAGCTCGATACCAATCGTGAGCACCCCAACCCGGACCTAACGCGTGTCCCGAGCTTGGGAAGGTCAAACTAAGAAAACCCATCTTCTATTTTTTAAAACTTTTATTTGCCTTTACAAGAAAACCAATTCTCAATTTTTCCATAAACAAAATCAAATAAATATATCTCCACTTGGAGGAATTTAAACAAATACTTTAAGAACCATAATTGATTAATTACATTGAGAACTTTAATTAACATTGTTTAACAAAAGAGTTTTCCTTACAACTTATAAAAGAGTAATACTTAAATATGACTCCCGACAACCCACATATCTACCTATCCTGACAAGTCCCAAAAGCAAGAGTCCAAACTCTTTTCCCGGCCTCACCGGTTCAGTTACCTGTCTCAAAGACAATCTAAAGCAAGAAAGGGAAGGGGTGAGAATAAATCTCAATAAGCTATTATGAATGCAGCAAGATATCAAACAAGATGCAACACATAGCATGGTAGCACATAACACATTATGAAAGCGGTAAACACCTTATGTTACCTCATTTTACCTTTCCCGTCTGAACAATAAGTCGTACAACGTGGGAGTAAAACTCCGCTCTTTGGTGAATTGCCCCCATGCACATTCACCGCTTATAGGTCTCATACCCCAGAGATCCATATAAGAAAAATAGGATACTTATATGACCCTTATTCAGAGTATCATATAATATCATCGCTACTGTAAAGCTTTTGGCTTCATACAGAGCATTCCACCGGTACACCAAATTGCAGCGGCATGTTAGGCTTTTGGCTCAATACAGCGGCTAGCACCCCCACTCTGTGGCCACAGAGGGGGCAGGTCACAGGTATAATGAACCTTCAATCACTTATAGAACAAATCAATAATTGATTGAATTCCATTATACCCCCTAATCATATATACTCGTTCAAGCACAAGATAGATATTTGAAATAAATCCACAAAGGGGATAAGAACATAACAACATGGTAATGAATACTCATGTGAAATCAATACTATAGTGCAACAGTTCATGTAATACACTATGCATAATACCATTAACGAATTTACATTCAAGTAAGGTATCCATATAACCACATAATCCACACCGGGATACAATATAATCAACATGTCATATAATCCACAATCGATACAATACAAGCAACATGCCAAATAATCCACAATCGATACCATACAACCATATACCAAATAATCCACAATTGGGGTACAATATATTGATGTAACACATATATATTCCTAACCAACACAATAGTGTGATTATAATCTCTACGCCGTTCAACTAATAATCAAGGTATGGGAGCAAGTAAGGCCACCCTAAACCATAAACCATTCTTACGAAGTCATTACTCAACCTTGAATAATATTCATAAAAGTTCAAGACCTACTTCCAACAATTCCATTTCGACCAAATAAGACATCATGTCCTAGCCAAGGTATTCTACTTTAACTTAGGTTAAAAAGGATTAATTCATATCCGGGTTGGACTAGGTTCTACTAATTTATAATGGTTGGGATTCAAGCCACGAGGTTATTGGTGAAAATCAAAGAAGAAGGAAACCGAGGAAATTCTCGTGACATGGGCGACCGCCTGGGCGACCGCCTGTCACTATGGGCGACCGCCCAAGAGGGTCTAATAAGGGTTACACTTTCTGGTGGGTCAAGGCCGCTCAAGGGCCTATGGGCGACCGCCCAAGGGAGATTTCAGCACTTCGAAATTTCTAACTTCTTTTCACATATTTTCTTTTCCCCATTTATAATCTTTCTTAAAAATACCCAAAAGGATTTTCTAACTTTACAAACCTCATTTTAAATCATTAAATCCCCAAATAACATAACCCTAAATCATTTACCCCTTGATTCTCCACCCATTTCACTACCACAATTCAAGTTTAACCTCCTTAATCTAACTTAATCCATTTTTTTGCACTATTGATCATCTTCCTTAAACAACCACATCATTCTATAACATAAACCCATTTCTTAACTACAAGAAGGTTTCCAAAGCATCTAATAACCATTTTAATAATAATAACAACACCAAATAATTCATGAACATTAATTAGAAGAGAAAATCATAATAATCCCATTCAAGGCATTAACATATTACTCCCATTATACCCTCATTCCTTCAACTTAAACTCCCATATCATAACTAAAAATCAATTAAATCTTGAATAATCATTTTACTCAAATAACCATATTAAAAATACAATATACTTTTTATTTTCATAAAACATTCATTAACATATAAAATGTGCAATATTTAGAAAGAAGTCATAATAACTTACCTAGCAAATATGGGATGGAATGAAGATTTTCTTAGCTTGATTGATTCCTCTAGTTGTCCCAACCTCAAAAGTACTCTTAGATTTGAAAATGGATGGAAAATGGGCTTGCTCTATGCCTTTGGAAGGTGAGGCTTCAATGGAAGTTTTCCATGGATGGTTCTTGGCTAGAGGGAAGTGAGAAGAATGATGAGGAGGTGAAAGAAGTATGGGAGGTATGGGAAGAGTGTAAGGAAAAGTAAGGGAGTATGGGTGGCATTTGACTTTAGAGGGGGGAAGGGGAGGAATTTAGGGAAAAAATGGTCCCCCCCACCCAAATATTAATCCAAGGCTTTCAACCAAATAAATGAAAGCCCCTTTTATTTTCCATTATTTATTTTACCCAATTTAACCTCCTCCTACTCCTTATTCAATTTCTATTTTTATATTTTCCTTTAGGACATTATTTTACTTCCCTATCATTTTATCCTAATATAAGGAACCAAGTATATAAAAATGAACACATAATATTAATAATAATATTAAAAGCATATAATATTATACTAAAATTGTACCTAGGGTTAGGATCGTTACAAAGATAGTCGTAAGTCTACTTCGGACTACATTTATCTACTTTGTGGAGGAGCAATTTCTTGGAAGAGTGTTAAGCAGACACTTGTTGCTACTTCTACGATGGAGACAGAGTTTGTGGCTTGTTATGAGGCATCAAATCACGCAATTTGGTTGTGAAATTTTATCACTGGGCTGCGCATATTAGGTGACGTTGAAAGGCCATTAAAGTTATTTTGTGATAATAAGTCGGCAGTTATGTATTCTAATAACAACAAGAGCTCGTCTAAGTCTAAGCACATAGACATTAAGTATCTTGTTGTTAAGAAACGGATTCAGAATGGACAGATTTGTATTGAGCATATTGGGACTAACTCCATGGTCGCGGATCCGCTTACTAAGGGTGTAACACCGAAGGTTTTTTTACGAGCACACTGCTTGTATGGGTGTTGTATCACTAGAGTATGCTTAGATTGAGTGGGAGTTTTGTATTTTGCTCTTACATTTATTGTTATAAGTATATTTGGTTTTTCAGTTTTTGGTTAATGAAGTTATTTTGCACTCTGAATATTTGGTTGATCTCAAAATAAGGTTGGATCAGTTGAGAATAGACATGTGAAGATCACATTACATGTTATTTCATGCTACACATCCATACTTGATCCATGTCATTTAGTTGAGTTAATATATGTGACCACTGATGGGTCTAGTTGAGCTAATAGTGACGAAAACCTCTTTGATCCTTATGTTGATTTGACTAATGGACCAGATTGGTTTAAGATGACACAATTTGGTAAAGCATTGATGTTAAGGTTTATAATGTGATATGCAATTAAACTAAGGCATTATACTATGTACATGTGTAAGTTCAAGTGGGAGATTGTTGGAATATTTTATGGACTTTACATATACTAGCATAATAAATAAAGTCTTTGGACACATAGACGTATGTGCACTATAAGTAATTGTATATGTCACATTAAATATTAAAGTATTTGGGCCTAATAAAGTGATCTACTAAAGTTGAAGGGGACACAAGTCATCTTTTATAAGTATGGGATCTACAGTTAATATGTGTAGATAGCTAAGGGGCCTAGTTGTTAATCTATGATGGGCTGACTAACATACTAGGTCATTATAAATATAGGATTATGGTCCCCAATTGACCTAACTAGGTTTTATTCTCTTGATTCCCATTGTCAATTGAATTTTAAGAATCCTAAGGATCAATTGGAAGGCAATAATCGTTCATCAAGTCTTCATCAAGTATTCTTCAAACATTGCTATGGATTCAAGTTTGTCTATCGTTCTATAATCTTTGATAACTTAAAGCACGATTGTCCTAGAATAAATATTCCGCATCATTCTAGGATTTATGTATAATTAATTCCATCAAATCACTCGTATGTATGTGAATATAATATTGCATGAACTATTGTAGAAATAATACAACATTTATAATAACTTCTCGTACATTATAATATTTTTTAAAACCGAAAACCCTTTATTTTTTCTTCACCAATCATCAACTGACCTTTTTTTTCCTATTATAAATCCCTACAAAATTTTACCACTACTATTATTAGAGTCTATTAAAATCAGTGAAGCTGTATGACAATCATATTGTTCAACAGTTGAGATTAAATCTCTTACAAATAGGTGATCCTTGTTGGTGGTGAAAGACAAATAGGTCAAAAACATATATTTTCTTAATAAATGATCAAACCGTCAAGATTATAAGGAAAAAAAAACAATTGTAAGTGAAATTGCCCCTGTTTATGTATGAAAAAAATAAATGCATTATGAGTATTTTTCACATGTTAAATATGATAAAGAGTTTTAATTGTCACGTAAACGATTATATACTCCGTCCATGTCATTTGAAATTGTAAAATTTGTTATTTTTAGTGTTTCACTTAAAATTGAAAAATAAAGAATGATAAATTTTGAATACTTTATAAAAAAATTTAGCTCAATCGGCATCTGGCGTCCCTTTTCATACGGGAGGTCAGGGTTCGATGCCAACCAACTGCGGTATCTATCACTTTAAAATGCACACTTTTGTTATACATTAAGTCATTAATTTAAAAAATTACTTTATGAAAAATGAGGCACACTTGTCATAATAATCAGAACAACTACCTACTAATTATTTCGTATCTTACTTTCTCTCTCCTATTTTATCCCATTATCTACACTCACAACACGTTAAAAAATGAGGCAAACTTGTGATTTTTTATTTTTTATATTGGCTTTACCACTAACTAGTGCTACACCCGTGCGTTAAACGCACAAATAAAAAATTATTTAAAAAAAAAAATAGAAATAATAGGAGAAGTTGCTCTCTTCCCCTTTTTCTTTATAGCAAGTCACTATCTTACAAATGTGATATGACAAAATCGACCAAGTTTCCAATTTCAAAACTGGCTGTGAGCGGGAAAGGAAAATGAAAAATTTTCTTGAGAAATTATGGAGCTACGAAAAGTCATAGTTAAGGAGCCATTTGGCAGTGATTAGGCGCCCTAGGCATGATCTAGGCGCCCCCAACACCAAGAAAGTTGGTGTTAACAAAAGGAGCCAAAGGCCCCAAAATTTATACTATTTCATTTCCTAACACTATGCTAAAGCCTCTCAATATATACTACTTCATTTTCTAGCATTTTAATTCATAGACGATGTGGGATTAATATCCCATTTGGTTTTCAAATGATAAGGTCTCTCAATATATACTACTCCATTTCCTAGCATTTCAATTCCTAGACGATGTGGGATTAATGTCCAATTTGGTTTTCAAATGCTAAGGTCTCTCAATATATACTACTCCATTTTCTAGCATTTTCAAATGCTAAGGCCTCTCGATATATATTAAATGGAAAGCTTTCTTGAGAAATTAAGGAGCTATGAAAAGTTTTAGTTAAGTAGCCATTTGGCGATGATTAGACGCTGGTGTTCACTAAGGAGCCCCAAAATTTATACTATTCCATTTTCTAGCACTTCAATTCCTAGACGATGTGTGATTAATATACCATTTGATTTTCAAATGATAAGGCCTCTCAATATATACTACTCCATTTCCTAGCATTTCAATTCTAAGACGATGTGGAATTAATATCTCATTTGGTTTATAAATGCTAAGGTCTCTCAATATATACTACTCAATTTTCTAGCAATTCGATTTTTAGACAATGTGGGATTAATATCTCATTTGATTTTTAAATGCTAAAGCCTCTTAATATAATACTATTCCATTTCTTAGACGATGTAGGATTAATATCTCATCTGGTTTTTAAATGCTAATGCCTCTCAATAAATGAAAAGCTTTCTTGAGAAATTAAGGAGATTTGAAAAGTCTTAGTTAAGGAGTCATTTGGCGGTGTTTAGGCGCCCAAGGCGTGACCTAGGCGCGCCCAACACAAAGAAAGCTGGTGTTTACTAAGGAGCCAAAGGCCCCAAAATTTATACTACTCCATTTCCTAGCATTTCAATTACTAGACGATGTGGGGTTAATAACTCATTTGGTTTTCAAATGCTAAGGCCTCTCAATATATACTACTTCATTTTCTAATATTTCAATTTCTAGACGATGTGGGATTAATATCCCATTTGATTTTCAAATGCTTAGGCCTCTCAATATATATTAAATGTAAAGCTTATTTGAAAAATCTTAGTTAAGGAGTCATTTGGCGGTGATTAGGCGCCCTATGTGTGATCTAGGCGCGCCCAACACCAAGAAAGCTGGTGTTCACTGAGGAGTCAAAGCCTCCAAATTTATACATCAAGAAAGTTGATGTTCATTAAGGAGGCAAAGACCCCAAAAATTTATACTACTCCATTTTCTAGCATTTCAATTCCTAGACGATGTGGGATTAAATCTCAATTAGTTTTCAAATGCTAAGGCCTCTCAATATATACTACTCCATTTCCTAGTATTTCAATTTCTAGACGATGTGGGATTAATATCCCTCAGATTTTTCAATTTTTATTTCGGGTTATTAAAGGGGGTGTGTGTGTTTAGTAAATGAGTAATGAACCTATCCTCTATTTAATCTCGATTCTAATTTAAGCAGAAAAATGGAGAATATGCTGAAGTGTTTTACACTTCGACCTTTATATAGTTATAGATTTTTAGTTGTGCATTACTCGGGATAATGCCGATCAATCCTCGACAAAGAGGGCAATTACCCTTCTTTGATTTTGATTATTTATTGCACTAGTACACATTTCTTAAAAAATTAAGAATTTTAGTGCAATTTATTGAAACTTACCTTCATTCTACGTGTGGACTGTGGGTAGTCATTTAACTGCAAACAACAATTTGCAATTAATATAAGACTAGTAAAAGCCTGTGTTCGAGAACATGTTCTTTTTTTTTTTTTTAATTAAGCCCATGTCCGAGGACACGTTTTTTTTTTAATTTAATTTTTTTTAAGGGCAAAATGGGAAAGAGGCAACTTAGTGAGGACAAAATGAAAAATTTAATAGTTGACACTATTCATAGTACTGTTCACGTAGTGAGGTGGACAACTACCATTTATATTATAGATATTGTACATATGCATTTGTGACCAGGGCCGGACACATGCTTTGGTAAAGAGGTGGCTGTGAAACCCTCCTTTTTAATGTTGACATGTAAAAAAAAAAAAACTATTAAGTGCACCCTTTACTTACCTGCTCAGCCCACCCCCTTGACAAAAAAAAAGAAAAATCAATGTAGATAGTAATATAAAAAATAATTATTTTTTTGAAATTTTTGAATAATGTAATTTGTTAACCCCTTCATTTTAACCCGGATCCACACCATTCCATTGTTTGTTTGTTTGTGACAATAGTGTTTCTAATGTACCAAAGATTTTGATTATGTGGACCTTATTTTTGTCAAAGATACATCAATGCGTACAGTACAATTCCACTAGGAAGACCAAAGATTGGGGCCCACTATATATATTATGCACCCCCTCTTCACATGAAACATTGCTAAATTGAACAATTACAATTTATTATTTCCATACCTTCACCCCCCCCCCCCCCATCCACTAGCTTAGCTTCACACGTTTTCAAATATCGCCAATTCTTTCTACTATTATCAAATTATTATATTCCGTCCGTTTTCACGTGAGTATGAATTTATTTATTTTTTCGTTCGTTTCACGTAAATGTGAATTATTCAAAATGGCAAAAAAAAATACTATTTCACCCACTCATCTCTCTCCTACTTTACTTTTACATTCACAACACCAATCAACTTACTATTCCTTTCACTCATTCTCTCTCTTATTTAATTTTTCATACTCACATACACCTCCTTCCACTATTTATCTCTCTTACTTTTTCTTAATTTATGTGCCCAAAATTTTGGTCCACACTCACGTGGAAGAAGGGAGTACTCCCTCCGTCCCAGTAATTACTTCACCATTTTGGCCTGACATGCAAATTAAGGGTGGAGAAAATGTTTTGAGTGTAAAAGTAAAATAGGAGAGAGAATGAGTGGAGAAAATAGTAAATTTGAAAAATGTTGTGAGTGTAATTGTAAAATAGGAGAGAGAAAAGTGGGTGAAATAATAAAAAAATTTTGCCATTTTAGGAAAGGTGAAGCTACTAACGGGACGCCTTTTTAGGAAATTAGTGAAACTTTTATTGGGACGGAGGAAGTATACTTTTTCTTTCTGCGCCACTTCACTTGATATTAAAAATTTTAATATAATTTAGAAAAAAATATAAGAAAAAAATTAATAGAATGAAGTTTTATGAGCGTAGTTATAAATCTCGTTCCGTACCGGCCAATACATCCCATACCTACCTGTGGGTACTGGTGCGAAAAGGGCTCTGTTTCGTACCAAATTAAGAACCGCTCCGAACTAGACATGTCCAAATAGAATCGGGAACCGACGGAATCGGCGGGTAGAATCGGAATCGGGAACCGGCGAGAATCGGGAACCGCCGGAACCGGGAACCGAACGTAATCGGGAACCGGATTGAAACGGTTCGAATACGAATCCACCATATTAGGAACCGAGGAACCGGCGGAACCGGGAACCGGCGGTTCCGGAATCGGGAACCGGAACCGAAAACCGGCGATTGATCAAGGTAAGTTAAATGTAATACTCCCTCCGTCACAATCTAAATGTCTCAACTTTCCTTTTTGGGCGTCCCATTTAAAATGTCTCAACCCAAAAAAGGAAAGTTTTTTTTACTATTTCACCCACTCATTCTCTCTCCTACTTTACTTTTACACTCACAACATTCTCTCTCCTAACTATTCCTCCCACTCATTCTCTCTCCTATTTAATTTTTCATACTCACAACATTTAAATTTTTTCCCTTTCTTACATCACTTTCCTTAATTTTCGCGCCGAACTTATTTTAAGACATTTAGATTGGGACAGAGGGAGTATTTAGCATTTATTTAGTATTTGTACTTGTAGTGTAGTGTCTTTACTGTCTTAAGAGGTTTGGATTTAAAAAAAAAACAGATTAGTTAGCGTCTTTACTGTCTTAAGAGGTTTGAATTTAAAAAAAAATATAAAAATTAGATGGTGATGGAACCGGTGGAACCGTTGGAACCGGAACCGGCGGATAGAACCGGGAACCGAAAACCGGATTAATATGGTTCGAATACGGTTCCGGCTATTTGAAAATCGAGAACCGGCGATTCCGAAATCAAAAACCGAAACCAAAACCGTTTGGACATGTCTGCTCCGAACCGGTCCAAATGAACCAACCCGATCGAGATGGCTATTTATTCTGCCCGATACGCAAAAAATATATTTCAAACAATTGTTTAAATAATAGCCCGTCATAAAACTATATTAAAACTCTACTAAAATAGGCTTTAAACAATTTTTATTTGTCCCAAAAAAATCTTTTATTTTAATTTTATCGGTTAATTTATCTATTTGTAAAAAAATTGCAACTGCTAAGTTATTAATCAGTAACAAATTTTATATTTTAATAGAATAGTTAAACTATTATTAAAAAAATGTAAAATGAAATAGATAAACCGCTAGAAGGAGGGCTCAAACCTCCGATCTTGTGGTTAATAAATAAAAATGAAATACTCCCTCCGTCTCAATAGAAGCTTCCCATTTTATCATTTTGGGTATCCCGTTAAAAGCTTTCACTTTTCTTTTTTGGCAAAGAAATCTTTACTATTCTCTCCACTCATTCTCTCTCCTACATTATTTTAATACTCACAACACTATTATAATTTACTATTCCCTCCACTCATTCTCTCTCCTATTTTCAAATTACACTCACAACATTTTTACTTCCCCCTCATTTTCTTAATTTGCGTGCAACCCAAAAATTGGACAACTACTATTGGGACGGAGGGAGTATACTCTAGAATGAGGATTTAAACCTCCGACCTTGTGTGGATAACAGCCACACGCTCTAACCAATTGAGCTATTACAGTTGTTCATTTTATGACCCAAACTTAATTTTATAATCATGGAAAATTCTTCTTACTTTTCAAATGGAATGACCTATTTGAAAATTTTTCTTTAAAAACAAGATAATTAATACAGCTTTTTTTATTTATTTATTGAATTCACCCTCTTCATAGTTTGATTTATTGTACTATAGAACATATTAAAGCATGAGATTAAGAGAACTCAATGGAAAAATTTGTGGAAATGTTAAACTCTCAAGAAATAAAGTGAGTATAAAAGGTGGTAAACCAAAACCCTAAAGAGAATAAAAGAAATTTCTCAACCGAAACCGAACCGGCGGTTCCAACCTTCAAATTTCTCAACCGAAACCGAACTGGTTAACCACCTTAGCCGGTTACGGTTTTACGGTTTACCAGTTAGACCGGTTTGCCGATTAACCGTTTTTAATTATTTTTTTTCTTTTATTTTCATTTTCAAATTATGTTTTTAAAAGAAATTTTTAACAGAATTAAAAACAGTTACAAAAAAAGTTAATTTTCTAACAATTTGTGAATAAAAAAGTTAACTTTTTAACAGTTTTTTGAAAAAACAATTAACTTTTTAACAGTTTTTGTTATGTTTTATACTGTTTTTTAACTCTTTTTTTTTTTTTTTTGATAAAGAAGACTATTTTAGACTTTTGTTTACTACATACATTTTTTGCAAAAAGTTATATAAGAAAAGTTATGAATTTTGAAAGAAATAAAACTTAACTTTTTAAAAAGAAACGAAAGTATATAAAAGAAAAAATGGACGGTACCCTTAAATTTTATTAATTAAAATTAAATTACAAAGAGGGGGACAATCAACCTTACCATTTTATAAATAAGGGGGACATTTAGGAGCCTTTACCTCAACTTAACTATTACAATTAAATAAAAATAAACCTAATCTAATGTCTAAACTAATCTAAAACATCATTCATTCATCACTACTTTTCGTGGAGTCCTCGACATCGTATTGATATTTTGAATTCGATAATAAAAGATCCTCTTCATAAGGCAAGTCTTGTTGTCTTTTTTCCGCTCTAACCCAATCGCCAAGTAAGAGTTGATGTTCCAAGTTTTTACTAGTTAGTTGGGAACGTCTTTCATCCAAAACATTTCCTTCAACGCTAAATGCCGATTCAACCGCCACCGTTGAAGCGGAAGAGACTAAGACTTCTTTCGCAACTATTGAAAGAATAGGATAAATTTCTTTCCTTCTTGACCACCATTGTAAAACATCAAATTCATTTGAATTTGGGTCTTGATTTAATTCAAAGTTTGTAGTGAAGTATGTTTCTAACTCCACGGGAATGTTTGATGATGATGAAGATGAACCTCGAGAAGGACCACATTTTTACTATACAAACTAGTTGCTTGGGCCAGCAAGAAGCAAGCTTCAGTTTCAGTGTCAACCACAGAGGCTGAGTATATTGCTGCTGGAAGTTGTTGCTGTCAAATCCTTTGGATGAAGCAGCAGTTGGTGGACTATGGAATTGAAGAAGAAAATTGCCCTATCTTGTGTGACAACACTTCAACAATTTCAGTCTCCAACAACCTTGTCATGCATTCCAAGACCAAGCATATAGATATAAAGTATCATTTCCTCAAAGACCATGTGGAGAAGAGGAATATCCATCTAGAATATGTAGGGACAGACAACCAGATTGCTGATATCCTCACCAAAGCTCTGGACTCCAAGAGGTTTTCCTTCCTAAGAGGAGAAATGGGTATGCTTGAACTTAAATGATTCCATACTTTTTATTAGCTAACTTGTGTGTTGAGTATAGTTGACATTCCTGTTGAGGATTCAAATCTCCCATGTTGAAACCGCGTGTACCAAAACCGCAAGCAGTCAAAACCGCCTGCATCCAACCGCCATTGCCAAACCGCTTGATGCAGCTTGACCGCTTGATCCAAATCGCGTTTCTTCATTAGAGTAACTTCTGTCTATTTATTCTTATCTTTATTAAAATAAAAAAAATCGTTCAAATTTCTTTTATTTATTTTTTAGTCCTTATTTTGACATAAGGATATTTTTGCAAATATTTTCCCACGTTTATTTCAAAATTTAAAAGTATTTAATGCTAAGGGGACATGAGCATTAAAAACCTTCATGTCAGCCGTCATGGATTATAGTGCAGAAGGTGAAAGGGTACAACAGTTAGCCATTTCAATCATTTCCTTCTGAAGCTTACTGCCTGCACCCCTTCACCTATATAAACCAAGTTTGGTGAAATTCTAAAACTTTTACTGCCAAACCCTCTGCACTTGTACTTTCTCTCTACCAACTCACTCCCTCTCTCTACAAACCTTCTAAACCTCCATTTTTCAAAACCTTAAAATCAAAATGACTTCAACTTCAAAAAGGCATAGAGCATCTGCAGTAACAAGGGCACCCAAGAAACCTATTCTGGACATGGTAACAAATTTCTAACCTTTAACTATTTCAATACATGAAATCTGCCATTGATGAACTTGGGAAACTGTTCGTATGCCCTGTTTACAATTTTTGCTGATTGTGCTCTTGATTCTTGACCATTTCTGATGAAATTTGTTGGGTTTTGCTCGAATTCATGCATAGATTCAGTTTCTATAGTTTATTTCATGATCAATGAACTGCTTGGGTACTGATTTTGAGTTTTTAAATTTTCATACTTCGAAAACCCATATACGTTTTTCTTGATTTCTTGATGATTCTGGGCAAAGGTTAAAACTTTAATGATATATTGTTATTCCCCTTCCCAATGTGATCATTTTGATATGCTATTTGCTCATTTTGGTTAAGTTTTTTATTTTCTCTGTTCTTCATGTTCATGGCTGTTCTTCATGATATTCATAAGTTTTTCATGAAATTTATTATGTTTTGGATACTTTGATTCATGAATAGTGTTTTTCCATACTTAGAAAAATTTTGAACTTTTTCATGAATTTTGGATTTCACTTTGTTTTGAAAACCGCTTGGTTAGAAACCGCTTACTTATTAGTTTCAAAACCGCCTGCATTGAAACCGCTTGTATGCTTTCAAACCGCATGCTCCCTTCTAAAGCTAAACCGCATGTTGGAACTGCTTTTTTAAATTCCTTTGAAACCACATGCTGTTTACATCTTTTCTTAAATTTTTGAGATTTTACTAAGTATATAGGCTGGACACCATAACCTTCCCCTACAGAACACTGCTTGCATGTGTGGGATAAATTTGGATTACAATGCCACGTACTCAGTAATCTTGTTCTCAAATCCTCATTTTCTTTAAGTATTCATGGTTCACTTGGGGTTTGAAAATTTTCACTTTTCAAACTGCACCACTGCTTAACCACTTGGGTGCTCAAACCGCTTGTGAACTGTGAATACAAAAATGGATCTAACACTTAATGTTTTTCTTTGTAGGATCCAAATACCTTCCTACCAGGGTGGGAAATTAATGAGGCTGAACTGAAATCTGATGCCTTAGGAAGGGAACTGATAAGGAAGCTGAGAGTTTCAGGAATTCTGCCCCTTTTCACCAAGAAGCAAAATTTTATTATTCCCTCTTTTATAGACCAATTCTATGCAACTGCCAAGCGTGGAGTGAGACAGCTTGAAGAAGGTCAAAAAGTTTCTTGTCTAACTGCTGAAGTAGAAGGTTTCTCTCTCTCTATTGACTATATTGACATCAGGAGATTTTATAATTTCAAAGTTGGTGGATCTCCTGAGGATGTTGATCAAATGATCCAAGATGCTGCTGCCTTTCAAACCGCCAAGGAAAAATCTATGATTGGCAAATTTAATAAAATCCCAAGAAAATGATTTGGTGAGCTGATGAGCCACCTGGGTTATTTAGTTGGGAAATCAATTTGTGGTAAGACTGGGAACCACAACAACTTTACATCCCAACAATGGATGTATTGTTCTGCAATCTTCATGGAAATCAAGCTACACTGGACAAAGATTCTTTACAGGGAGATATGTGACAGTGTGGAAATTTATCAGTCCAAGAGGAAAGGAAAAGAGCAAAGATGGAGACCTTTCTGTAGGATCTTAACCGCTCTCCTACTGGATTTTGATCATCTGGAAGAGATTAGAAAGAAAAATCCAGAGTTGATGATTGAATTTGGTACTGAAGAATCCCTAGGATTGCTCACCTGCCACTCCTTCAGATATGCCAATGGAGATGCTCTCTACAAATCTCTGTATGATGCAGATACATATCCTAAGAAGGAAGTTTATGAGCTCAGGGACCCCATAACCGCTCCACAAGCCTTCAGGAAAGGAGCGAAGCGGTCAAGGAAGCCACCTGCCAGAGCTGAACCGCTCCCTAAGAAATCCAAGACCGCTCCTGTTTCCAAACCGCCTATAACTAATGGAGTTGGTCCCAGAAAGGCAAAAAAGCAAGGAAAACCAATGAATTTGGTTGATGAAGAGGATGATGAGGAAGAAGAAGAAGAAGAAGACCCAAGTATTCCAAACTTGGTTGCTAGAGCCAAGAAGGCTAGAGATGATATGGCTGGAATGATTGTGGAAGAACAGATGCAGTTCTTTCAAGATAAGATTGACAGATTGGCCAGAGAGCAAGAGGAATTGAGGAATGATAAAGGCAAGTCAGCCGCTCCTGAGTCTCAACCGCCTTCACCCTCAAATCCTTCACCGATCCAATCCCCTGTCCAATCCCCAGTGCAATCTCCAATCCAATCCCCTATTCAATCTCCTATCCAGTCACCAATCCACTCTCCTTCCTAATCCAAATCCAAAACTCCTCCTCCTCCCCAAACAAATGCACCTATTCAGGGGGAGAAACCCATGAAAAGGAGGAAAATGCAAGCCAAGAAAAACTCCAAAAAGGGTAAACCTGTTCAACCCTTACCCTCTCCTTCTCCCTCACCATCTCCAAGAAACTCACCTTCACCTAGAAAATCCCTCTCACCCTTATCCTCCCAATCCACATATCATTCCCCCCAACGTTCCCAATCCATAAATTCCCAACACTCAAACCAAACACCTCCTCACTCACATGCATTCCAACCCTGGCAATCCAAACCCTCTGCTGGTCATGCTACCTCTAGATCAGTTAGAGAAGATCCAACTCCTACCAATTCCCATAACTCCAACCGCTTCAGATCTCAATCCCCTGTCAAATCTCTAACTCCTCAAACCTCACCCCTTAGACAAAAATCCACTCCTCCAAACATTCCTCCTCAAACCCAAACCGCTCCAGAAAATACTCAATTCCAACCGCCTCCTACTTTCCAAACCGCTTCAACCTCAACCGCCCCTCCAACAGACTACTCCCAAATCCTTCAAACCCTTAACCTCATTCAAGGCCAACTCCTCATCAACCAGGGCCACATCATCAAGCTAACCGCTTCAAATGTCTCCCTAGCTGCTTCAAACCAAACACTCCTGGCCAAGGTAGATTCTCAAACCCTTGAGATGGCAGCTCTTAAATCTTCATTGCTTGATGCCATTAAGGGGGAGAGACCTACAACAATAGCATCCACATCCAACTATTCTTCTAGAAAACCGCTGCTAAAGACTGTTTCAATGCTTTCCAGAAATCACTTGAGGATGGTATGCTCAAAGCCTTGGGTGATAAGGCCTCCCTCGCTGAGCTGAACAAGATTTTAAATGAGCTTGGTGAGAAGATCTGTAAAGCTATTGAGAAGGATCTTGGAGAGTTAAGTTCAAAATTCCTTACCCTTCTCAACTCCAGACCGCAGCAGTCTCAGCAAAGCCAAACCGCCGAGATCCAAACCGCTCTGGACTCTATTCGTGAAGAAATTTTGGAGCAGATTGATTTATTCAAAGTGGATTCTAAGGTAAATCTGGACACTGTAGCAGATGCTGTGAAGGCCAAGCTGAATGAAATTCAAGATGAGTTCAACGACCGCTTGGACAACCTTAGGGAAGGATTCAACTCCAAACTTGGCTCAACAATCCATGAGCTCAAATCCTCCATGAAGGTATCTGTGGATCTTGAACCCATGGAGCAAGCCATTCAAACTCAAACCGCTGCTGTTCAGGAGGAAATCCATACAATCTTCAACTCTCTCTATTCCTCCATCCATGTGCAGCTGGATGAGATCAAAGAAAATTTGGTGGAAAATACCAAAGCTGTTGGTGCCACCAATTCAACATCAGCCCACTCTGTCAATGCCTTGAAGAAGCTGGAATCAACCCTCACCAGGACTGCAGAAGAAGTTAGGAGAATGAGGAAAGCTTTTTCCCCTGATCAGTCTGTTGCTGGACCGCGTGGAGCTGAAGACGAAGTCAACAAACTGCGTCAGCAGTAACCGCTCCTTCCTTGTAATTTTTGAACTTCTTTTGTAAGTTGGACCGCTCTCCCTGTATTTTCTTTGTCCAACTTATTTTGATTTTTTTTGTAACCTTGTAATTTTTCTTCATTCCTGTTTCTGTAATCACTTAAGAAATTAATGGAAATTGCATCATGGTTCCAAAACCTTGTTCATATCAAACTGCTTGTTTGTAGAAAAATGAAACCGCTTATGGTTTTAAACATCATTCAAATATTTTCTAACTTAAAATCATTCTTTTGAAATGAAGTTTAAACATTCAGTTTAAACTGCACTTTAAACTCAAACTCATATTTTTCAAGTGCACTGAATGCATTTCTATACCTTTCAAGATGTAAGTTTTCAATCTTTCAAATAGTATAGAAATCTATAGCTTAAGCTAGTGTGTGCATTGACTTGGGACATAAATTACCATGTTTATTCTTATGGACATGTTTTTACCAAGTACAATGTTTGCTTTTGTTGTAGTAGGTAATGGCATCAATCAAATAGGGGGAGATTGTTGGGTATGCATATTTTAACCCTCCTAGATTAGCTTAAGATTTGATTGATACCATAACCTCTCATCTATTTTAAGGACTTTAGGCCCATATGTAATGAAGCTTAGACTTCAATTTTTTAGCTAAGTCCATTTTATAGAATAGGTTAAATTAGGCTTGAAGACTGGCACAAGACTCATTGGATATGAGGTTGCAATTCCAAGAGGTTCAGACTGCACCATCTCAAACTGCTCATGCAAACCGCATCGTTGAAACCGCTCTTGGAATTCCTCAGTGCAACTACAGGTCAAGAACCGCATATGCAAACCGCATTGCTAGTTTCTATCTCAAGACCGCACCTCAGCAATCTCACAGGTGTATCCAACCGCACTTATCAAAACCACATGTACACCAGGACCGCTCCAATGATTGAAGACTTGAAGTGAACCACATTTGACCGTTGGAATCCACGTCATCAATATCAAATGTCAACCACCATATCTTGTCACGTGACTACTTTTCAGACAAGATCTACAAGGATCTTGAAAAGGTGACATATGTCCTAACCACCTTAATTGCAGCTGATGTCTGATCAGCTTTACCTGCAACTACAGTTCCTAAGGACAAAAGTGGTTACTGTGAACCAATGGGAAAGCATCAGTACTGTCCTTGCAACAGCTGTGTTCAACGGCTATATCCTTGATGCTTGGGTATAAATACCCCTAATCTTCACCATTTGAAGATTGCTTGAGAAATTGAAGTGATGTGTTCATAAGAAGCTGAAGCTCTGCCCAGAAATTATTCAACCCTTTGAATCTTCATCTTTACTTCAAGAAAAATACCACAGCCCAGAAATCAAGCCTTAACACCATCAAGAATCATTGTGCTTTCCATCTCTTAGATTAAAAGAGCCATGATCTTGTATACACACACACTCCTTATTTGTTTAATCACATAGATTATTCATTTGAGATACACTAGTTATAGTCTAGGATTTGATCTTCATAAAAAAGATTTTAGATCTGAGTATTACTCATTGTACTTTGTAATCTCTCATATACTCAATATAAAATCTCCCTTAGAAATCCAAGACTAACCATCTTGGTAGTGACGTAGATCGTTTATCGATTGAACCACTCCAAATATTGTGTTCTTATATTTCTGCATTTATTTTCTTGTGCTTATTAATTATCTATCTTTTTCTCTGTTTGATCTTAATTGTATTATCCTTAATAGTGAATTGTATTTGGAGTTAACATTGTCAAACCTCAATTTCAATTTTATAACTGCTCAGAAAACTGCACCAAAACCGCTTTGTAAAATTGCCTATCCAAAACCGCTTAGTAACTCAAATATTTCGCTGTGCATTTTACAACTCTACTTGCAGTTTCTAACACACTACAAGAGGTTTTGTAAGCTTAGAGGTTTAGTTTTAAAAGATGGCAAAAAATTTGTAACAGCTATTCACCCTCCCCCTCTAGCTGTTTTTCACCCTTGTTGCCACCTTTGGGACCAACAGTCAGGGAATTTTTTTTATCCAAACATAATACATCCAAGTCTAGCAACATCTTCATATTCCAAAAAGACTATGTATACGCTATGGACGCTGTCGGCCTACCTACGGATATCTCTATCTTGCTGCCGAAACTTCTGATTGATTGACTACTTGAATGGTCATCCTATTTTCTTCCTCCAAACTATCCTTTTGTAAATTGATCTTCTTCTAATAGAATCTTCCTTTCGGATTAAAAAAAAAAAGAATTACACCTAACAGTGTTAAATAATTGTCAATGAGTCTATTGGTTTTCAATATTCAATTTATGGTTTCAGGCCGAGTCAGAATCATTGAGACCATCAACTTCTTAGACCAGACAAAATGAGGAGGTATAGTTCCAATCATTAAAATCATGCCTGTTCGATTAATATACCAATTAAGTTCCACTTTTTCCATTATGAAAATAAATAATTCATATCGGGTAAAGGAATTGCAAGATGCATGGATTAACGTTGATAAGAAGGGAATCGACATTCAAGGTATTGAAAAAGATGATCCTATATGATATTCAAATTTATTCCATAAAAGTTTTTATAAGAACAACCATGCAAGCTTTGGGAAGGATTTAATGTAAATGTATGCAGTTTCTATGATTTTCTAGGCTAAAGATCATATTAAAAGATGATTGAATCCTTTGGTGTTGAATCTACCAAGAAATGAAGAAGAGTTCTTCTTCTTCCTCCTCACTAGGCTCGGCTGGTTTCTTTCTTCCTCTCGAAAATCTCTCTCTGCCGAAATCTCCTCTCTCTATGCCGCCTCTCTCTCTAAATCTCTTGCTAGGGTTGCAAAATAAGTTTGTTACATGATTCATATAGGAAATAATTGACCAATGGGAGAATTACATAATGCCATGTCATAATAGTGACATCAAATATTGAAAAATCTTTGATTTCAAAATTCAAAAGTTAATTGAGCTTCAATCGGGATAATTTACTGTATAAATATTTACCTTATAAACGTTAACCTTTTATTAAATGAAAAATCAATTTATTAAATGAAAAATCTTTGATTTCAAAATTCAAAAGTTGATTGAGCTTAAATCGAGATAACTTACTGTATAAATATTTACATTATAAACATTAACCTTTTATTAAATGAAAAATTAATTTATTAAATGAAAAATCTTTGATTTTAAAATTCAAATGTTGATTGAGCTTAAATCTTTAAAAATAATATAAGTTTAATTAATAATTAATTTCATTTAAATAAACGAAAACAATATGTTAGGTTTATGTACAATAATAAAAAAGTTCAACGATAATTTTGATATAAAACATTTAGCTAGTGTGATGATGTTGCCATTTCGCGGGAAAAATTCGGTTTTTGCGTTTCTTTGAAAAACCAAATAAAACCGGAAAAAACGGAGTCGCCACGCCATTTTAATTTTGAAGGGCCAAAACTTTGAAAAAAGCCCGAGATCAGAGATTTAGGTTCGGAGGTCATGTTACGCGTCGGGAAGGACGTTAGTGTGCACCCGACGCGCCTCGTAAAACGAGTCTTCCAAGCTGAAAATAATTTGTGTGTGTGTGTGTGTGTGTGTTTTGGCCAAAATAAGTTGAAACTCAGAAAAGTAAAAATTGGGATATCTTTTTAAGACTTTAAACTGATCCCATGATTTTTTGGAAGATTTTTGGATTGAGATTTGGTACTCAAAAGACCTTTTGAAGTTGAGAGCCATTTCTGCCAGAATGAAAAAGGCAGTGGACCTTTGATTTTAAAATGGATTCAAGGGTCTTAAAACTTCATAATCTGGATAAACTCAGAGAATGAAAGTTGTTCTAGACACCTTAAATAAAGTTTGTGCGAAGGAATTTTCCATTTTGGAGAAGATTTGAGGGGTCAAAACCTTCTGGAAACCTCAGATATGAGATCTGGATTCTCAGAAGCTGATGAACTAGCCTCTGAAAGAAAATTTGAAAAGAGGAGTTTTATTCACCCAAAAAATAAAGTAAAAATATGTTTGGAAATCTCTGAATGTTGGCTACAAAAAGTGTTTTGTAGTCAACACCAAATTCCAAGTTCATCTGTGTCCAAAAATTAAGACCATGGACTGAGGTCTGAGAAAATTGCTACTGGACAGCAACTTCTCAAGAAAGAAAATATGATTTTAAGGGGGGTTTTGCATCCATGCTTGTCCCCATTTCCCTAGGTTTTGGTTAGTGATCACTAGACATTTTAGTGGTGAATCAACTATACCAAACCATCCTTGGGGTACATTAGGACTAAGCATTTCATTTGCTTGGGAAGGGGAATTTTATCCTTTGAAATCAAGATTTAGTGCTTGAAAATGGGTTTTTAGGGTTTTGAAAGTGCATTTTTGCAAGTAAGCAAGAAAAGCTTTGAAAATAATGTTGATCTTTGTAGAAGATCATCCATGGAGATGGTCTTCCATGGTGATCTTCTTAGATCTAAAGAAAGAAGATGAAAGAACTACATTTTGTAGTTTGAAGATGCATGCATGGATGAGATTTAGGGTTAGGAAGAGGAGGGTTTACCAATCTTCCTTGTGTTCTTGAGTGTTTGGCTTGAGTATATGAGTGTTTAGGGCTTGAATATGAGAGTGAATGGATGAGTATGAGTTGGGAAAGATTGGAGAGAAAAAGGTGACAATTCTTGAAGAATTCTCACTGTTTTCTCTCTATATTTCGCCAGAAGTTCGGTGCAATTGTGTTTTTCCTCTTTTTTTTTGTGACTGGAGGGCTCAATTTATAGCCCTCTGAAAATAGCAAACTCATCCGCGCGGATGGATCCAGTAGGCGTGCACTGTTCATTAAATGCAGCTCCAGCTTTGGACAAGAAGAATAATCTTTTTCAAAATTCAAATTAGGCAGCCAGTTTATGTTTCCAGCATTGCTATATTTGGTTTTCTTCTTTTGTTTTTCTTTTTGAGATTCTTTTTAAGGTTTAACCTTAAATAACAATGCCCATTTTACCCTCACTTTGTTAGAAATGTTAGGATAGTTAGGAATTGTTAGAAATGTTATAACTTTCGTTAATTTTCTAACGAAAATTCTAACAAGCTCAAATTGGAGCACTTACAGTAGCCCCTCGGCGACGGCGCTTTCGAAGGAAGCGGGGTCGTCGATAAGAGTAAGGCTCCATATTTGGCGGGATGATCGAGTGATCGGGTGGCTGAACCTAGCGATAGGCTACCTACGTATCCCGGGTGGGAATCGAAGCCGATCGTAGTTCGGGTCTTTGACCCAGAGATGATGGCGTTTTAGGTGCCTCGAACCCGATGAACGAGTTACGCGGTCGGTTCTTTGGAAAGAAACTCTGCTGGGGATAAGAGATGACCATTTTCGGTCTGATGGGTATCCGCTCTGCTGGGGATGATTGCGATTTATCGCTTTCTAGTGATAGCGTCTTAGGTGCCTCGAACCTTGAAGATGGCGTTTTAGGTGCCTCGGACCTTGAAGATGGCGTTTTAGGTGCCTCGGACCTTGATGATGGCGTTTTAGGTGCCTCGGACCTTGGAGATGGCTTTTTAGGTGCCTCGGACCTTAATTTGAAATGGCCTTTCGGTGGACTTCGTCTGCTGCCGAAGGAGAGGGTGACCGTTTTGGTCGAGGGGCTGGACCTAATGATAGGCTACCTACGTATCCCTAGTGGGAATCAAGCCCTTTCGTAGTTCGAGTACTACTCGAGATTTCGTTGGCTTTTGGGATTCCGTTAACTTTGTTGGGGATTTCGTTAACTTTGCTGGGGATTTCGTTAGCCTTTGCTGGGGAAAATCAGACGTACTCGTCTGGGAAATCGGTCTTACGTTTGACTGCCGGGGATGATTTTGATGAAAGATACGGGATCTCGTTATCTTTCTCGGGGCACTCGGTCTTACGTTTGACTGCCGGGGATGATTTTGATGAAAGATACGGGATCTCGTTATCTTTCTCGGGTCACTCGGTCTTACGTTTTACTGCCGGGGATGATTTTGATGAAAGATACGGGATCCGTTATCTTTCTCGGGGCACTCGGTCTTACGTTTGACTGCCGGGGAAGATTTTGATGAAAGATACGGGATCTCGTTATCTTTCTCGGGGCACTCGGTCTTACGTTTTTCTTTGCCAGGGGCAATTTTGATGAAAGATACGGGATCTTGTTATCTTTCTCGGCACTCGATCTTACGTTTGATCGCCGGGGTAATTTTGATGAAAGATACGGGATCTCGTTATCTTTCTCGGGCACTCGGTCTTACGTTTGGCTAGGGGTAATTTTGATGAAAGATACGAGATCTCGTTATCTTTCTAGGCACTCGGCCTTACGTTTGATCGCCGGGCAATTTTGATGAAAGATACGAGATTTCGTTATCTTTCTCGGGACACTCGGTCTTACGTTTTCGCCGGGGCAATTTTGATGAAAGATACGGGATCTCGTTATCTTTCTCGGGTCACTCGGTCTTACGTTTCTTGCTTAGGTGGATGATTTTGATGAAAGATACGGGATCCGTTATCTTTCTCGGGGCACTCGGTCTTACGTTTGACTACGGTGGATGATTTTGATGAAAGATACGGGATCTCGTTATCTTTCTCGGGTCACTCGGCCTTACGTTTTGGATCTCGTTATCTTTCTCGGGGCACTCGGCCTTACGTTTGACCGCGGTGGATGATTTTGATGAAAGATACGGGATCTCGTTATCTTTCTCGGTCACTCGGTCTTACGTTTGATCACGGGATGATTTTGATGAAAGATACGGGATCTCGTTATCTTTCTCGGGTCACTCGGTCTTACGTTTTTGCTGGGATGATTTTGATGAAAGATACGGGATCCGTTATCTTTCTCGGGGCACTCGGTCTTACGTTTGGCTAGGGGAAGATTTTGATGAAAGATACGGGATCTCGTTATCTTTCTCGGGGCACTCGGTCTTACGTTTGGCTTAGGGGTAATTTTGATGAAAGATACGGGATCTCGTTATCTTTCTCGGGGGCACTCGGTCTTACGTTTGATCAGGGGTAATTTTGATGAAAGATACGGGATCTCGTTATCTTCCTCGGGGCACTCGGTCTTACGTTTGGCTAGGAGAATGATTTTGATGAAAGATACGGGATCTCGTTATCTTTCTCGAGGCACTCGGTCTTACGTTTGGCTATAGGGAAGATTTTGATGAAAGATACGGGATCTCGTTATCTTTCTCGGGGCACTCGGTCTTACGTTTGATAGGGGTAATGATACGGGATCTCGTTATCTTTCTCAGGCACTCGGTCTTACGTTTGGCTAGCAGGGAGATTTTGATGAAAGATACGGGATCTCGTTATCTTTCTCTGGGCACTCGGTCTTACGTTTGACTGCCGGGGGTAATTTTGATGAAAGATACGGGATCTCGTTATCTTTCTCAGGGCACTCGGTCTTACGTTTGACTGCCGGGAGTAATTTTGATGAAAGATACGGGATCCGTTATCTTTCTCGGGGCACTCGGTCTTACGTTTAACTGCCGGGGAAGATTTTTTTTTTTTTGACAAGGGGCTGACTTTGGTTATCTTTGGTTAACTCTGTCAAGTTGGGGACTGAATTGCAGAGTCCTGAAATTTTAAGGGGCAAAAGGGTCATTTTGACCCACGACAATCTCATCCGCGCGGCAGAATGGAAAGTCGGGGTATTAATGGGGCCAACGCCCTTCTTCTTCCTCAGTCCAATTTTTGAATTGCCGAGAGAGAGGGAGAAAAAACCGAGGAGAACAACCATTTTTGGCCCTAGAAGCTTCAAAATTCGTCCGTTTTCTTCAATTTTTCAAGCAATGGAACACGGGGAAGGCGCTTTTCAAGGCCAAGGACGTGGTCCCATAGCGGAGAGGCGATTGGAGCTCGTCCGGATGAGGAGGCATTACAACCTCTCGCAATCGGTTGAGGAGGAGCATTACCCCGATGCTTGGCAACATTGGGCTTCGGATCCGCATCTCCGAACGGTATACTTTGAAACCCTTTGATCCCTTTGTTGATTTCTTGTTTGAAAATTTTGGGTGATTTTTTGAAATTTTTTTTTTGAAAATTCGATGATTGATGTTCTTGGCTTTGAATTTTGATTTTGATGCTTTGCATGTTGTAATGAGTATATGAGTAACCCAAAATGTGCATTTTGCTTGGGAAAAAGAATTGGCATTTTTGCCATTTTTTTTTTGTATCCGAAATTGCATGTGAAAATTCGAGAATTATGATTGGTTTTTTTTTTTTTTGAAATTGAATATTGCATGTTCTTGATGATGATGATTTTTTTTTTTTTTGAAATTGAATTTTGATATTGATGAATGATGATGCAATGCATGCATTTTGTTTGGAAAGAATGGGCATTTTGCCAATATGAGATGTATGTATGTTTAGAATTTTTTTTTTGAAAAGTGGGACGGATTTTTCCTCCCGTTGCATGTAAGATGGATGATATGCACTTTTTTTTTGTTGAAAATGGGACGGAGTTTTTACTTCCGTAGGAATGCATCTTTTTTTTTTTTTGATGAATGCATTGGGACTTGCTGAAAATTGTTTTCTTTCATGCGAGAAGAATGGGGCTATGCTCATTGTATGCTGTTATGCTGTCGAAATTTCTCTTTTTTTTTTTTTAATGTAAATGCAAATGCAATCTTTTTTGACATTTTCTCTCTCCCCCTTTTTTTTTTTTTACAGGGCGGACACCGTTTTGTGACGGAGCAGCTGAACAAAATGAAGACTCGAGGATCGGTGGAGTCTGTGATTGACTTGTGGGACCGGCTTCCGAATGCGGGCCGAGGAGCTTTGTCGAGTCCGAGACAGTTGTTGTTGAGACGGGGCTACGGGAGTTCGTCGAGTGCTTGAGGGGGCTGGTCAAGTTCCCTAAGAGCAAGGGCTTGATGTTCGCTCTAGCGCGGCATTGGTGGGATGCGACCCACACATTCCACTTCTTACGGGTGAGGCGGCGTTACGCCTTCCCGACTATGCTGCGATCACGGGTCTGTCCTTTAATGGACGCAGCATTGAGTGGAGAGATGGCTACAGTGACGCGGACCTGCGTTGGGACCTTCTTGGATTTTCCCTATTCCCAAAAGGGGATGGGGATGGAGTATGCCGTGGTCTACGGTAAGATTGTGGAGACCATCGCGAGTTACGAGGCTGGGGAGGATAGGTTTTGCGCCGAAGCGGTGCTAGGTCCTTCTGTGGTTTGCTTTCTCGAGCACGCTCTTTGGTCATGCCGAGGGACGGCGGTCTTTGCCTTCTTGAGGTCCTTGGAGGACATGGAGACGGTTGGAGATATTTCCCTGGGGGAGGCCGGAGCTGTTGAAATGTGCTTCGCTCTTGATAGATACACCTCAGGAAGAGCCGCGAGCTCCTTTCTTGCTTCGAGTTTGCTCACGGAGGTATAAGCTCTCTTTTGCTTTCCCTCTTTCCTTTGAGCACGCACTTCTTTTTTTTTTTTTTTTTTTTTTTTTTTTTGCACTTGGATTGATTCGATCTTTGTCTTTGGCAGGTATGGGCGCTGGAGTTCTTCCACGTCACGGTGTGGAGGCACCTGAGGCGTACGTCGGGGCGTATCCGGCCATGCAGATCTTGGTCCAAGCATGCGGGAAAAGATAAGCTCCGGGGCGTACGACTCTCGAGTACGCGGATTGCCTTCCTTTGACGGAGGCCGAGACGGATGAGGGGATGATATTCTTCCCACAGGATCGCTTTGAGGTAGCGCGGTGAAGGGCGCCGAGATGCGGGACGGTGCGGCGGAGGATTTTGAGGGTCGACTGCGATGCATATTATGCGGGAGAGAGGGTGACGCGCCGGCGTGGCGTGAACTCGCCTTTGAGGACACCGGTGGAGCCTCCCGCCGATATGATGCACCCGAGCGATCGGTCCGTGACCTGGGAGGATTACCGAGCAGGTCAGCACTTCTCGGACTTCGTGGCGATTGAGCCGTATGCGACCTTTGTTCTGAGGAGGGCGAGGATGCCTCGGGTTACGGATAGGGAGGGGCTTGGGATCGCGGTACCCTCGGACGGATTTTCCTATATCCCGGGATGGGGTCCGATTGAGGTGCGGATCCCTCGGCCGGCGACTTCCACGAGCTTTCCGGCCTCGTCAGGGTATGAAGGTATGGCTTCACCTTTTCCCTTCTTTTTCTTTCCTTTGTTTCATCATCTTTAGCATCACCTCTTCTTTTTTTTTTTTTGACGCTTTTGCTTTTGTGCGGTTTACGGAGGTGGTCGTCGAGAAGGCGACGAAGCAAGTGATCGGGGCTAAGAGATTCATACGGAGGATGGTTGCTTGCGGGAACCTCGAGGCTAGGGCGAGGAGACCACGGCCGGCACTGTCCGACGGGAGGCTTCTCCTATTCCCTCGGAGACTTCTTAGAGACCCCTCTTTCTCCTCTCATTGATCACCGCGCGGCTGCGCCCGGATCACGTCATTCTTGGGGATCCGTACGGGCGAGGACACGTCTGGCGGCATGGTGGGTCGTCTCCGTATGTTCGAGTCGGACGCCTTCACCTTCGGATTCGATTTCTTCGGGGATTTGGGTTTACCACTATCGAGTGTGCCCGGTTGGTCCCGACGAGCCTCTTTCTGGAGATGAGGACGATTCGAGCAGAGACTTTCGGGGCTCCTGACGAGCGAGCCCGAGCCGCAAGAGGGACCGGGGACGGACGTCGGCGCTGGGGATTGATTGATTATCTTTTTTGAGATTTAGATTTGTCTGATTATGCACATTTTTTTTTTTGGATGTAATAATTTAGGATTTTATTTTTGTTTGTTTTTTTTTTTATGCACACTCTCTTTTTTTTTTTTGGAATGTAATTATTTAGGATTATTATGTAATGCAGTGTGAATGCAATGTTGCATGAGCCTTGTTTTTTGCAAGGGTGTTTAGTGTTTGGGTGGTTTTGGGGAGGTTTTTGCACTTTGGTTTCGAGCAATAGGGACAGAATATTCCTCTTTTGGTGTAGCGACTTGGACTTGTTGCAGATTTTTCTGATGAAAACAAACATCCGCGCGGAGGGACTGCGTCGACAACTGTCCTTTGATTTTGCTTTAAATCTGGCTTTGCTTTATTTCAAATTCAAATATCTTCTTCAACCTCCAGGTCAACTGACCATTTTCGGGAGGAAGAGAAAAAACCATGGAAAACCTTAGAAAAGCTCCCTCAAAGTTATCCCAAGAATCCCAAATGTCATTTTTCAACAAGTTCAAGGATTGGTCCGGGAAATTATGCATGAGAGAAGGTCTTTCTTTGAAGAACGGTACAAGGTGAGGTGCTTGTGGTCTCTCGAAGAATTGGTTCCGGATTATGACCTCTTAAGAGCTTCTTCTTCGTTTTGGGATACTAGAAGGCATGTCTTTTGCCTTTCCTTCAACGAGATTGTTCCGAAGTGTCGAAGAATTTCGGGCCTTGCTTGGAGGTCCGGGAGGTGGAAGAGATAGCGGTCCCTTTGCCGGAGGAGCTTCTTTCGCTGACAGATTGTGCGTCCTCCTTCATCTTTCCCCGGAGGAAGCGCAAGGTATGATCCGCGGTCCCGATCATCTCGATATTTCCGGTCTTCCCGGCGATTTAGGGGCCTAGGTTTGGTAGATGACGCCTATTGGGATGCCTTTGCACTTTGTATGTTTGGCACCCTGTTCATGGTCTATTCCTTTGGGATGCGCCGTCGGTCTGCTGGATGTTGTCGTTCGCACTGTCGCACAGGCGAGATGTCGTTCCTTTGATTCTTGGGGAGACTTTTCATGCTCTCGACATATTAGCTACCGGACGGCGGTACATGCACGGGGCAGCCCGTTTCTCTTGACCAGTGGGCGATGGAGCGTTTGGGGGTTCTTCGGAAACCTCGATATGATCGGGCCTTGGACTTTTGCCGGAGAGGTGTTGATGTAGATTTTGATGATCGGGGCTCGTGGGAGCGTTGGATGGCGGGTCGCCCGGGCGAAGATATCGAGATGGTTGGTGCCTCTTTGGCGGGTGGAGACTCGCGAGTGCTTCGGGGACGGGTCCCGTGGTTATGCTTAGGGGCTTTCTCGGTCCAGTTTCTACATTCGGCTTTACGGTCCTTAGGGCGGTTTGGCTTGGAGCGGAGGTTCCTTTGGAGGGCTTTGATGATGTAGCCACCGGGGTGGTGGCTCTGTTTCCATGGATGATCCTCGGTGTTTCCATTTCTTTCCCGAGCATGGAGGTATGATGCCTTTCCTCCCGGGTCATTCTCGGGCGTCAGAGACCGGTGTTCTGACCACTTGGTACCTGGATTGAGTACGAGGGCATGCAGGAGAGACTCGAGATGGCTATTTTGAGGCGGCGTGAGGCCATTATGGGTGCGGAGGACCGGCTGTTTACGAGAGGAGGAGGGCCGAGGCGAGGCCAACCCTCGCAGTGAGGGGAGCGGACGTGTGGCCCGATTATGAGGCTTACGTCAAGACGGACAGAGAGGAGGGCTCTATGTTGCACCGGCTAGGTTCTACGGAGATGAGGGATAGCACGCTGGTGGCTACTAAGGCCACCGACGTGAGGCCGGTTTGATAGACCCTGTTCCTATACCGAGCTTGGTAGGAGGAATACCGACATTTTTCCGGTTCGAGGAGAGAAAGACTCGGAGGGAAGAAGAAGGGAGAGGCCGATGCAGTGGCTTGGGTGACTCGAGGTTTCCAAGTATCCACTTTCTTACCATGTGGAGACACATTAATTTGATTATGTATCTTAGTTTTCCTTTAGCAGGTTGCCGGTTGTAGGAATGAATCGGGCTTAGACTCGTCTCAAAGAGCTTTTAACTTGTAATGAATATTTGAATTGCTTTAGAGTTTTTGGAGACGCTTTCATTAGTGCGATCGGTGTATTGATGCTGAAGTATGGCTTTTATTTGTGCTTTAGACCGAACCGTTTAAATTTTGCCTACGTTCCCCTCATTTTGAGGAGCTCGGGTCTTCGTAGTTCAACTGGTGAACTCTCTTTTGTTTTTTTTTTTTTTTTTTTTTTTTTTTTGTTTTTTACTGAGGCCGCCACTTTTCGGGTTTCTAACCTAGTTGGGTATTACTCTTTTAGCACTCTTTTTTTTTGTTTTTTTTTGTTTTTTTTTGTGCAACCTGTTTTTACCTAGGCCGCCCTTCTCGGGTTTCTAACCTAGTTGGGTATTACTCTTTTAGCACTCTTTTTTTTTTTGTTTTTTTGTTTTTTTTTTTTTTTTTTTTTTTTTGTTTTTTACGCGTAGTATGCGCGCGGCTTGTCACCATTTGGGTGTACAAAGGGATTCCGTCGAGTGCGAGTTGCGTAGCTCCTGGAGAAGATCTTAACGGACTGACATATGGCCCGGCCATACGAGGCTCCCATTTGCCGAGAGGGTTGATACGGATTTGGGGGCTTTTCTTTTAGAAACGAGATCACCTTCTCGGATTTCCCGATGCTTTACTTTCTTGTCGAAGGCTCTAGCCATTCTTCCTTGGTAGGCCGGATGTGTTATATGGCCTTCGGTCGGCGTTCGTCTAGTAGGGCCAGTTCATCATGGCGACTCTTAGCCATTCGGCCTCGTTGATACGGCTTTCCAGGTATACGGAGCGAGGGGATCTTCCAAATTTGCTCGATTGGGAGTACGGCTTCCATTCCGTATGTGAGGAGGGCAAAAGGTGTTTCCCGATGCCAGATTGGAGCGTGTTACGTAGCGAGTGCAGTGTAACTTCTCGGGCCAATCTACGCCTTGGACGGCCATTTTCCGGATGATATTTTCGAGTCTTGCTTTGCGCCCCCGGCGGCTCCGTTGGTTTGGGGCCTGTAGGGAGATGACTTGTGACATTCGTGTCGAATTCCGCCCGACAATCTTTTTCCATTCCCCGAAGTGGGATCCAAGCCATTATACGAAATGATTTCGGGCGGCAACCCGTATCCGCACATGATGTTTTCTTTGATGAAGAGGGGCAACTTTCTTTGAATTGAGATTTTGTAGGACTTTGCGGCATCCTTTCGATTCCTTGCAAAGAAATCGCCAATCTGCGTCTTTTTAGGCTCTTCAGCGAGTTCCCAAATTCACACTCGTCAAAATCTCTTGAGCGGCTTGGGCTCGATTTTCCTCTTTAGGACAACCTTTTAATTAAGATTTTTTTTTTGTTTGATTTTTTTGTTTTGTTTAATACGCTTCTTTATCTAATGAATTATTATTAAATTTTTTTATTAATTAATTCATCATTAGTTAAAGTGGCAATCAAGGGATACTCGAAAGGTTCGTCATTTCATTGAAAACGAAAGGGAAACGGCGCTTGCTTTCTGAAATTTCGTAGTCTTCGGGCGTAAGGCCATCGGGACGACCCTAGGGCTCGATCTTAACGAGAGAAGGCGGGAGGACTTGTCCTAGGTTGACACTGAAAGGGCCCACGGGGGACCAATCCCGAAGCTTGGTGATCATTTCCTCCTTGGTCGCGGATCGGGCACGAGAGTTTCCCAATTCTTTAGCTTATCGCTATTGGGTGGGCCTCTATGACTCGGGAAGCGTGTCTTTGTTTTTGTTTTCCTTTCAATTGCCGCTATCATCTTTTGGACCGAGCCGAGATCAATCAAGTAAGTCGGCACACGGACTTTTCTTCGAACAATTCGCCATAACCGAAGACCATCCCAATCATCGAGGGAAATTCCGTGGCCTTAGCACTTTTGGCGCTGTCGGTCATTTTCGAATTCGGGTTTCGGATCTTCCCCTGGGCGTAGGAATAGTGGTTGTGAGCTTCTCGGGCATTCCACCGGGTCGAGCACGCCTGCGAAGGTATACTCACCTTTTCGCAGCGGTGGGCCCCGGAGTATCTTGGGTAGGTCCGGAGAACATTCTACGGACCGGGTTAGCCTTGGTTCCTCTGAACTTGTTGAGGCTATCCTTGTAGCTTTAGCCATCTCTTTGCCAGTAGGAGTGGGCTGTGATGTTTCTGGTTGTGTGGGACCCTTTACAAAGTAGTCGGCCCAAATTAGGACTAAGGAGAGATTTAGGATTGTCGGCCAAGGGACCTTTCTGTGGCGGCTTCAAATCTTTTTTCCTTTGCGGTGTCCCTTTGGGAGGCCTCATATCCCGGGCCGTGGCGAAAAAGTATTGTCCTTTCACCTCGATGAGTTTGTGAAAGTTCCCTTGTTGGCGCTTCCCCAGTCGAGGCCGGAGGTAGATAGCTCATTTTCTCATCATTTTCAAGACCGGTGGGATTTTATCCCGGTGACCGTCGGATCTATGTTGCACACTTGGGCCTTGGGAGGCTCGGCCCAGGCAAGCCCGTTAGCATGTGACCTTCCTCGTCATGTTTGATTTCCAGAATAGGTATTCCGCCCGTGTAGTTGCCTTCTAAAGTGACTAAATCTCCGTAAATGGTCGTCGAGATCCCCATTCGAGGCAATTTCACACAGCGGTGGAGGCTTGAGGCGACCCTTTGACTTGATGGCAGCCAAGGTCTTCCGAGGCATTGAAAGTAATCGGGATGTCGATAACCTGGAATTCCACAGTATCAATTTACATCCAAACGAGAGGTCTAAAGTAGCAACTCCGAGGATGCTCGGGATGTTGAGTCGTAAAGCTTGATTGTGAGAGAAGAAGGCTTCAAGTACGTAGTCTTGATATCAAGCAAGCTCATGATCTTTCTTGGAAGAATGTTCATTCGGGGACCCGTGTCACCGGGACCCGAGGAGCGTCGTTAAATCCAAAGTGGGCCGTGATGAAGAGAGGCTCATTATGATCGGCCCAAATTGAGGAGGTCGAGATGCATGAAAGTGATTATGTTCCCGTAGTGGATGTTTCCTAAATCCTGTACCACATCATCGGGAGTAGCATCAATAGGCACGAGAGTGCGAGCCGAGCTTTCTTCCGGCTTCGGCTTATGGGGATAGGGCGAAGTGAGTAGAGACCAGCGAGGAAATGTGTGGCCTCTGTGTTTGCTTCAACTGGGTGAGCACGGGATCCTCTTTTTCAGGGATCTCAGGTTTGTTTTGTCTTAGCATAGCGGCGATCTTCTTTTGGTGCTTGATTGTGCCTTCTTATACGCCTTGGGATTTCCTTTTTTGGAAAATCTCTGCCGGAGCGGGTCAACGGATTAACTTCCTCATCGATCGTCTCTTGACCGAAGTTGGATTTCTTTAATCTTTGCTAAAGGTCAACGGGGAGCCCTTTTTGGCTATTGGCCATTAGTTGTAGTCTACGACGGTAAGGTCTAGTAATGATGGAATGTGAAATTTATGCGCTCCTTCTGGGCGGCCCTTATAACCGCACTTCCCAAGTCACGAGGCTTTTGGGTTTGGGGTTGTGTTGTTGCCCCTTGGATGGCCCAGGCTAGGGCATCCTCCGATTCACTCTGCCCGGCCTTGCTCATTGTTATCTGTCTGCAACAAGAGTCGCCATTGTCGGGACTCAGAGCGGCTTTTCGATTTCATCCCGGTATAGTGCAGCCATTCTGATTCCCTTCTACAGCCAATACTCGGAGTTGGAGATGATTATAGCAGTTACGTTGCGTGGGAGCGCATCCGGTATCAGATCATGCTTTCTAGGGGGTTTCTAGGACTTTACATACATTCGAAAGGTGACCTCTTCTTGGGTAACCACGACAAGGAGTGTTACTTTGTTACGGGGTGGATTTGATCTAACCATGGTTATCTTCTCATTTGGTGGATGGGAGTTAATTTTCCTCTTTCTATTCGGATCTTCGACTATCGGCTGGATCGGACACTGAAAACCCTTTCCCCAAGCATGGTAGGCGATGTTGAACTCGCAATGACATCACGTGCTCGAGATCCGTGAAACTTCATGGCCTTCATGTCCTCGGTCTCGTATTCGTCTTCCGAAGTTTCTTGAGCCGTCGCCATGCGATAACTTGACCATTGTGCTGGCTCCCGGGCTCATTCTGGCATGATTGTTCCAGATTGTTTCCGGATCGGGGGCCTCAGTTGACTCTTCACTCTCGTCATCATCATCATCATCATTTGTCGTCGGAATCTTCTTCCCATATTACTCTAGGGATTTCGGTGAGAGGAACGTTGATCAAACCCGTTGGGGAATATGGGTGCGTGCTTTTGCAACCGCAAAAATTGTCATATGTTCCCATTCCGGAAGTGGCAATTGTGACTCAGCTTCTCCTCCCAGAAATTGCGGGGGAAGAGTGAGAGGGGGTGGCACGTATTTGACACCAAGTAGGATATAGAAGGAATCCTCCTCTTCCGATTCTTCGCCGTTCTCGGGATCATATTCGGGCTCTTCTAGAGCCAATTTGCAGAAGTGTACTAGCTCCAGATGCTCTTCGGCCTCTTTCTTTGTGATAAGCCCCGATGCGGGTGCTCGCCGGAAACTTTCTTGCTCAATCTTTCTTGGCCCCATTTGTTCTAACCATCTTTGTATAAATGGTTCTTTCGTGTTACGAGCGGAACAGCCCCGGTTCTTCGGTATCGGCCTTCCCTTCACCCGAAAATAGCGGGCCTCGTATTCTTGCAAGGAGTCTCGACATTGAGACCAAGATGGAGTTGATTCGTTCGATATCCTCGAGTGAGGGAATCCGAATTCGGGATCCTCGACGAGATTGGCCACGGTATTTGGGGACCTTCATCGGCATCTTCTGGGCGTGTGAAGATTTTCCGCATTCAATCATATTCACCACGATTATGGTTCCGTGGCGGATTTTTGATCGTGTTGGGCCCGCCGGGGCCTTCCAACTTTCCTTGCTCTATTAGCCCCCGAATTGCCTTTTTCGAGTAAAGCGGTATTGTCGGTCGGATGTCAGTGAGCTTGATGAAAGGCACAATACTTTGTAGTATCCACTGGAGCATTCGGATTTACGGGTTGGAAATTCTCCAAAGGCCGCGGCAAGCCTTCTTTCACCGATCCCTAAAGATGTCATTCAGTGGGCATTCCAAAGTTTTCGAGATTTATGACCCTTGATGCAGGCTCGGCCGGTTTCTGGGAGCAAAAGGAGTCGTGTTATTACATTCTGTCCCGCATAGTTAATCGTCTCTTTGCACTTTGGCGAGGCAGAGCGACGGGGAGGAGCCCGATATCATGGCGGAGTGCGGCGGCGAGTTGCTGGTAGGCCTTTTCAAACTTAGGCTGCAGAGTTAACCGTGGCCCGTAAGTCCGAGTATGGGAAGTGGCCCGAGGAGGCTCTCGAATGTGATTTCAAGCATGAGCTGAAGATGTCCGGTTGTTCCTCTTCGGAAGGAGGGATGGCCATTTCGAGTTTCGCATTCCACCGCTTGTAGAAGTCCCCAACATTCTCATCGGGGCGCTTGCACCTTTGTTGTTTGTAGGTCAACCCTATTTGTTTCCCATTCCAAGTTGGCCTTATATTTCTACGTGAAGGCATTGGTAATCTGGTCCCATGTGGCCCACGGCCTTGGGTTTCAAACGGAAGAACCATTTTAAGGCAATGGACTTCAGGATGGGCGAAATAGTCACCAGCTGGCGAT
Organism: Adenophora triphylla var. japonica; assembly: GCA_022495995.1. Lineage (NCBI taxonomy): Eukaryota > Viridiplantae > Streptophyta > Magnoliopsida > Asterales > Campanulaceae > Adenophora > Adenophora triphylla. Next base: position 528,064 of record JAFEMH010000980.1, read on the forward strand.
TGGTACATCCTTTGGCTTTCATCGCCAAGGTATATGTGTCCCAAATGGGTTTTGGGACATGCGGTCCCATCAAAGAGATCCCAGATTTGGCATCACGAATTTGTGGGCGGAACGATGGAGTCAGTGCAGTAGGCGGGAAGAGCGGAGCTTCTTGGCGATCGGTTCGGCGATACGCGCTTTCATTTCCTTGTGTTGTTCCATGAACCGAGGCCAGATGAGGGTCTTGTGGCGGAACCATGGCATTCAAGCTAGTGGGCGAGCTAGAGAGGAGGAGCTACCACTGGGCAGGCGTGAGGTGGAGGAGCAACGGCGGTGGACGTAGGTGGAAAACGTCTGGGGTGAGTTACCCTGGGGGAGCATGAGTAGGAGCACGAGCAAAGGATAGAACCTTGCGGCTTCTTTGTTGATTTTCCAGCGGCAAAGTAGGTGGGGGCAGCCCCGATGTGGCCGGATAACTTGGATTTCAGTGGGGCCCGTAAGTAGGCTTGAGTGCGAGTCGTCCCTGAGATTGACCAGGATTGCGTGGTGCGTGGCCTTGTGGTGAGTGTGTAACCGAGGGAGTGCTGCGGTCACTGGTGATTCGGATGACACCGGGATGGAGGCTTGGTAACCCGTAGAAGTCCCAGTGAGGAATGGATTTGTGTGAGGAGCACCAACTAGTCTTGTCTTACGAGGAGGGGCTCAGGCGTGGCCCCGGAACCAAGTTGTGGCGGCATTCGGCGAGCGGCCATTTGTGAGGTCAGGATTGATCGGTTCCGGACCGAGGAGGGATCCCGATTAGCTGTGGGCATTCCGAGATAGCCCTGACCATGAGAAGACATTCCGTCTTGATTTTGCCCCCAGCGATTTGTGCCGTCAGGCTGCATGGATCCGGTGGTCACGTGGTTGGGGAGCCGTGGTGACCGAAAATCGAGGAGCATGGGTTACGGTAGTGGCACCATAGGAGGTGGAGTGGCGGCATCACTCGGTGTAATCGGGCGAGAGTGGGGTTGGCATCCTCGTCTTCTTCCCCCGGTGAAGGTGCCATCCGGATTGAGGCCGACGGTGCCAGTGACTCTTAATAGCCTCCGCCATAAGTCATTTAGGCGTGCTTCTGTCGTAACCTCATACATTGCGCTAACCGATTCCACTTTGTTGCTGCTTTCTGCGAGGGTCCCGGGAGGCGGAGTGACGTTATCCCCATCATTACCGGGCGATGCGGACATTCGAAACCCGGAGTCGGAGCAAACGGTGAAGGCGCGACGACGCGCTTGACTCTTCCCCAGTGATCAAACGGTGACCGGTGCCCGAAACCAAGCTTTGTGCGGAGGCTGGAAAGGACATGAAGGTTCGAGATATGCAGGAATGGAAGGAGGGGTAGGTGTTTGGGCTTTAGGCTCATACAACATGCAGATTATTTGTTCACGTTTACTTAAAACATGTTTTATTATCTAATCGGTTGGAAAAGATTGCTCTTCTTTTCGCAAACTACTACGATTCCTGGATCGGTGGGCCCGTCACTACGTCTATAAGCCCCTCGTATTCCACCTGTATTTCGACCTCCCGGGGTGGAGCGGCCCGGGCGAGGGTCCTATAGGGCAAAGCGGGTCCCACCGATCGAGAAAAACGATCCTAAAAGTCGGCGGGTAATCGAGTCTTAACGAGCATTCGATGTAAATTACGGACAAAGGCGGCGTCGAAAGTCAAGATCATGTCCGAGGGCTCGACAAAAAGTCGGCATGATTTGGGTGATAAGCGTCACGATTGATCTTGACTTGTCGTCGGTTAAGCGTAATTAGGCATGGAATAGTCATTAATCCTTGATGACTCGGTGTCAATCGTTTGGGAGTCGGTGTATAATTTGTGCCGAGTCGAGCCGAAGTCAAGGCGCCGGTCAATATCTTGGTCAAAGTACATGCGGCGGAAAACCGGCGGAACTCGGCGATTAGGGACCCGAAAGATATTGAGTCGGTATGCGACAAAGGCTTGAAAGGAAAGGTCTATACACGGACAGGGCATGACACGGACCGGACTAAAAACCAGCGGGTCTCGGACAAAGTGTGTCACGGACAAGTGCATGGTCGACACGAGGCTCCACGTAGGATGTTTGGGTAGTCTGTGCTCATCAGGAGGCGTAATAAGACCAAACGGACCGCGACAAGGATTTCCCAGGGTTAAGGACGTAGTGTGCGGTGTACGGTCACGTGCGCGTAGTGTGCAAGCGATCTATATTCCTTTTACGAGTAAAATAGAAAATTTTTTTTGTGTCTTAAAAATGTGATGCATTATTTTTTTGTGGAAATTTTCTTTTTTTTTTTGAAAAACCTTTTTATTTTTTTGAATTTTTTTTTTTGAAAATTTTAATGAGCACATAAGCACGAAAATTTCGACAGTTTAGGGACATTATTCCGACAGTCAAAATTTTGACTTTCTCCGCGGCCAAAACAACATGAAAGCGTAAAAATCAACACACACACAAAAATGATTTTCAAAGCGGGACGGAAGCTTGACCCTCAAAAGCTTTTTTGAAAACGGTGATACCGGTGCGTGGGATTGTTAGACCACAATTTATCCCCGACTCGTGTTAGGAGGCGATAACGGGAAATTTAGTGGTTTCCCACCAATATACCGAATACCATTTTTTATTAAAAAGCTTAGTCCCCAGCGGAGTCGCCACTTTGTGATGATGTGTGCCATTTCGCGGGAAAAATTCGGTTTGCGTTTCTTTGAAAAACCAAATAAAACCGGAAAAACGGAGTCGCCACGCCATTTTAATTTTGAAGGGCCAAAACTTTGAAAAAGCCCGAGATCAGAGATTTAGGTTCGGAGGTCATGTTACGCGTCGGGAAGGACGTTAGTGTGCACCCGACGCGCCTCGTAAAACGAGTCTTCCAAGCTGAAAATCATTTGTGTGTGTGTGTGTGTGTTTTGGCCAAAATAAGTTGAAACTCAGAAAAGTAAAAATTGGGATATCTTTTTAAGACTTTAAACTGATCCCATGATTTTTTGGAAGATTTTTGGATTGAGATTTGGTACTCAAAAGACCTTTTGAAGTTGAGAGCCATTTCTGCCAGAATGAAAAAGGCAGTGGACCTTTGATTTTAAAAGGGATTCAAGGGTCTTAAAACTTCATAATCTGGATAAACTCAGAGAATGAAAGTTGTTCTAGACACCTTAAATAAAGTTTGTGCGAAGGAATTTTCCATTTTGGAGAAGGTTTGAGGGGTCAAAACCTTCTGGAAACCTCAGATATGAGATCTGGATTCCCAGAAGCTGATGAACTAGCCTCTGAAATAAAATTTGAAAAGAGGAGTTTTATTCACCCAAAAAATAAAGTAAAAATATGTCTGGAAAGCTCTGGATGTTGGCTACAAAAAGTGTTTTGTAGTCAACACCAAATTCCAAGTTCATCTGTGTCCAAAAATTAAGACCATGGACTGAGGTCTGAGAAAATTGCTACTGGACAGCAACTTCTCAAGAAAGAAAATATGATTTGAAGGGGTTTGCATCCATGCTTGTCCCCATTTCCCTAGGTTTTGGTTAGTGATCACTAGACATTTTAGTGGTGAATCAACTATACCAAACCATCCTTGGGGTACATTAGGACTAAGCATTTCATTTGCTTGGGAAGGGGAATTTTATCCTTTGAAATCAAGATTTAGTGCTTGAAAATGGTTTTTTAGGGTTTTGAAAGTGCATTTTTGCAAGTAAGCAAGAAAAGCTTTGAAAATAATGTTGATCTTTGTAGAAGATCATCCATGGAGATGGTCTTCCATGGTGATCTTCTTAGATCTAAAGAAAGAAGATGAAAGAACTACATTTTGTAGTTTGAAGATGCATGCATGGATGAGATTTAGGGTTAGGAAGAGGAGGGTTTACCAATCTTCCTTGTGTTCTTGAGTGTTTGGCTTGAGTATATGAGTGTTTAGGGCTTGAATATGAGAGTGAATGGATGAGTATGAGTTGGGAAAGATTGGAGAGAAAAAGGTGACAATTCTTGAAGAATTCTCACTGTTTTCTCTCTATATTTCGCCAGAGGTTCGGTGCAATTGTGTTTTTCCTCTTTTTTTTTGTGACTGGAGGGCTCAATTTATAGCCCTCTGAAAATAGCAAACTCATCCGCGCGGATGGATCCAGTAGGCGTGCACTGTTCATTAAATGCAGCTCCAGCTTTGGACAAGAAGAATAATCTTTTTCAAAATTCAAATTAGGCAGCCAGTTTATGTTTCCAGCATTGCTATATTTGGTTTTCTTCTTTTGTTTTTCTTTTTGAGATTCTTTTTAAGGTTTAACCTTAAATAACAATGCCCATTTTACCCTCACTTTGTTAGAAATGTTAGGATAGTTAGAAATTGTTAGAAATGTTATAACTTTCGTTAATTTTCTAACGAAAATTCTAACAAGCTCAAATTGGAGCACTTACAGCTAGGCCGGATGAAATTATATAATCAAAAATATATTAAGACAGATAGGTTTATTCACGTAATGTAGACTTTTTTTTTTTTTGAAGATTTGTAGGGATAATTTATAAGGATACTTTGTAATCAATTTAAATTTGAATTGACATCTTCAAAATGTATTAATTTGTTTAAATTAGGATAATTTTGAAATTCAAAACATTTAACTATATTTAAATTAGGATAAACATTGAAGATTTGCATGAGTAGTTTTATAGCATTTAGAAAATTTGCCTTGTTAAAAAACTTTTTAAATTTTACGATTAGATCGGTTTATGATACCCAAATTTAACTTGCCATAGCACTATTGCTCAAAATTTTAAAAAATCAATTCCTGTAATTTTAATACTCCACTAACTGAATTTCATGGACTTCTTTCAAAAAAAAAAAAACTGAATTTCATGGACTTAGTCAAACAATTGAAAATGTAAACGTTTTTTTTTAAGGAAATATAACCCATTGGATAAATATGTAAGATTTGAATTAAATCTAATCTAATTTGATAATATTAATAATTGAATTCTAATTTTAAATTATTTTACAATACTTTCCTTAGTTTATACACGATGTTTTTGTCATGTTCAGCCAATTTGTTTCCATACACTCTATTATTTTTTATAAAGAAAACATACTATATATATACTTGAGTTATATAAGAATTAAAAAAAAATATAAGGAAAATATATGAAAATAATTCAATGAGTAAATTATACTATATATATACTTGATTTAGTGCCGAAATTTAAGGCTAATTAATCTTTTTTAAAGGACTAAATAAATCTTATTAATTGCCGAAATTTAAGGCTAATTATTTAAAAAAAAAACTTATTGGATTTATTTTAATGTATAAGTTTAATCAATAATTAATTTCATTTAAATAAACGAAAACAATATGTTAGGTTTATATACAACAATAAAAAAGTGAGACGATAATTTTGATATAAAACATTTAAATAAATTTATTTGTAAATTATTTCATTTAAAAAACTTATTGGATTTATTTTAATGTATAAGTTTAATTAATTTCATTTAAATAAACGAAAACAATATGTTAGGTTTATATACAACAATAAAAAAGTGAGACGATAATTTTGATATAAAATATTTAAATAAACTTATTTGTGAATTATTTCATTTAAATAAACTTATTGGATTTATTTTAATGTATAAGTTTAATTAATAATTAATTTCATTTAAATAAACGAAAACAATATGTTAGGCTTATAGTATACAACAATAAAAAAGTGAGACGATAATTTTGATATAAAACATTTAAATAAACTTATTGGATTTATTTCATTTAAATAAACTGATTGAAAATTTAATTTTCAAAGGACTAAATCACAAATGAATTAAAAGGACTAAAACACAAATAATTGTCATTTATGGATCAAAAAACTGATTTATTGGTGAAAATAGATGAAATTTAAGGACCAAAATGCAAAATATCGGCGAATAAGAGATTGACACGTGGTGAGATGTGGAGCTTGGAATTTCTTCTGCTTTAATATTATATATGAAATTGCAAAAAAACTATATGAATCCCCACTAGTAAAACATTGTTGAGAAGTAGAGGAAGCATCTTCATGTTGTTGACTTTCAGAAGTGTTTTCATATAAGTCATTATACTCATTAAAAAGGTTAATCAAATCATTTTTTGTATTTTGAATAATAATTTACGGAAGTTCATTACCACCGTCTCCGTTGGGATATAACTTCATATAACAATAATTTACAATGCACTCTAAATCATCTAATTTAACTCGGGAATCTAATAATTTTCAACCAAGAAGAGAGACGGAATAGTGTCAAAATATTTAAGCCACTTTTATCTCATGAAAATAATGCATTCTTTTAAAATAGGACATTGTCTTAAATTGTCAAAACAAGTAACAATTGCAACACAATGCTCAAGCACCAAAATGGAAGTTGGATAATAAACTCCCGAAAAAGCCAAAGTAGCGGTATTGAAAATATTTAACAATTCACATAAATTAGTGCATGCATTTCATTGATAAGCAAGTATACGTTCATTATTGCCAATTGACATAAAAAATTGCATTAGGAGATCTTTATAAGTCAAACCATCGGTTAACATTTTGTAGGTGGAATTCCACATAGTTGGAACATCGTAAGTAAAATATTTCCGCCACACCTTTACTTCTTAAAAATCTTATCCATTTTTTTGTATTAGAATTTTTTTTAAAAATAAATTGAATACATTGTCTAATTGGCTTAACATAAACCTCTAATGCATCCAAACCATCTCTAACACATAAGTTAATAATATGACATAAACATTTAACATGAAAAAACTTACCCCCAAGTGAGGGTTGACAAACGGGAACTAAGTCGGGTAAACTAGCCGTATTAGCACTTGCGTTGTCAATAGAAATAGTAAATATTTTATTTAAAATACCATACTCAACAAAAATCTCAAGTAATTTTGCACAAATATTTTCCGCGGAATGCGGTGGCTCAAAATCTTTGTAAGTAATTAATCTTTTTTTGATAGTCCATGAATTATCTATCCAATGACAAGTAACACCCAAATAAGTATTTCTTTGCCAATAATCACTCTAACCATCAGCACAAATTGAAACTTTATTTTCTAAATTTGATCAAACACCAATTAAATCTTTTTTATATTTTTTCACCACTCTAGTAATATCACGTACGAGATTCGTAGACAGTGGCGGGATTTAAAGAAAGTCGAACAAAATTTTCATAAAAATCGTCATCCGCAAAATTAAAAGGAAGGCTTTTAACGCAAACTAATTTGGCTAGTTCATCCCTATAAACCCACTTATCAAATTTAAAAAGGGCGGAAGGGGAAGTCGACCTTGTGCACCCGAACCCGAACTATGTTGATATTGTAATTGAGTTTGGGTAGTGGAAATGCCAAGTTTCTCGGGATGTTTTGACGCTGTATGCCCGTTGAGCGTCCCATGCCCTCTGCCTCTTTTGAATGAGTAAGACGTGGAACAATAGTTGCAAAATGCTCAAAGATTATAACCATTATCGTGAGTAATTTTTCTTTTCGTGAAATGGATGGCGAAAGTATCGGATGTAGGCTCTCTTTCTCTAGTAGGTTGTCCTTGTCCCCGACCCCGACCACCTCCCCTAGTATCTCGGCCCTCTACCCCTCCTAGTACCAGCATTTTCAATTTCAACAACTTCTTCTTCCTCACGTTGTTGGATATTTGGATTTTGATAATAAAAATCATCGTTGGGGGAGGAAGAACCAACATGTGACTTGCCTAAATTGCTTCTTCTTTGATTTTCAGCCATTTGTGTAAAATAAAATGAAGTTTGGAAACAAAATTGAGCTTAAAATGGATGAAAATGAAGAAAAACACTAATTTCGTTAGAAAATTAACTAAAAATGAGGTAATATTTAACTGGAAATTGGATGAGAGTAAGAGAATATGTGAATATTTGAGAGTAAAAGAGAGTAGAAGAGAAAGAGTAGAGAGAAATAACGTGAAAATAAAATGGGAGGAGGGAGATGATATTTACATTTAATAAAACTAACTGAAAAAGTGGAAAGGGCCAATCGGCACCGGCCAAGGGGGTGAACAGCCCAACAGGCATGGCAGGTAGCAGGCACCAGCCGACCCAGGTCAGACCCCAGCCTAACGGTAAGTTCCCAACGATCATATGACCGTTATATTTGAATTCAAAAGTCGTCGGTTTTGTCGGTTCAACCGGCGGTTTAACCGTCGGTTGACCGATTTTCTCTAACCTCCAACAATAATCGAACCGTCAAAAACTCGATTTCGGTTAAACGGTTTCGATTCAATCGTGTTGATCGATTTTAAGTGGTTTTAACCGGTTGAAAATCGATCGATTAGCCAGTTCGATTCATTTTTTGGCCACCTCTAATCGTACATGTACATGTGCATTTGTGACAATAGTGTTTTTAATGTACCAAAGACTTTGATTATTTGGACCTTATTTTTGTCAAACAAACATCAATGCGTACAGTACCATTCCACTAGGAAGACCAAAGATTGGGCCCACTATATATATCATGCACCCCCCTTCACATGAAACATTGCTAAATTGAACAATTACAATTTATTATTTCCATACCTTCACCCCATCCACTAGCTTCACACGTTTTCAAATATCACCAATTCTTTCTACTATTATCAAATTATTATTATACTTTTTTTTTTCTGTGCCACTTTATTTGATATTAAAATTTTAAACATAATTTAGAAAAAAAATAAAAGAAAAAAATTAACAGAATGATTAAGTCATTTATTTAATAAAAAAAATCTATTTAAAAACTAACTACTCTCTCCGTCCCAACCTAAAAGCCACAAATTTCCTTTTTGGGCGTCCCATTTAAAAAGGCACTTTCCCAAAAAGGAAACCTTAAATCACTATTCTCTCCACTCATTCTCTCTCCTACTTTACTTTTACACTCACAACATTCTCTTTCTTACATCACCTCCCACTCATTCTCTCTCCTATTTAATTTTTCATACTCACAACATTTAAACTTTTCTCTTTCCTACATCACATTTCTTATTTTGCGTGTCCTCTCCATTTTGTGCCTTTTAGGCTGGGACGGAGGGAGTATTTCTTATCTCACTTTCTCTCTCCTATCTTATCTCATTATTCACACTCACAACACATTAAAAAATGAGGCAAACTTGTGATTTTTTATTTTTTATTTTGGCTTTACCACTAACTAGTGCTACACCCGTGCGTTAAACGCACGAATAAAAAACTATTTTAAAAAAATTAGAAATAATAGGAAAAGTTGCTTTTTTTCCCCTTTTTCTTTATAGCAAGTAATTATCTTACAAATGTGAAATGACAAAATCGACCAAGTTTCCAATTTCAAAACTGGTTGTGAGCGGGAAACGAAAATGGAAAGCTTTCTTGAGAAATTAAGGAGCTATGAAAAGTCATAGTTAAGGAGCCATTTGGCGGTGATTAGGCGCCCTAGACATGACCTAGGCGCGCCCAACACCAAGAAAGCTGGTGTTAACAAAGGAGCCAAAGGCCCCAAAATTTATATATTTCATTTCCTAGCACTATGCTAAGACCTCTCAATATATACTACTCCATTTTCTAGCATTTTAATTCATAGACGATGTGGGATTAATATCTCATTTGGTTTTCAAATGATAAGGTCTCTCAATATATACTACTCCATTTCCTAGCATTTCAATTCCTAGACGATGTGGGATTAATGTCCAATTTGGTTTTCAAATGCTAAGGTCTCTCAATATATACTACTCCATTTTCTAGCATTTCAATTCCTAGACGATGTGAGATTAATGTCCCATTTGATTTTCAAATGCTAAGGCCTCTCAATATATACTAAATGGAAAGTTTTCTTGAGAAATTAATGAGCTATGAAAAGTTTTAGTTAAGTAGCCATTTGGCGATGATTAGGCGCTATTGTTCACTAAGGAGCCCCAAAATTTATACTATTCCATTTTCTAGCACTTCAATTCCTAGACGATGTGTGATTAATATACCATTTGGTTTTCAAATGATAAGGCCTCTCAATATATACTACTCCATTTTCTAGCATTTCAATTCCTAGACGATGTGGGATTAATATCGCATTTGGTTTATAAATGCTAAGGTCTCTCAATATATACTACTCAATTTTCTAGCAATTCGATTTTTAGACAATGTGAAATTAATATCTCATTTGATTTTCAAATGCTAAGGCCTCTTAATATATATTATTCCATTTCCTAGACGATGTAGGATTAATATCTCATCTGATTTTCAAATGCTAATGCCTCTCAATAAATGAAAAGCTTTCTTGAGAAATTAAGGAGATTTGAAAAGCCTTAGTTAAGGAGCCATTTGACGGTGATTAGGCGTCCAAGGCGTGACCTAGGCCCGCCCAACACAAAGAAAGCTGGTGTTCACTAAGGAGCCAAAGGCCCCAAAATTTATACTACTCCATTTTCTAGCATTTCAATTATTAGACGATTTGGGGTTAATATCTCATTTGGTTTTCAAATGCTAAGGTCTCTCAATATATACTACTCTATTTCCTAATATTTCAATTTCTAGACGATGCGAGATTAATATCCCATTTGATTTTCAAATGCTAAGGCCTCTCAATACATATTAAATGTAAAGCTTATTTGAAAAATCTTAGTTAAAGAGTCATTTGGCGGTGATTAGGCGCCTATTTGTATTGTGACAATAGTGTTTTTAATGTACCAAAGACTTTGATTATTTGGACCTTATTTTTGTCAAACAAACATCAATGCGTACAGTACAATTCCACTAGGAAGACCAAAGATTGGGCCACCATATATATTATGAACCCCCTCTTCACATGACACATTGCTAAATTGAACAATTACAATTTATTATTTCCATACCTTCACCCCATCCACTATCTTCACACGTTTTCAAATATCACCAATTCTTTGTACTATTATCAAATTATTATACTTCCTTCGTCTTATAATATCTTACCCATTTTGTTATTTTGGGTGTCCCACTTTAAAGTCATAATTTTTTTAAAAAAAAAAATTTAATACTTTTTTATTCATGGGACCCACTTGTCATACTCACAACCACTATACACTTACTATTCTCTACCTCACTTTCTCTCTCCAACTCACTCACAACTCTTACTTTAATAACATTATATATATTCACTCCTTATTATGCACCCCCTCTTCACATGACATCAATGCGTACAGTACCATTCCACTAGGAAGACCAAAGATTGGGCCACCATATATATTATGCACCCCCTCTTCACATGACACATTGCTAAATTGAACAATTACTACAATTTATTATTTTCCATACCTTCATGGCTTCACCCCATCCACTAGCTTCACACGTATTCAAATATCACCGACCAGCAAAATTTCATGTCCAAGGATACGTGTTTTATTTATTTTATTTTATTTTTTTAAAATTAAATTTTTTTTTTAATTAATTTTTTTTTAAGAGCAAAATAGGAAAAGAACAACTTAGTGAGGGCAAAATGGAAAATTTGGCCATTGAAATTGTTTATAGTACTGTAGCAAGTACCGTTCCCATTTATACTATAGATTCTTTCTACTATTATCAAATTATTATATACTTTTTCTTCGCCGCTTCACTTCCACTTCATTTGATATTAAAATTTTAAACATAATTTAAAAAAAAATTAAAAGAATGAGATGTTATGCGCTTAGTTATAAATCTCGTTCCGTACCGCCCAATACATCCCATACCTACCGGTATGTTCCGTACCAAATTAAGAACCGCTCTGAACCGGTCCAAATGAACCGAACCGATTGAGATGGCTATTCATTCTGCCCGATACGCAAAAAAAAATATATTTCAAACAATTGTTTAAATAATAGACCGTCATCAAACTATATTAAAACTATATTAAAATAGACTTTAAACAATTTTTATTTGTCCCAAAAGTTTCTTTTATTTTAATTTTATTGGTTAATTTATCTATATGTAAAAAAATTGCAACTGCTAAATTATTAATCAGTAACAAATTTTATATTTTAATAGAATAATTAAACTATTATTAAAAAATGTAAAATGAAATAGATAAACGCTAGAAGGAGGGCTCAAACCTCCGATCTTGTGGTTAATAAATAAAAATGAAATACTCCCTCCGTCCCGTCCGAAAGGGCAATTTTGCCTCCAAGCACGAAAATTAAGAAATGAATAAGGAAAGTGATGTAAGAAAGAGAAAAAGGTTAAATGTTGTGAGTATGAAAAATTAAATAGGAGAGAGAATGAGTGGAAGGAATAGTTAGGAGAGAGAATGTTGTGAGTGTAAAAGTAAAGTAGGAGAGAGAATGAGTGGGGTAGGAAGAGTATAAAAATAATAAAAACTTTCCTTTTTGAGATTGTGCCTTTTTAAATGGGACGCCTAAAAAGAAAATTTGTGCCCTTTCGAGCGGGACGGAGGGAGTATACGCTAGAATGAGTGCTTGAACCTCTTATTAGGGGTGTCAGCGGTTTGATTTAAACCGTGGTTTGAGATTGAACCGAATCAAATTAGGTGATTTGATTTGATTTTTAACGATTAATGGTTCAGCTCAGTTCCAAAAATTTATAAACCATGCAGCTCGGTTTGGTTTGCGGTCTGACTCCTCTAAATTGAATCAAACCGAACCGAACCGAACCGAACCATTTCGAGCTGAACCACCAAACCGAACCGTCGAGCTGAACCGCCAAACCGAACCACCGAGCTGAACCGCCAAACCGTTATATTAACCGTTGATTTTTTTTTATTTTTTTCCACCGTTGATTGATTTCAAACCCTAATAACCTATTTATAAAGTATCTTACCTTTCCCTTTTCCTTTCTTTTTCTTTCCGGTTCCAACGACAACAGCGGCGCCTTTCCTTTCTCTCTCTCTCTCTCTCTGCCATTTCCATAAACGACGACCAGTTTTCGACCTCACTCTTCCTCTTCCTTCATCCTGACCTCACTCTCTCTTCGTCGTCTCTTCCATTTTGCCCTAATCTGAGTTACTTTTTTCCTCTTTTCATGTCCTGTTTATTTTTTTGCTATTTTCATTGGGTTTGATGTATAAATTATGGTTAGGTAATTGGAGTTTGGACAGGTTTGTGGTTTGGACCGCGGTCTAGACCGCAGTTCGGACGGCGGTTTGAACCGCTTAATGGAATCGCGGTTTGAGATTGAATCGAACCAAATCGAGATCGTTTGATTCGATTTGGTTTGGTTTGAAATTTTCCATGATTTGATTTGATTTGGAATTTCTCCAAACTGAGTATTAGCGGTTTAATCTCTAAATTTGTCAAAATCGAACTAAATCGAACCATTTACACCCTTGCCTCTGATCTTATGAATAACAACCACACGCTCTAAACCAACTGAGCTATCCCAGCTATTCAATTTATGTCCCAAACTTAATTTTATAATCATTGAAAATACTTCTTACTTTTCAAATGGGATGACCTATTTGAAATTTTTTTTCTTTAAAAACTCTGTAAATAATTTTTTTTATAGTTAATTATATTTTTGCCAAATTAAAAATTTGAAATTGAAAAAGCAATAATATTTATGATTTTTTTCTAGTAAACATTAAACTTTTCAAATATTCCTTAAACTCAAAATAGGACGGGGGAGTAAAAGTTTATTTTTCTCAAGGAATATATTAAAATGATTATTTCTTATAAATTAAATTTCGGAGATGAATAAATATTCTTGCTAAATTTTTAGTTTTCAAAATATATTAATATGTGTAATATTTTTTTCTTGACTGAGTGTAAAAAATGTTTGGTAATTAAACATTTTAGTGACAAACTTATTTAGAAAATAGACATATACTCCCTCCGTCCCACCTCACTTAAGAAAACTTTCCATTTTGGACGTCCCACTTCACTTAAGAATTCTCAAAATGGAAACCTTAAATCACTATTCTCTCCACTCATTCTCTCTCCTACATTATTTTAATACTCACAACACCATTATAATTACTATTCCCTCCACTCATTCTCTCTCCTATTTAATTTTTCACACTCACAACACTTTTTCCACTCATTCTCTCTTCTAATACTATAATAATATTCCTTAATTTCCGTGCCATTTCAAAATTTCCTAAGTGGACTGGGTTGGAGGGAGTATTTAAAATAGATAGGCTCTTGCCTTTTCTTGAGTAGTAGGTCAGGAGTTAGAATCCCCTCTCCAATATTGTATTTAAAATATTTTAATTTGGCAAAAAAACAAGATAATTAATACATCTATTATTTTTGTCAAAATCTTATAAAAAATGCATTTTTCTTGAAGCTTAAAAAAAATGTGTTTTGTTTCCCCCGCTAGTGTCAGTGTTAGTGTAACAAAGTGTCAGTGTTAGTGTAACAAAGTATCAGTGTAAACAAGTGTCACTGTTAGTGTAAAAAAATGGCAGTGTAAAAAAGTGTCAGTGTAAAAAAGTGTCAGTGCATGTAAATTAAGTGTCAGTGTAAAAAATGTTAGTGTTAGTGTAACAAAGTGCCAGTGTTAGTGTAACAAAGTGCCAGTGTAAAAAAGTGTCAGTGCATGTATATTAAGTGCCAGCGTAAAAAGTGTCAGTGTTAGTATAACAAAGTGCCAGTGTTAGTGTAACAAAGTGTCAGTGTAAAAAAGTGTCAGTGCATGTATATTAAGTGCCAGTGAAAAAAAGTGTCAGTGTCAGTGTAACAAAGTGCCAGTATAAAAAAGTGTCAGTGTTAGTGTTAATAAGTGCCAGCGTAAAAAGTGTCAGTGTTAGTATAACAAAGTGCCAGTGTTAGTGTAACAAAGTGTCAGTGTAAAAAAGTGTCAGTGCATGTATATTAAGTGCCAGTGAAAAAAAGTGTCAGTGTCAGTGTAACAAAGTGCCAGTATAAAAAAGTGTCAGTGTTAGTGTTAATAAGTGCCAGTGTAAAAATGATTTTTTCTAAATTTATAAAAAAATGTGTTCTTTGTTTGTTTGTAAGACCAACTCTTTATTTTTTTATTGAATTCACACTCTTCATAGTTTGATTTATTGTACTATAGAACATATAAATGCATGAGATTAAGAGAACTCAATGGAAAAATTTGTGGAAATGTTAAACCCTCAAGAAATAAAGTGAGTATAAAAGGTGGTAAACAAAAACCCTAAAGAGAAGAAAAGAAAAGAGAAGCTAAGTTATAAACTTATAAGTAAAAAAGGACTGCTCCTTTGACAAACAAACAGGTAGAAAAAGCAGAACAAGATTGAATTCAACCAAATGGACAACACAACCAGACCAATTACTCACTCTATATGCCATTTATTAACTACTCAATTTTTCCCGTAATAAATGTCATTATTTTTTATTTTAATTCTTTTCAAAATAAATGTCACATTTTCATATAAAAAAATTAACTAAATACAATTTTAATATTGTACAAGTTAGTAAACCACCTTCTTTAAAAACGTTGATTAATCAACAACAACGACATTTATTTTGTAACATAGAGAGTATTAGACCATCTACAGACTACAATGGACCAAAAAATGGGTGTTGAAAAATTATTTTTGGTGTTGAAACCATTGCAAGGTATGTTGAAAGTGGGTTGAAAAATTTTTTGTGCTGGAAATTTTCTATTCATGTTGATAAAATGAGATGGCCTGATAAAATGAGATGGGGCCGAATTCAATGACATGTGGCGACCTCGGATTGGGCCGATATGGCGCGTGTATGCAGTTGGAAATTCGTTTTTTTTATTGGGACACGTGGCAGATTATGATTGGCTTATTGGATTGCAGATTTTTTTTATCCAATTTCTTTGATCTCAATTATTTTATAATAAATTATTTTTTAAAAAAAAAATACATCAAAATTCATAATTTTTTTCCCCATAAATAGAGACTTGTTTCATTTAATTTGGACACAGAAAAAAAAAACTCTCTTTTCTCCTATAAATTTCTTAATTATCCTTAATCTTCCTTTTTAATTTTTCTCTCTGCTTTGTAGTGAAATTGATCCCAATAATAATCATTTCAACACTCAAAATTAAGGCAATTTTCATTTTAACTACAACATTCCTAATAATTTTCAATTTGAAAATCAATCTTCCAACCAACCACGTCCTCAAAACATGCCAAATTTTTGTTTTTCACCAAATTTCAACATGCCTTCAGCTGTGCCAAATTTTCATCAATATTATGGGATGTAATTTCAACGACCCTCTTATTATAATCCTAATCCTAATATGCCAATGGAAAATGAAAATGTTGAAAATTCTGGAGCATCAGAATTTCCAGAATTATCAACACAAATGGCTCTTGGTAGCATGAGCGGTGCTCACGAAGACGCACCAACTGCAGAGGGTTCAGCAACTGCTCGCAAAAGAAGCCCCAAATGGACCACTAATGAAAATTCAGTGCTAATTAGTGGGTGGATTAAATATGAAACAGACAGTATTATCGGGAGAAATCAGAAAGGCGATACGTATTGGGGTAAAATTGCGGATTACTGTAACGACCATTGCTCATTTGACCCTTCCCGTGATGGAGTTGCCTGCAAAAATCATTATAATTATATCAACAAGATATTGAGCAAATGGATAGGTGCTTATGATAACGCTAAGCGAATGAAACAAAGCGGGTGGTCGAAGAATGATATAATGGAAAAAGCTCATGAACTATATAAAAGTAGTAATAATGCCAATTTTAATTTGATGTCAGAGTGGCATGCTCTCCGAGATCAACCGCGTTACGGAAGTCAGGTCCGAGGAAATACGAGATCTGGCAGCAGTGGATCTAAGAGGGCATGTGAAAGGGATGGATGTGATTCAAACTCGGTTGGATTCATTCCTCGTCCTATGGGAATGGAGGCAGCTAAGAAAAAGGGTAAAAAAAAAAAAAGATAAGAGGGATGGCTTGGAAGTGGTAAACGAAGAGTGGACAGAATTTAAACAATTTAATGAGAAAGAGTTGGATCGATTGGACAAGATAGCCACACACAAGATGATGAGGCAAACAAATTAATGAAAGACAAGAATCAGGCTAAAAAGATTAAATTGTGGATGAAGTTAAGTGAGAAGGAGCATCTTGATGATCGGAGCAAGTCGGTCTAGTACACAACAACCATTCTCGACTGAGGTACTACCTGCATTTGCAAATCATGTGTGTGCTAGATCGGAATTGCGTGATCCAAAAGTTCATCACGAATTGCAGGCGGATCTAATCAAGCACATAGGGGCAAAGTTCGAAATGTTTCGCGATTAAAGATTATTTTTAAGTCTCGTAATGTGTGATTTAATAGTTTTATTGTATTGTGAGTCGAGTCTATTATGTCGTATGCTTATTTGTCTTTAATTACTTGTGTCGCGAGCTAAGCTTATTGTAACTTTTATTTGTTTTAATAATAATTATCATCATTTCTCGTATTTATTTAATTGCAATTACAGAAAATTAATTAAGTGTGAAGTATTTGTTTTTAATTATAAATGATAATAATAATAATTTTACTAATCATAAAAATAAAGAATATAAAATAAAATAAAATAAAAGTGGTGGGGTATAGAATGATGAGATGGAAAGGTATTGAATTTTTATAAACAAAATCATTGTTGTAGGGTGTAAAAGTTGAAAGGTAGTTGATAAATTAGGTGAAGGATAGAGAAACTGATGTAGAATAATAAAGTGGGTATTAAAAATGAAAGAGTCGTTGAAACCATCGTAAATGGTCTAAGATATCTTACATGTGCATTTGTGACAATAGTGTTTTTAATGTACCAAAGACTTTGATTATTTGGACCTTATTTTTGTCGAGAAAAAAGTACAATTTTCGTTTCTAAAGTACTTTAAGTTTTACCTTTTCGTTTCTAAATAATTTTTTTAACCTTTTCATCCTTAACCTATCGTTTTAAGGATGATATAGTCCCTCCAATTAATAGGCGTTTAATAATCCGTTAAATTTGCTGATGTGTCATAGTGATATGGCAATTTTGCTTACGGGGCATATAACTGAGCTGAGGTTATGTTGGTATTTCTGTAAATTATAGTGGGCAAAATGTAATAAAAATCAAAACACTCACTACCATCCAACTCCCAACAGCCACCACACCGCCGCAACCATATCCCACCACCGCCACTCTGCATTGCCACCACCACCACCACCTTCTTACAATAACACCATTTTTTTCTAAATACTCACTAATTTATTATACTTGTCTTAAATTATAAATAATAATTTTAATATTTTGTATTATTTATAATAAATTATAACTTTTATTTATAATTTATTTCTTAACACCTCCACATTAGGGATGGCCAAAACCGGTCCGGGCCCGGTTTCGGTTCGAAAACCACCGGTTTCGGTTCGGCAATATGGTGACCCTTAACCGGCCCGGCCTAACCCCGGATCCGGTTACTCCGGTTCTGGTTTTCTTCCCGGTTTGCTTCGATTTTGGGTTTTTCCGATCCGGTTCTGGTCCGGTTCTATTGAAAAATAAGAAATTTTCGTCCGGTTCACGGTTTCGGTCCGGTTCACCATTTTTGTGACCCTTAATCGGCCCTTATCCAAACCGGTTTCGGTTTTCGTGGCGGTTCATGGCGGTTCCGAGCTTTTTCGATCCGATTCCGGTCCGATTTTCCGGTTTCGGTCCGGTTTGGCCATCCCTACTCCACACCCACCATCAGCCACCACCACCACATCAACATCATCACCACCACATCCTCATCACAGCCAATCAAGATCCATCTAGAAACTATTGGGCCACATCAACCGTCTTCAGTCGGAATCGCACCACCCCAAACGTCCTAGCCATCTTCAACTACTACCCAAACCACCCAAGAAGATCCCCTCCGACAATCCCTCCAACCGGACCTCAATGGAACGACACTGTATCAAGGGTCGCACAAAGCGTCAAAATCAAATCCCACCCCCAATTCATCCACCCTCCGCCACAAACCTCCGACCGTGTAATTGTTCTCTTCAACACACAAAACACCATCGACGGCCACATACGGTGGTCGGTAAACAACGTCTCGTTCACCCACCCACACACTCCTTACCTAATTTCACTCAAACACAATCTCCTCCATTCCTTCTCTCAAATCCCACCGCCGGAAACCTACAATAATCACACAAATTACAACGTATATGATCCTCCGCCGAATCCAAATGCAACAATTACAAACTCAATTTACCGATTAGGGTTCAATACTACTGTCGATTTGATTCTTCAGAATGCCAACATGCTTGCGCCGAGTAATAGTGAGAGACACACCCGTGGCATCTTCATGGACATGATTTCTGGGTTCTGGGATATGGAGAAAGAGGCATGAGGAAGTGAAGAGAAGAGAAGAAGAAGAAATGCAGAGAGAGAGAGAGAGAGAGATTGAGGGATTTGAAAATTTTTGATTTAAACCTTTTAGTTTATCATTTTGCAATTTTACCCTTCAAATATCCACATCAGCAAAAATGTCATATCACTATGACACATCAGCGAATTTAACGAATTATTAAATGCCCGTTAACTGAAGGGACTAAATCATTCTTAAAACGATAGATCAAGGATAAAAAGGTAAAAAAATTAAATTATTTAGGAACGAAAAGGTAAAACTTAAAGTATTTTAGGAACAAAATGGTACTTTTCTCTATTTTTGTCAAACAAACATCAATGCGTACAGTACAATTCCACTAGGAAGACCAAAGATTGGGCCACCATATATATTATGCACCCCCTCTTCACATGACACATTGCTAAATTGAACAATTACAATTTATTATTTCCATACCTTCACCCCATCCACTATCTTCACACGTTTTCAAATATCACCAATTCTTTGTACTATTATCAAATTATTATACTTCCTTCGTCTCATAATATCTTACCCATTTTACTATTTTGGGCGTCCCACTTTAAAGTCATAATTTTTTTTAAACAAAAATTTTAATATTTTTTTATTCATGGGACCCACTTGTCATACTCACAACCACTATACACTTACTATTCTCTACCTCACTTTCTCTCTCCAACTCACTCACAACTCTTACTTTAATAACATTATACTCCATATATTCACTCCTTATTTTTCGTTCTCAATAATAAACGAGTAAGCTATTATGAAACGGGGGTTAGTATACTTTTTCTTTCTGTGCCACTTCATTTGATATTAAAATTTTTAACATAATTTAGAAAAAAATAAAAGAAAAAAATTAACAGAATGAAGTGTTATGAGCATAGTTATAAATCTCGTCCGTACCGGCCAATACATCCCATACCTACCGGTGGGTAGTGGTGCGGAAAGGGCTCTGTTCCGTACCAAATTAAGAACTGCTATTTGAAAATTGGGAATCGGCGATTCCGAAATCGAAAACCGAAACCAAAATCGTTTGGACATGTCTACTCCGAACCGGTCCAAATGAACCAACCCGATCGAGATAGCTATTTATTCTGCCCGATACGCAAAAAATATATTTCAAACAATTGTTTAAATAATAGCCCGTCATAAAACTATATTAAAACAATACTAAAATAGGCTTTAAACAATTTTTATTTGTCCCAAAAAAATCTTTTATTTTAATTTTATCGGTTAATTTATCTATTTGTAAAAAAATTGCAACTGCTAAGTTATTAATCAGTAACAAATTTTATATTTTAATAGAATAGTTAAACTATTATTAAAAAAAATGTAAAATGAAATAGATAAACCGCTAGAAGGAGGGCTCAAACCTCCGATCTTGTGGTTAATAAATAAAAATGAAATATACTCTAGAAGGTAAATATTAAATACAGAGAACGAAAAATATAGAGAACGAAATATTCCAATTTTGCCCTTCCGTCTCGTGTGATTCTACACGATATCAATACCTTTATCCCGTGTATATTCACACGACACACCTCGCAGAAAAATTTCAATCGTTCACCATGGACACTGCGAACGATATCATCATCAACAACGAAGCAGGTCTCCAATGGTTGATAGGTTCTCCCTTCGTCTCTCCCATCACATTAATATCCACCTTCAAGTGCATTCACACCCACCCCTCCGACCCCTTTTCACCCGATTTCGTCAGAGAATCAGGTAACCCTAACTCCCAATCATCTGATTCTTTGTTTGCTGTGCGTTTGTGATTGGTTTAGTTGAATTTTTTCCGTGCAGATGATTTGAGGACACTTTTGTTGAAAGGGTTTGAAGTAATTGGAGCATTGATTGTTGGAAAAGGAGGTTCTGATTTTCAAGGAATTGTTAGTGACGCCATTGATGCGTCCAGTAGAGGAACTCTCTTTTCGGTTTATCTCGTGTGAACTCACACGAGAATAATCTCGTGTGATTTTACACGAGATTTATCTCCGTCCACCATTAAAAGGTCCCTTTCATTTGATTGAATATTCGTGTTTTGGTAATCGGTTGTTTAGTGTTGATGATGATGATGGTTGTTCTTTGTTTTGGTAATGGGTTTCGCCTAATTCTTCACTCATCTCGTATGGATCCACACGAGATGTGTATCGTGTGGATATACACGAGATGTATATCGTGTGTATCAACACGAGATGTGTCTCGTGTGGATACATACGAGACACATAAAACCCTTTAATTGGCAAATATTTGTAACTCAATCTCCATTTGGATTTTGAGGAATCTCATGTAGATAAAAAACACTTTAAATGTCATCTAGAATGTAGAAAAAAATTAAAAAAAAAATAAACGAGGTAGCCGTATACCATTTTTGGCAAGATCGGGACACGTAAAACCACAAAAACCCTAAATAATGGCAAATATTTGTAACTCAATATCCATTTGGATTTTGAGGAAACTCATGTAGATGAAAAACACTTTAAATGTCATTTAGAATCTAGAAAAAAATAAAAAAAAATAAACGAGGTAGCCGTATACCATCTTTGGCAAGATCGGGACACGTAAAACCCTAAAAACCCTAAATAATGGCAAAAATTTGTAACTCAATATCCATTTGGATTTTGAGGAAACTCATGTAGATGAAAAACATTTTAAATGTCATTTACAATCTAGAAAAAAATTTAAAAAATTAAACGAGGTAGCCTTATACCATTTTTGGCAAGATCGGGACACATAAAACCACTAAATACCCACTAAATAATGGCACATATTTGTAACTCAATCTCCAATTGGATTTTGAGGAAACTCATGTAGATGAAAAACACTTTAAATGTCATTTAGAATCTATAAAAAATTAAAAAAATTAAACGAGGTAGGCGTATACCATTTTTGACAAGATCGGGACACATAAAACCCTAAAAACCCTAAATAATGGCAAAAATTTGTAACTCAATCTCCATTTGTATTTTGAGGAAACTTATGTAGATGAAAAACATTTTAAATGTCATTTAGAATCTAGAAAAAAATTAAAAAAAATAAACGAGCTAGCCTTATACCATTTTTGGCAAGATCGGGACACAAAAAACCCTAAACACCCTAAATAATGGCAAAAATTTGTAACTCAATATCCATTTGGATTTTGAGGAAACTCATGTAGATGAAAAACATTTTAAATATCATTTAGAATCTAGAAAAAAATTAAAAAAAATTAAACGAGGTAGGCGTATACCATTTTTGGCAAGATCGGGACACAGAAAACCCTAAAAATCGTAAATAATGGCAAAAATTTGTAACTCAATCTCCATTTGGATTTTGAGGAAACTCATGTAGATAAAAAACATTTTAAATGTCATTTAGAATGTAGAAAAAAATTAAAAAAAAAATAAACGAGGTAGCAGTATACCATTTTTGGCAAGATCGGGACACGTAAAACCCTAAAAACCCTAAATAATGGCAAATATTTTTAACTCAATCTCCATTTGGATTTTGAGAAAACTCATGTAGATGAAAAACACTTTAAATGTCATTTAGAATCTAGAAAAAAATTTAAAAAAAATTAACGAGGTAGCCGTATACCATTTTTGGCAAGATCGGGACACGTAAAACCCTAAAAACCCTAAATAATGGCAAAAATTTGTAACTCAATCTCCATTTGGATTTTGAGGAAACTCATGTCGATGAAAAACATTTTAAATGTCATTTAGAATCTAGAAAAAAATTAAAAAAAATTAAACGAGGTAGCCTTATACCATTTTTGGCAAGATCGGGACACATAAAACCCTAAAAACCCTAAATAATGGCAAAAATTTGTAACTCAATATCCATTTGGATTTTGAGGAAACTCATGTAGATGAAAAACACTTTAAATGTCATTTAGAATCTAGAAAAAAAATAAAAAAAAATAAACGAGGTAGCCGTATACCATTTTTAGCAAGATCGGGACACGTAAAACCCTAAAAACCCTAAATAATGGCAAAAATTTGTAACTCAATATCCATTTGGATTTTGAGGAAACTCATGTAGATGAAAAACATTTTAAATGTCATTTACAATCTAGAAAAAAATTAAAAAAAATTAAACGAGGTAGCCTTATACCATTTTTGGCAAGATCGGGACACATAAAACCCTAAATACCCTAAATAATGGCACATATTTGTAACTCAATCTCCATTTGGATTTTGAGGAAACTCATGTAGATGAAAAACACTTTAAATTTCATTTATAATCTAGAAAAAAATTAAAAAAAATTAAACGAGGTAGGCGTATACCATTTTTGGCAAGATCGGGACACAGAAAACCCTAAAAACCCTAAATAATGGCAAAAATTTGTAACTCAATCTCCATTTGGATTTTGAGGAAACTCATGTAGATGAAAAACATTTTAAATGTCATTTAGAATCTAGAAAAAAATTAAAAAAAAAAAAACGAGCTAGCCTTATACCATTTTTGGCAAGATCGGGACACAGAAAACCCTAAACACCCTAAATAATGGCAAAAATTTGTAACTCAATATCCATTTGGATTTTGAGGAAACTCATGTAGATGAAAAACACTTTAAATATCATTTAGAATCTAGAAAAAAATTAAAAAAAATTAAACGAGGTAGGCGTATACCATTTTTGGCAAGATCGGGACACAGAAAACCCTAAAAGCCCTAAATAATGGCAAAAATTTGTAACTCAATCTCCATTTGGATTTTGAGGAAACTCATGTAGATGAAAAACATTTTAAATGTCATTTAGAATGTATAAAAAAATTAAAAAAAAATAAACGAGGTAGCCGTATACCATTTTTGGCAAGATCGGGACACGTAAAACCCTAAAAACCCTAAATAATGGCAAATATTTGTAACTCAATCTCCATTTGGATTTTGAGAAAACTCATGTAGATTAAAAACACTTTAAATGTCATTTATAATCTATAAAAAAATTAAAAAAATAAACGAGGTAGCCGTATACCATTTTTGACAAGATCGGGACACGTAAAACCCTAAAAACCCTAAATAATGGCAAAAATTTGTAACTCAATATCCATTTGGATTTTGAGGAAACTCATGTAGATGAAAAACATTTTAAATGTCATTTAGAATCTAGAAAAAAATAAAAAAAAAATAAACGAGGTAGGCGTATACCATTTTTGGCAAGATCGGGACACGTAAAACCCTAAAAACCCTAAATAATGGCAAAAATTTGTAACTCAATATCCATTTGGATTTTGAGGAAACTCATGTAGATGAAAAACATTTTAAATGTCATTTAGAATCTAGAAAAAAATTAAACGAGGTAGCCTTATACCATTTTTGGCAAGATCGGGACACATAAAACCCTAAAAACCCTAAATAATGGCAAAAATTTGTAACTCAATATCCATTTGGATTTTGAGGAAACTCATGTGGATGAAAAACACTTTAAATGTCATTTAGAATCTAGAAAAAAATTAAAAAAAAATAAACGAGGTAGCCGTATACCATTTTTGGCAAGATCGGGACACGTAAAACCCTAAATAATGGCACATATTTGTAACTCAATTTCCATTTGGATTTTGAGTATTTTCATAGAGATGAAAAACACTTTAAATGACATTTAGAATGTAGAAAAAAATTAAAAAAAAATATATAGGCAGCCATTTATAATTTATACATCTCGTGTAAAAACACACGAAATATATGCTTCTATCTCGTGTTGATGTACACGAGAGGTTTAAAATCCTGTAACCCTTCAAAACGAGCTGCGTTGAATTCGCCGTTTATAATTCCTTAAAACACACCTATTACGAACGAAACCATAAACCCCATTATTATTCAAAAATCAATCTCTAAGTTCATAGCATGGATTCCTCACAAAATTCTCCCAACATTCTCCAAGTTTCAATGATCATAGCATGGATTCTTATGAGTATATTAACCTTGATGATATAGAATTTGTCCTTGATGAAGAAGAAGGAATCTCACCAAATTATCCTCCACATGAACATTCTCCAAGTTTCAATGATCCAAGCTTCTATGATCATAGCATGGATTCTTATGAGAATATTAACCTTGATGATATAGAATTTGTCCTTGATGAAGAAGAAGGAATCTCACCAAATTCTCCTCCACATCAACATTCTCCAAGTCTTAATGATCCAAGCTTCTATGAAGTAAGTTCTTAATCTTTTGTTTTGTATTGTGATCAAAATCGAAATCAAAATTCCATCTTGGACGGAGATAATTTCGTGTAAAAATACACGGCATAGTTGCTTACATATCGTGTACACTAACACGAGATGTACTGATCTATGTCGTGTATTTATACACGAAATATATACTTACTGGAGCTTTGAAACTGACTGGTACTGTATTTTGCAGGGTCCATTTCCGGATATCAGTGATGAATTCACGACATCGAATTATTTCCAAACGGGGATGCGCTTCTTGCACATGTACGGGAAATCGCGAGGCGTCGAAATATACACCTTGTTATACAGAACTCGAAGAATAGAATTGGAAATAAACTAGCTTATGCGATGATAATATGTCATTTTGGTGGATATCACAGGCCCGGAAGATCTAAGAATATAAAGAAGAGTAGTAGCAAGAAGAGAGAGTGTAGTTTTAAACTATATGCCAAAGAAAGGAGGGATGATGGGTTATGGGGTTATGTTGTAAGGAATGGTATACATAATCATGACTTTCCTTTGTATCCGGAAGGTTTTCCTCTCGGGAAATTGACAGGTGCCGAATATGACGTTGTGTGTAGGGCAAGTGAATGTTCATTGCGTCCAAATGACATAGTTGCAATGTTAAAGATGAACGATGAGAAGAATGTGAGCACTCCGATGCACGTCCGCAATGCCATCACAAAATATAGAGAAAAAGAACGACAAGGAAGGACCCCGCTACAACAATTCCTTAAATTACTCGTAGATCATGAATATACATACTACACGAGGGAAGACGTTGAGAGTGGCATGATCGGCGATATATTCTTCTCTCACCCATTAGCAATGAAGATGCTAAACTGTTTTCCATATGTTGTACAAGATGATTGCACTTACAACACCAACTGCTATGGATTTGTACTTCTTGCGGTTTGTAGGATTTACTTCCATGGGCATAATTTCACAATAGCGTATGCGTTCCTCAAGTATCGAGTGCGGATGATTACAAATGGGCATTGGACAATTTGCACGGCTGTTTACACCTCCCCGGTTGCCAACAATTTTTGTCACCGATCGTGAATTGGGTTTTATCGGCGCTCTCCGTACGCAGTTTTCCCGACACCGCACACTTCTTGTGTCGGAGGCATATCGAAGTCAAATGTTAGAAGGCATGGGTTGAGTCATACGGGTATTTATTTATTTACTTATTTACTTATTTATTGATTTTCTTTGTTTATAATATATATAATTACTTAAATTACGGGTAGCGAGGATTTGGCGAGAATCATTCATGAGGAGTTTCAATTATGCAATCTCGCCCCTACCTCCGGCGAATGGGACGAACGTTGGCAAGGGCTTTGTGACCGTTTCATATCTTATCCTGTATTATTGGATTACCTCCGCGATACATGGATTACTCCATACTCTCGAATATTCTGTCCATGCACACGGATGTGTTACCACACTTTGGGACCCATACCACAAACGGGGGCGAGGGTGAGCATAACGGGTTGAAGAAGGCATTGGGGAGTGCTTCTTCTACTTTTGACACAATCTTCAAAAAGGCTCATAAGATCTTCGATATCCAACTAAAAAATATCAAACGGGGTATGAATAGATCAAAGACCCGAGAACTCCAATTGATTTGAGGACCCGTAATATGTATCACAACATATTGACTAAAGTGTCAACGGAAGCCTTGCGCATTATCAGACAAGAGCGGGGTCGACTTCAGAAAATCAAGCGGGGTCGTAATGGGGGTAATGTCATCACTGAGGATGCCTGCGGGTGTTACTACAGGCGAACACATGGACTTCCATGTAGTCACGAGATTGCAAGGATAGAGGATTTGTGGGGACGGATTGGTGGCCTCGATTCATGATTTTGGAAGAAGTTGGATATTGAAGTAGACAACCCTCCATCTGAGCCTTCAATAAATAAAGACAATTTTCAAGCTATGTTGAATAAATTTGAGAAAGCACCTGAACCGGTAAGGAGAAAGTTATTCAAAACGATGGAAGAAGGGCTAAATCACCAAACAAGAGATGCTTACGAGCCAGATCATATTTCAAAGGCGAATAAACCCCGGACCAGGAAGTTCCGGAGAACCGTCGATTGGGAGCATACTAACAACTTTTTCGAGTCCCCGATTACACCATCCTCGACTAGCAAAGGGTATAGATCTTCATTCATTTGTGGCTCACATTTCACTTAAGTTCTTGATGTATTTGATTTGCATGTTGATAGTATGAATGCTTCTCACTCTTTTCTTTGCCCTATTTCGGTCTAGATCTGCATTCATTGCATCAACCCAAGCGAGTTCGGAGTCCACGCACAAATGGAAATCGGCTTGAACCCACACCATCTACCTGCTAGTACTCCTACGTCTCATCCACCACTAGCTGCTTCCGGTCGTGGGAGAGGACGGGGTCGAGGGCGAGGTCGAGGGCGAGGTCGAGGACGAGGACGGGATCAGGGTCAGGGTCGTGGAGAGGGAAATGGACAGCCCAATCACACTAGTATATACAGCTCTAAGTATTTGACGTCTTTTCCACCTTTCATTATCCCATATATTGGAGGCATCACGAGATGTGGCATCGATGGACATTGTGGCTATAGAGCCGTAGCAGACACGAGATATTCGGAGATGAGGAGATGTGGGCTCAAGTGCGCTCGAGCTGTTACCATGAGGTGAATGCTCGCCAATACCTTTATCAAAGAGTTCTAACTTGGATAAATGTAGATGAACTCTTACGTAGGATTGCTTGCTATGTCTGGCGACGCCGGACGATACTTGTGGATGGACCTTCCGGATCTTGGGCACATCATTGCCACGAGGTATAATGTGGCATTCATTTCGTACTCGGCTAGCGGCGCGGCTATGTCTTCCGGTGGCTTGTACCCGGCGGGAGTAGGACCACCGATAAACACGGTTGTGGTGGGACAAGTGAGAAACCATTTTATATTGGTATGATACTTAAGCGTCTCATCTATATTTGTAATATTTAAGTGTCTTACTTAAATTCGTTGTATTTAAGCTGTTATTACTTTTGCGGTGCACATGTCGAGCAATGATTACCCAATTCCACCACCACCGAACACTTGGAGGGAACACTGTGATCCAAGCGCAAGTCAACCGATCCTCCAATACCGAGATAGGATAGCGGCATTTAATAAACTCTATGATCGGGATACCCGTACAAGAAGAGAAAGATTACGTAGGGGATAGTATATGTGTAATGGTTTTTGAATTATAAAGTTTGTATGAATGTTTGGATGTTTGAATTATATGCTTATCCTTGTTAACACTTTTATTTCGTATACAATTTTTCATCGGTATGACTTTGGTCTTTGTTGTTATTCTTGATGTGTCTCGTGTATATCCACACGAGACACATCTCGTGTGGAATTTACACGAGATGTGTCTCGTGTGGATCTACACGAGATGTGTTTCGTGTGGATCCATACGAGACACATCGGCAAGCACCGGCACCAAGTAAACAACAACACGAAATAAACAACGGCACAACACAATCGAGACACAACAATAACTATCCATTTCATACTCGCATACGTCAATACCAAATAAACAACACCAAATAAACAACGGCAACAAATCCATAACTCCATATTGATACTACAAATCCATAACTCCATAAACAACAACAATACAATCGGTATACCATTACAACAACAACTATCCATTTCCTACGAAAATAAATCCAACTCCATAATCGGTACTACAAATATACCAAAACTCCATAATCAACAATACATAAATGCGACCTCCTACATGAGACGACCTAAACCCTCGTGTGCCCGTCTAAGTATATCTCTGGCGTACTCGGGAGACTCGCATCTGTCACTAATGGAAGTATGAGATCTGCGATCGGCTATGACCCCAGTGCGGTGGAACATCAACTGGGGAGGTGGGGGAGGTGGAATGTCAACGGGAGGATCGTGTATCGGATTAGATATCCGAACATGACTCCTAGCCGAAACCACTCCATATAATCATCGATCACGGGAGAAGATGTAGTATCTAGTGGTGGCCCCCATCGGGAACGGGCTGAATCATGCATGTCGAACTCCACCACGCCCGTCCCAAAAATCATCTCCGTCCACCATACTCCTTTTGGTATCCGCTTCGACCACTTTGACAAAATACATCTCGTGGGAGTCACGGGGGCCGTCACGGGGATCCTCTGGCAGTACCGGCTTGCTGGTAACACGATCGGGCATATACGCCTCGGTGATGTCCAGCGTATAACCCCTGAAGTGTGAAACCGGCGGAATCGAGTCCGCTCCGATACCATAAGGAGTCCAAACACACTGTGAGTAGACTTTGTTAGGCATAGTCTACATAATAACGGAGTGATTGTAACAATTTGAAAAGGTTTTAATATGAATAACTCACCCTATCAACATGCATCACTGTCAAGAGTGCGGCGATCTTGCACTAGATGATCTAATCCCCCTCCCGGTGTATCGGCACGTGACCATCTACGGGCTCTCGGGCTGCCCTGCTTGCCGGTGCGGGTCGAGAAAGTCGCCTGAAATCCGGGAAGTACTCGTATATCCACCCCACGAGATGTATGTAAAAAAGTATTAAATACTAATCAAATGCAACATGTAATTACGGAGGGGGAGTCGACGAGTAAAAAGAAAATGAGTATAGTAAGATGTACCTCTAGCGGTGTCGCACAACCACCCATCTGCTTGCATCCGGATGCGGACGCCTTCCCCAACTCTCGGTATAAATATGCCAATGTAGCCGATCCCCGGGAGAGAGTGGGAGAGTCTCTCAAGATCCATGCATAGAGAAAGGTAAGTGAGGGCACCTTATCGACTCTTGTCCACGAACATCGTGGAACCCAAGAGGTGCGGGATATACGCGAAGCTCTGGTGGGCATCGGTCATGTGGCGTATACGGGAAGAAAAGAGACGCCAGGACATCCTTGATAAGTACCCGGTGCCTCCCAAAACTTGAGGTGTCTAGTGATGCCTGGATAGGTCGAGCACTTTGGATCCAGGATATCGAATAGGTGCACCTACACGGTGATACACTGTAAATTGAAGATGAAATAACACATTTTAGTACAAGAGATGAATGTAGATAGTATAGTCTTGAAATTGATAATATATAACAACATACCCGGGATATGAAATACGTCGTGTAACGTAATGGTCATCTCCCCCACGGCATGTGGAACGAGTTAGTCTCGGGAGACCACCGTTCCAAAAATGCCGTCATCGGCGCATGATTAGGCCTACGAATGGTGGCATCGTGCGAGTGGCTGGATGCCCGATGCATCAACGAGGGTCGGCCCGGAGCTCTATCGATAGCCTCCGAATCATCACGCTTGAACCCGTTTATTCCAAACAAAAAATATAATCAACACTCGAGATCGAGAAAAGTACGAGATGTATAATTAATGGAATATTTAGAGTGTGTGCCAAACAACTTCAAGATTTTAATAAATTCATATAAATGATTATCTTACTTTTGCGGATGTAGCGAGTCTCGTATGAAAAGTCACCACCGACTCACTTAGTGGCATCCCTCCAAATCTCTCGAGCTCTGTGATCACCAAAGCCGTATATAAGTGAAACATTCTCACGGGCCGCCACCAGGTCACTCTGAATCTGCCGTGATGGTGGCTCCTCCCCACCCGCACCCTGCCTCCTCCTGTCCACGCCCTCTAGCCACATCCCTCCCCTCCCCCTCCCATGCCTCAAAGGTCTAACATCCTGTACCTCCTCCTCCTCCTCCTCACTCCTCCTCATCATCATCATCCTCCTTCATCGTCGATCATCATCATCCCCACCCTCTGCTCCGCCTCCTCATCCCCCTCACCACTATCATCGAATCGGAAGATCCGTCATCATCTCCTACATCCTCCTCACTACTATCATCGAATCGAAGATGCCTCATCATCTCCTACATCCTCCTCAATCGCATGCTCGAAACCCGGTATCAGATCGGTCTGCTCGACCGCTCAGCCGCAAAGTCCTATCATGATCATCTCCTACATCCTGCTCAATCCCAAGCTCGAGACCCACGCACGATAGTCCTATCATGTATCCTTTTCTTTGCGTTTATCTACCTTAGGTGCCGTCTCGGCCTTCCTCTTTCTATTGGACGCGGTCATACGTTCACGTGCCTACAAAAAACAAATAAGAGACAATAAATTAGTTATTTAGCATTTATAATCGAATACGAACGATGTAAAGAAAAGAGAGGACACAAGGCACAACTCGTGTAAAATCACACGAGATGCATCTCGTGTGAGTTTACACGAGATTTATCTCGTGTGAACTCACACGAGATGCATTCTCCGATTTGGTTAATATCAAAGAAAGAAAAATTACACGAGATGCATAAAAGAAAGAAAAATGAACGATGTAAAGAAAAAGACGTCGAAATCAATTGAAGAAACCAGTTCATGAAAGACGTCCAAATCAATTGAAGCAATCAAGCAAAAATTAGACATTGGGAATGTAAAATTAGGTTTAAATTACGTTCAAATTGCATTACCTTCTTCACGGGCAAGGTGGTAGAAGCGGAGGCGGCGGCGATGGCAGTGGTGGTAGCGGCGGCGGAAGCTCCAGCCGGGGACGGCGGAATTTTTACTCGAGCCATTCTTCGTCGTCGTGGTGTGTGCGAGAGAGAGAGAGAGAGCGAGGGAGAGGAAAGAGCTGTGTTTGATTGAATTTGAAATGAAAAAAAAAATTATATATAAATGGGTAATTTGATAAATTGCGTTGGCCGTGGTTGTTGTCCGTGTATTTTTGAGGGGCCGGGTATTTAACTATAACCGTATTGCTAAAGTAATAATAATATTGTATTATTATTACTTGTGTGGTTCGCCAATTTGGGTACAAGAAAATCAACAAGTGGTATCAGAGCGGTACGGCCCGAGATCGCGGGAACCGTTGTGGAGGCGTTGTTCGGGATCATTGCAGATGCACAGTAAGAGACTGTGAAGCTCGTGGCAGGAGACAAGGTTTGCTTGGTGACGTGTACGGAGGTAGTACCAAGTCACGATGGTAGATCCGGCAAGCGCATTTGGTGGAGTCAGAGACTCAACAATGGCAATTATAAGTATTGGAACGTGTATGCAAATGTACTTACAAGGACAAGAGTTATGGAATGTCGTGGGTGGTAGTGAGACCACGCCACCGGAAAAAGAGGACACTCAAGTATTCCGAAAATGAGAAGCAAAAGCTGGGAAGGCTATGTACGCGCTAAAGATTAGCGTCGAGGATGAACTTTTGGAGCATGTCGAGGATGCACAAACTCCAAAAGAGATATGGGATACATATGCGACGTTATTTTCGAGGACTAATGAGGCTCGTCTAGATGCTCGAGAATGAGCTAATGTCAACTACGCAAAAGATATAACCGTAAGTCAATACTTTCATAAAGTTAAATCCTTGTGCCATGAAATCTCGAAGTTTGATGTGGACTCAAAGATTAATGAGCAACGGATAAAAAGAATAATCATCCATGGGTTGAGACCAGAGTTTAAGGGTTTAGTTACTGCGATTCGTGGTTGGGCCACTCAACCTTCTCTATTGGAATTAGAAAGGTTGTTGGCGTGCCAAGAAACTTTGGATAAACATACATCTAAGTCTTCAACGCCAAAATCAATGGAATAAGAGGAAGCATTGTTCAAGAATCAAGTCGAGGAAGACAAAAAGAACTTGTTGCGGGATGGAAAAAAGAAAGATGAGAACAAAGATTTTAGCCGAAAGTGTCGAGGAACAAAGGATGCTCCTGCAGGGGAGCTAGGACGTAGAAATGGAAGAGAACTCTCGACTAAACAACTCGAAACAAAACAACGTATGGTTAAATCAGTGCGGTTTGGCAAGGGCATTTACTAAAAGATTGTCCATTCAGGAAGAAGGTTGTCGAATGAAATGCAGTTATCAATCAAGATCCCTATGATAGTGAAGAAAAATGGGACATGGAAGCTTCCATGGTGGATGTAAGGCTTCACAGATGACTTAAAAGTAAGAAGAATGGTTTGAAGACAATGCCTATCCAGCTATTGAGTGACAATTGACTGATGGTGTGGAAAGTGATGACGAATTTGACTTCGATGAAGCTGCAGATGGTCGGAAGATGGGGTCACAAGATCAACATCGGGATGTGAGGATAGTCTAGACGACTACACTACTACCTAAAGCGTTAACAAAGTTTGGTTCAAGCCGAGGTCAGCGTATGCACATTTGAATACTCTAAAGCTATCGGGATAATGACAGCCGAGATTAAGGGAGAGAAATATCAAGAAGACTCAATACATTTGAGAAGGGCATATCGTAGACACTAAAGCTCTCATCAAGTCTTCAATCGTTTAGCTTAAGTCTAATATCTCGAGATTGCAAAAATTACAAAGACGAGATGCAAAGCTCCAGGAGGTCATTTCCATTACAAGCAACGTGACAACGAGATAGTTGTTCCATCGTGGAGTTTTTAACGAGTCACATAAAGAGTCATATTTTTACATGGAAAAGAAATACTTATTTAAGCTCTTCAAAGAAAACAATTGGTGATGCCTAAGAAGAAAGAGTCGATGTCATGGAGTGTTAGCAGATCACCAATCACTTCCTTTCTAGATGGATGAGTATATGCTCGGTGGCACTTGTAGCCGATAATCTGCATGAGACACAAGTGGATCAAGTCAGGTTGCTATCTTGGAACTAATGTCTAAAGGTATGCCTTGGTGCCGCACATGGTTTGGATTATCTTCATACAGTAATGGATATCCTAACTAGAGTCATACATCTGGATGTGAAAAGTTCAAACATTTTGCCTTCTGACACATTTGGAAGCCAATGGATGTGGTTTTACCCATCCAAAATACATGTTTTCAAGCTTATTTGGTGCTCAAAACCTTGGAAATTTAATGTGTTTTGGAGTGTTTTGAAAGTACAGGGGTTGAAGTGCAATTAGGCAGAAAATGAAGTGGATTATACTAATCCACTTAGATCAAGATCACGTACTCAGGCCAATGAATTGAAGCCAAAAGAATGAGTTTGTGACCCCGAGAATGAGTCATGACCATGGAGAATGAGTTAGACCACCAGGTAACGAGTCGCGGACCATGAGAACGACTCGAGGCTAATGCCTTCCATTGACGACGTCAATTCGAGCCGCTTTTGCAGCTTATTTTGTGAAACCTTTTTTTATTTAATTTCCTTCCTTTGTATTAGGTTAATGGAGGAGTGCCACTTCCTTTTAGAAACAATACTAAACATTTTCTTTCGGAGAATTCTCTAGCACTAGCAAAAATTGAAGCACTTTATTTTAGAGTTTATCATCAAGATTCCATGTTTTATTATTTTAACCCGATATTTGTGATTGATATCATGAATGGCGTGGCAATAATTTCCTTGTTCAAGTGACTGGGTATAAACGGTGTACAAAGTTTCATGCTACAAAACCCACTTCACCCCACCACTTTCTTGTTCTTCAAAGCTGACCTCATAATATTTAGGGGCCTTATTAGATAATTAACGTGGAGTAATAATTATCGGATTAAACCTTGTGGATTAGATTTAATCTGCTACGTAATTGTATCGAGAATATCTAGGTTCGTATATTCCTTGGATTTTAATGCAATCTTAAATTAATGAGTGACGTAATTGAAAACTTAGTACTCTTAGATTAGAGGATTGTAATTCGCAGATGACCAAACTGTTCTAACTCTTAAGCTAGTGAATGAACCCTTGAAATTGATTGAATACCATCTTTTATTAATAGCATATACCGCCCTGCATCCGTGAATTCTCTTTAATCCTGCAAACCCCTTCAATTACTTGTTTCCTTTTGTTACTTGCTCATTTCACTATTTGTCCCAAATAAGTTGTTAAGTGAATCTAAATCAGAACCTAAGCAGTGGCTAAATGAAGCAATATCACCACTCTGGCCTATGTGGATTCGACCCTTGCTTTTGCATATTACTGCCAACGATAGCTTATACGCTATGAGGAATTTTAACTGAGAAAAACATTCAACAAAAGCTTTTGGCAAGGTCGTCGGGGACTCGGGTGATTGGAACCACCATTTGGCCTGCATATGCAAGGTGGCATGTCACAGATCCCGAGTTGGGTCCCGTTGAACGTCCATATGGATACTTACGTGCCCAGAGGGGCATTCCCCGACAAGTAATTCACAAGCCGATTAATCGACACCGATCATTCTACCACCGCGGCGAGGATCCCTAACTAAATGAAATGGCTAAATTCCTTCCACCGAGGAGAAGAGCAGGTACTCGAAATGGAAGACTAATAAGATAGACTTCATGAATGAGTTTGCCAAACCGAAAGTGGACACATCGGTGAAATACATAACGTTGCCCCCGAAGCTTTAAATTACGTGATTGGGGAAGCGGCAATTCTTTCATCTTTGATTTACTCTTCATGGAATGGCTAGTGAGAATGTATTGAATTTGCTCTAGGGATTACATGGTGACAAGTCGTTCCCAAAGTGAGTGAGAGAGGGAGTAATACATGAACACTTGAGAATGAAGTGTTTCCCTCACGCTTTCAAAGATAAGGTCAAATCTTGGCTATCAAGCATCCCACCCAGGAGTATCACTACTTGGGAACAATTACATGATGCATTCTTGGGTAAATATCTACCCATATCTCTCGCATTGGTTGCATATAGGGTAAAGATCATTGGTTTCTTGCCAGAATTTAATGAGCCTTTTCACGAGGCCTCGAGATGTGTTTAAATGTTACAAATTCAAAGTGTCTCCACTATAATTTTCCCTAATCCATACAGCATCGTACTTTTTGTAGTGCTTTGTCCCAAGAATTCCAGAGGATGGTAGATAATGAAGCAAGGGACATTTAGGGTCCAAAACCTGTTGAGCAATGCCAAGAATTGTTCGAGATGTTGGCTGGAACTCTCAACAAAAAGGGGACAGTGGCAACATCGGGAGCGCGAATGAGGCAGGCATGAATAAAGAGATATCTAACTCACTGCTATGTTGAATCAAAAATTTGATAACTCAGCATTGATCAGACACCCTTCTTCTTCAAGCCTTCCAATGTCTCTCATTGTTGATAAATTGGTAGCATGAGGTTACGTAACTTGTGGTTCTAACTCTCATTCTTAAGCAGTGTGTCCTACCACTAGTATACACAATTCGAAACCGAGCAGCAATATCCAATGCAAGGACATGGTCAAAGGTTCCCTGCACAATTATCATTATGGAAACA
Source organism: Adenophora triphylla var. japonica (assembly GCA_022495995.1). Lineage (NCBI taxonomy): Eukaryota > Viridiplantae > Streptophyta > Magnoliopsida > Asterales > Campanulaceae > Adenophora > Adenophora triphylla. The sequence continues at coordinate 564,658 of JAFEMH010000980.1, forward strand.
CATATAATCCCCGGGGCTCCAAGACATCCAAATCTTGGATGGGGAGCAAGAATGACACTCAACAAGTCTCTCCACACTCACCACCACTGGGACAGCTTTGATATGAAGAAAGAGCCCCTGGAAGTGGCCATGGGAGCAAATGCAGGTTGAAAACAATCGGGATTGAGGGCGGAAAGTCAACAAGCTCTCCAAGAACCAATAATTCGCCTTCCGAAGTTGGGGAGACCAATTGGGCAATTGGCAACCAGAATCATGATAAGCACACAAGCCCTAAGACCTTCTCGAGTCGTGGCGTCATCAAGCCAGCGCTATCCTCAGCGACTTAGAGGTGGTAAACAAGTAGATAATAAGGTACTTCCTCCTTCATCTTCTATCCCTATATCCCCTGTTTTGGATAATGAGGTTGATCCTGTTGTGGAAAGTGTTATGGTTGATAATGTGGTGCTTAATGATAAGAGTACTAATGATTTGGGGGGAAATGTGATTGTTAATACTCCCACCCCAAGACATATGTACCTCCTGTACCATTTCCTGGTAGGTTTTGAAGGAATAAGTTGGATCACCAAATGAAGGAGTTGATTGAAATATTTTCAAAAGTTAGTATCAATCTCCCACTTTTAAATGTGATAAAAAATGTTCCAGCTTACGCCAAGTTTTTCAAAGAAATAAACTACAGGAAATTCAAGTTTGGGAAGGATGAAAAGTTGTTGTTGGGAGAGAGTGCTAGTGTTGTGGTACAACACAGTCTTCCACCAAAATTGAAGGACCTCGGGAGTTTCTTAATTTCCATTACTTTTGGGGACTCAAACAAGGAGAAGGCTATGTTGGACCTTGACGCTAGCATTATCTTATTGCCATACTATTTGTATCTTGAGATGGGTCATCTTGAACTAAAACCTACCATGATGGCCTTACAACTCGCTGATCGATCCGTTAAAAGACCTTTGGGCATTGTGGAGGACGTTTTGGTTCAGGTTGATTCTTTTATCATCCCTGTTGATTTTGTGGTTCTTGAGGTGCCAAGAAGTGAAGGAAGTCGCTGTGATTCACCCATATTACTTGGGAGACCTTTCATGGAAACGACCATTAATATGGGGAATGGCACACTTTCTATGACTGTTGCAAATGAGAAAATTGAAATATATGTGTTTGATGCCATGCATAATGCCATTAATGATGATGAGTCATGTTTATATGTTGATGTGATTGAGGATTGTGTGCA